>PVJH01000469.1:0-312877 GCA_004026705.1 Nesogale talazaci
AAAAAATAAGGGAATTTATTGCTTCATATCCTTAAATAAGAACAATAAAAGAGGTACACAGAACTAGATTCTGTCTTAAGAAATATTTTAAAATATTAATGAAAATACATTAACATATTAAATGATATCTGACAAAAACAGTAAAGCTGTGATTTAAAATATTTTAAAAAAAGCTAATGACAGAAGATTAAACTGAAAAATTGCAATGTTCAGGGAAAAAGTAAACATTGATCTGCCACGAGAAAATGTTTCAAAATGCTGTTTAGAGTCATGTAGGATATGAAAGAAACAACACAGAAAAGGATAGAGGAGATAAAGACTAGTCACAGACTCACAGACTCAGCCAACTGACAGGAGGAAGTAGAGAACCATACCAGTGACCAAGAGGACAGCCAAGCAGAATTAATCAAATATGAACAAAAATCTAATAAGGACATCAGAGATGCTGAAGAAAATCTAAGAACTATCTCTGATGCCATGAAAATGAACAGTATCAGAATAATTATATTATTGGAGAAAAACACAAGGAAGTCATCCGCAATAATCATGAGATAATTATTCACCAACTTCGTGAATGAAAACCAGAAAACCATTCAGGTGGCTAAAAGAACACTAGCTAGACTGAAACCCAAGAAAAAGCCAGCAAAGCATATAACAGTTAAAATATCCAATTTTGAGGAAAAGGAGAAAATCATAAGAGCAGCCAGGGAATAATAAACAATCATATATAAACATTCCCTAATAAGAATATGCTTAGACCTATCAGCAGGCACTATGAAGAAGAAGAGAGAGTAGAGTAATACATTCCAAAAATTGCAGGAAAATAATGCAAACCCAAGAATACTCTATCCAGCCAAATTATCTATTAAGATAGATGGAGAATTAAGAATCTTTCCAGACAAGGACAAACTCAAAGAATACCTAAGAAGAAAGAAGCCGAGCCCTACAAAAGATCATTGCTGACCCAGCATGGGCAGAAGAACAGCATTCACCAAGCATAAATAAGAGACTGCCACATTGAACAACCCAACCCTGAGGGGAACAGAGAGAAAACAGCCCCAAAGATAGCATTGGGTTAAGGGTGGAATGAAGTCAACAATGAAACACACACACACACACACACACGTCACTGAAAAGAGACGTAGGAAAAAAACTAACAAAAAAGTTATAAAATGACATCACAGAAAACAGATAAAGGGAATGACCCTGAATATCATTAGCCTAAACTCATGCATTAAAAGATTAAGGACAGCAGGCTAGTTTGGAAAACATAACCCATTATTCTGCTGCCTAAAAGACACACTTCTCAAGACTAGACAAAAGTAGACTGAGTTTCAAAGGCTGAAGAAAACATACCAAACAAACAGCAATTTAAAAAGAGCAGGGCTTGCAATCCTAATCTAAGATAAAATTGACCTCTAAGTGCAAACTCTATAAAACAATAAAGAGGGTCACTATATAATGCTCAAGGGAATGGTATATAGAGAACCACTAAGCATTTTAAACATATATTTCCTGAATGAGAGACACGCTGAGTATGTCAACCAAACACTCCAAAAGATGAAAAAAAGTCAAAGGTCAACAATTATAATAGACCACTTCAATACACCACTCTCTGATGAAGACAGGTCACAGGGAAAGAAGCTCAACAAAGAGGCTAGAGAGCTAAACACTATAATTAGACAATTTGACCTGATAGATATTTAGAGAGCTCTTCATCCAAATAAAAAAAAAATCACATTCTTTCCAAGCCCACATGGAACATATTTGAAGACAGACCACATGCTGGAGCTTAAGGTAAATCTTTATAAATCTAAGCATATTAATATCATACAGACCTCTCTCTGACTATAGTGCCATAAAGCTGGAAATCAACTAAAAGAAGATGAAGAAAGCAAGAGATAACAATTGGGTGATATATAACTCTCTATTGCAAAAGGAGCATGTACTGGCCCAGTTCAGAGACGAAATTAGGAAATCTCTAGAAACTGAGATTGAGAACATGACATACCAAAATTTAAAGGACACAATAAAGGCAGTTAGCACAGGAAGCTTTATAGCAATACATGCACATATGAAAAAGGAAGAAAGACTTATGATTGATGTGATGGCATAAACTTTATAGCAGAGTAAAAAGGACAATCCTACTAATAGTTTATATCTCCAGAGGGAAATGGAGACCAGAATTGAATCCTGTGCTCTAAGATCTGAATGTTAAATGCTGGCATGAAGCAGGAAATCAATAGATGTGTCGGAGGGGCTGGCCCCAATCCCAACTAGATGGACAGCGCTCCTTTTTCCCCCAGAAGAATTTGCTTCAGAGGACAGCACTGAAGCTACAACTTGGGGAGAGAGAAATGTCTCATGAGAGCATACAGGAGCAAATGAAGGGGGAGGAAGAAAGAGTGGATTACATCTGGCCCACCAAGCTTTGAGGATTATATCCCTGCTCAAGGGAACCTATGCACAGAGAGGATCATATGACTGGCCCCACCACATGACATGATGTCCGTCACTGCCCCAAGCCTTACAGGGGACAACAGGGGAGATATAGTGCAGGAACTGTGTCCAACCTGACTCTACCACACCAAGGCAAAACACAGAGAGTGTGTAACAGAACAGCAAGGGGAGCAGAACAAGGATATCCCGAGGGAATACCAAAAATAGACTTTGGGGCCAGGGTGTAACACCCCATCAGATTTTACTGGAAGACATTCCTAAAGATCAATAAACAGACCTTGAACTATTAACAGCCTATTCTTTTTCATGTCATTTTGTTGTCGCTGTTATTTTTATTGTTTTGTTTTGCTCTGTCTTTTTTGTTGTTGGTGTTGTTGTTATTATCTCTGCAGGTCTATTTCAATAAGATACACCAGATAAAAAATGTGGAGGAGAAAATAAGGGACGGAAAACAGAGGAACATGGTAGAGGGTTAGGCGGAGGAAAGGTAGTATGTGTTAACAAGCCCAAGGACAAGGGAACAACAAGTGATCCAAATTGATGGCAAGGAGGGTGTCGGAGGCCTGGTGGGTTTGATCAAGGGCAATGCAACCTAGAGGAATTATTTAAAATCAAATGAAAGATGAACAAAAGGGAAGTAAAAGGAAAGAGAAGAAAGAACTAGGAGACAAAGGGCATTTAGAGAGGTCTAACTACAGGCATGTATGGATGTAAATATATTTATATATGATGATGCGGGAATAGCTCTATGTGTATACATTTATAGGTTTAGTATTAAGGTAGCAGGTGGCCATTGTGCCTCTACTCGAATACTCCCTTAATGCAAGAACACTTTGTTCTATTAAACTGACATTCCATGATGCTCACATTTCCGACGTGATCGCTGAAGATAAAGAGAGTGCATAAACAAATGTGGTGAAGAAAGCTGGTGCCTGGCCATAAAAAGATATAGTGTCTGGAGTCTTAAAGGTTTGAAGATAAACAAGAGGCTATCTTACTGAGGATCAGCAAAGCCCACATGGATGAAGCACACCAGCCTGTGTGATCACAAGGTGTTTATCAGGCATCAAAGACCCAGAACAAAAAAAAATCATGTCATTATGAATGAGGGGAGTGCATAGTGGAGACCCAAAATCTATCTGTAGACAATTAAACAT
The DNA here is from genome assembly GCA_004026705.1 of Nesogale talazaci. Lineage (NCBI taxonomy): Eukaryota > Metazoa > Chordata > Mammalia > Afrosoricida > Tenrecidae > Nesogale > Nesogale talazaci. Next base: position 3,618 of record PVJH01000469.1, read on the forward strand.
TCCTTTATAGAAGGGTCTTGGGGAGGAGATGAACCAGTTATGATGCAGTACAGCACCAATGAAACTTAAAAATATCCTCTGGTTCTTTTTTGTACCCCCACCCCACACAACTATCATGATCCCCATGGTGCCTCACAAATCTGGCTACAACAGAGGATGTAAGTGTGTACAGACAAGAACTTGCAACACAGGGAATCCAGGATAGATAAACCCCTTAGGACCGATAATGAGAGTAGTGATACCAGGAGGGCAAGGGAAGGTGGTGGAGAAAGGGGGGACCAATTACAATGATCTACATATAACCCCTCCCTGGGGGATGGACAACAGAAGAGAGGATGAAGGGGTACAAAAGACAGTATAAGGTATTAAATAATAATAATATATAAATTAACAAGGGTTCATGAGGGAGGGAGTTTGAGGGAGGGGGGAAGGAGAAAAATGAGGAGCTGATACCAAGGGCTCAAGTAGAAAGAAAATGTTTTGAAAATGATGGCTACAAATGTGCTTGACACTATGGATGTATATATGGCATCTCATAAGAGCTGTAGGAACTCCCAATACAATTACCTTAAAAATTTTTTTTAATTAAAAATAAGAAAATATGTTTAATGCCCTTCACCATGGGAAAATATAAAATGTTGTTTGTGTTCTGTTATTTTATTGAATAATGCATGCTAAAATAAGCATAAGTAAAATTTACTTTTCCTGAATCTTTAAAATTATTTCTCATGTAAGAAATTGTCAAACTTTAGAATTTAGTCATCAGGGTAATTATACACTATTTTTTAATCATCATGAATTCTTAAACTTTAAACATTGTTTTAAAAAACATTATTAAATTGTTTCATTGGGACCTTTATAGCTCTTATTACAATCCCTACATCAATTGTATCAAGGAAATTTGTACACAGGTTATTTCCAAAATACTTTATATTTGTGTGCCTAGTTTCAGCAGCTCCTTTTGCCCTTCCTCCCACTCCCACCCTCATGACCCTTTGATAAATTATAAATTATTATTTTCATATCTTACACCTTCTGTTGTCTCCCTTCACTCACATTTCTATTGTTCATCCCCCTGGGGGGTGGGGTGGGGCTGGGTTATATATCAACCATTAGGATCGGCTCCCTCTACAAAGAGAATTTTTGAACAGAAAAAGGTCAAACACACAAAAAAGAACAGTGGCTGCCGTCTTGCTTAATGGGGAAGATAGAAAACATTTCCCTTGTGAAAAGGAACCAGGTGAAGATGTCCCCTTTAATCACGCTTTTACAAAATTGTGCTGAAAGATTTAGTCAGAGCCACTGGGCAACAAAAATAAATTAACAGAACACAAATAGGCAAAGAAGAAGTGAAGTTATCACTAGTCACAAATGATATGGTTTTATATGTAGAATCACATGCAACCCCACCCCTACCCCCAAAATACAACTGGTTGCCACAGAGTCAATACCAACTCATAACGCTATATGACAGAGTAGGACCACCCGTATGAGTGTCTGAGACTATATGCCTTTAGAAAGGGAGTACGAATCCCTGTCTTTCTTCCAGAAAGCCCCCCCAAAATCAACAGAAAGATTGTTGGAAAAATAGAAAGATTTGGTAGGATATAAGATTAACAAGCACTAATCAAGTGGATTCCTATATACTAATGGAGCAACTGCTGAAGTCATCAAGGATTCAACATCATGTTAGGCCAGACTGACTACTGAAACAAGTTACACTCATATATGTGAAAGGGAGAGTTTTATAACAAATAGTAATTTTGTATCAGGAAAAGTTCCCAGCCAAGTTCAGATGAAGTGACTAAGTCTGATACTAGTCCATAAGTCTTTTCTCAGACTTATGCAGTCACATGAATCATGCAGAACAGAGGAAGATAACAGGCTGGTGGATGCAATATCCTGTGGATCCAAAATCAGGAGAAAACACCACAGGGCTCCAGCAGGGCCCTTGCAGCTATCACAGTGGTTAGCAAGCAGGAAGGTGAAAATAAGAGACAGCGGTTCCCAGGACCCTCCTCATGAAAATATCTTACCCATCAGGAGGCACGATCAGACTCTGACCTCATTAACAGGTCTAATATCTTCAAGTCAACATGAAATTATATAACCACAAAAAAAAAACATCATTTACAATATCCACAGAAAAGATAAAATGCTTAGGATAAATCTAACCAGAGAAGCAAAAGGCCTGTAAAAAAGTTACAGAGCACTACTACATAAAACCAAAAGAGACGTAAACCAATGGCAAAGCATCCTATGTTCGTGGACTTGAAGGCTTAATAATGTGAAAGTGTCAACACTATCCAAAGTAATTTATAAATGCAATTCAATTAAAATATCAACTTCATTTTTAAAGAAACAAAAACTAATGACTAAATTCACGTAGAAAGATACCTAGGATAAATACTCTTAGAAGAACAAAGTAGTAATCCTCTCACTACCCAACTACAACATCTATTGCACTACTGTCAAAGCAGCTTAGTACCATTTCGATGATAGGAGCATATCAATAAATACATCTACCTATAAGCAATTGGTCTACAACAACAGGCTAAAAAACATGAAATGAGAAAAGGAGAGTATCTTTAACCAAAGATGATGGCAAATTGGAGATCTGTTTTTAGAAAAAATGTGTAAGGAATCATACTTTGCCCCATGAACACATAATGTATTAGAAACCTAAATTAAATTCCCCTGCAATAGAAGTTATTAATGAGAAAACAGGCACAAACTTCAAGAGTCTATTGCAGGGCATGCACACACTATAAAAGACTACAATAGGTACTTTGACACTTTTTCAGGAACTGGCATAAATCCAGGCTGTATTCCGAGGAAGATATGGAACAATAAATATCATTACTGACATCACATGGATCTTGGCAACAGAAAAGAACACTAGAAAGATGGTTACTTGTGTTTTATTGGCTATGCAAAGTCATTCAACTGTGTGGATCATAACAGACTATGGATAGCCTACAGAAGGATGGGAATACCAGAACACTTCATTGAGCTAATGTGGAATTTTCACAAACACAGGAGGCAGTTGCGTGAATGAAAGGGTATATTGCAGGGTTTAAAATCAGGAAAGGTGTGTTTCAAGTTTGTATCCCCTCACCATAATTACTCAATCTTTATACTGAAAAAATATTCAGAAAATTGTATTATATGAACAATAACAGCATCAAGATTGTAGAAGTGTCTATTAACAAATGTCGATATGCAGATGTCAACCATACTTGTTGAAACTGAGGTGTACTTGAAGCACTTGCTGGTGAAGATTAAGACTTGTAGCTTTCAGTGTGGATTACAATTCCAAGTGAAGAAAATTAAAACCTCACAACTGGACCGATCATTAACTTCATGATAAACAGAAAAAAGGTTCAAGTTGTCATGAATTTCATTTTCCTTAGATCCACAACCAATGCTCATGGAGCAATAAAGAGAGAGAAGAACAAAAGAATTATATTAGGTAAAGATGTTCCACAAAGCTTCTTTAAAGTGGTGAAAAATCAAGGATGTTACTTTGAGGACAAAGTATTCCTTAGCTAAACTATGACATTTTCAATGGTCTTCAATACATGTGAAAGTTGGACACAGGGTGAAGAAGGTGAGAGAAAATTGAGTATTTGATTTTTGGTGCTTTTGAAAAATATTGAAAGGATCAGGGACTATCAAAAGAACAAACAAACCTGTCTTAGAAGAAACAGAACAATATTTTAAAGGCCAAGAGCAATATTTTGCCTCACATACTCTGGATATGTCATCAGGAGATAGCATCAGGGGAAAGACAAGATGATTGGTAGAGGGCAGTGTAAAGGAGGAAGACCTTTAACAAGATGGAGTGACACAGTGGTTGCAACAATGGGCTCACATATAAAAACAATTCTAAGGAGAGTGAAAGATTGAGCAGTCTTTCCTGGTTACTGTACATGTTGTCAAGCATTGATCAAGTTGTGAAGATTTTGGTCTTTTTACACTGAATTTTAATTCATACTGAAAATGGTAATCCTTGGTCTTCATCAGCAAATGCTTCAAGTTCTCCTCACTTTTAGCAAACAAGGTGGTGGCATCTGTATATTGGTGGTTGTTAATAAGTCTTCCTCCAATTCTGAGGCCACGGAACCATCTTCTGTGATGATTTGCTCAGAATTAAGATTGAAGAAGTGTGATGAGAGGATACAAGTCTCACACACCTTTCTTGATTTTAAACCAAGCAGCATTCCCTTGTTCAGCTCAAACAACTTCCTCTTGATCTGTGTAAAAGTTCCACATGGACACAATGAAATGTTCTGGAATTCACATTCTTCTCAAGGTTATCCACACTATGTTATGATCAACAGTCTTGACATACTAAAAATGTTTCTGGTATTCTCTGCTTTCCATCAAGGTCCATCTAGTATCAACAATGATACACCTTGTTTCATGTCCTCTTCTGAATCCAGCCTGGACCTCTGTTAATATATTTTGGAAATTTTTGCTGGATGATTTTCAGTAGAATTTTACTGGCATGTGATATCAATGATATTGTCTATGGCTTGAGCTCTTATTTGAGTAACCTTTCTTTGGAATGGGTATGAATCTGGAACATGTCCTGTCAGTGGACCAAGTAGCTTTCTTCCAAATTTGTTCGTACTGTTGAGTATGAGTTTCCAGTATTTCATCAGACTATTGAAATATTTCAGTTCATGTTACATCAAGTCCTGGATATTTGGCTAATTATTTCAGTGCAGCTTGCACTTTCTCCTTCAGTACCAATGGAGTTATATGCTAACTCCAGAAATGCTGGAATATCAACTAGTTCTTTTTTAGAGTGACTGTGTATCCTTTTCTTCTTACATTGATTTTACCTGCATCTTTCAATATTTTGCCTGTAGAATCTTCCATGGTTACAACTCAAAGCCTGGATTTATTCTTTAACTTTTTTTTTAAGCTTTAAAGTTCTCAGCATGCTTTTCCCTTTTAGTTTTCTAATTCTAAATATTTGCACATTTCCTTACAATATTTGGCTTTGACTTCTTGAACTGCCTTTGATTTTCTTTGTTCCACTCTTTGACTTCATCATTTCTCCCATTTGCTTTATTTACTGAATGATAAAGCACACATTTCAGAGCCTCTCTAACATCCATTTTGACCTCTTCTTTCTTTCCTATCTTTTCACTGATCTGTTGCTCTCTTCATTAGTATTCTTCTTGATGGCCTCCTGTAACTCATCAGATCGTCTGTTAGTGTTCAATTCACCAAATCTATCCTTGAGATGTTCTCAAAATGCAGGTGGGGTAAATTGACTCTCATGGATTTTCTTCAGCTTTATATTGAATTGCACACGAGAAACTGATTGTCTGCTCCACCGTTAATCCTTGATTTGTTCAAATAACAGCACAATTAGTTGCTGACATTGAGCTTCTCCAGCATCTTTTCCTGCTGATGTAGTCAATTTAATTTTATTATCTTCCATCTGGAGAAATCAATGTGTAGACTCATGCTTTGTGTTGTTTACAAATAAGGAGCAAGTCATTATTTCTGAAAAAGACTATCATGCCATCTCCACTTTTGTTTTTATCATGAAGTCCATTCCCCCCCCCCCCCAATTATTAGTCTTTCCTCTCTGTTTTCAACTTTGGTATTCCAATGGCCAATAATTATCCAATGACCAAACATGGATCTTGATTTCATGTTTGATCAATTTCTGGAAGAACAGAATTCTTCAATTTCTTCATCACTAGCTTTTGTGAGTGGTTCACACGTTTGAATAATAGTTGTATTTATTACAGTTTCTTGAAAGTGGGTAGATACAGTCCTATCACAGAGATCATTGTACTTCATGATTTTACAATGTCCTTTTTGACAACGAATGACATTCCAATCCTTTTGACTGTGTTATTCCCAATATAGTATATCATGATTTCCGGATTCAAAATGAAGACTACTAGTCCTTTTCAGTTCACTAACACCTAGACCATGCACCTTTATGTGTACATTTCCTTTTTTTACCACTTCCAATTTTCCTAAATTAATACTTTGCACATTCCAAGTTCTGATCATTACCAGATTTTTAGAGCTGTTTCTCCTTGCCTTGAGTTGTGCCCATCAGTGTACTAAGATCACAAAGGCTCCACTCCCACAGGATTTACCTGAATCATGTCACCATGGCTGACTCTACTCTCATAAGTCAGTGTCTCCTCACTCACATTTTTTAGTACCCTCTGATTCAAGAAGCCCACCTTCCTGTTCTGTCTGAGCCAACAGTCTTCTGCATCTATTCACTAGGATTTGAGTATCTGTCAGTGTTTCAATCTATATATGGTTTTCAGAAGCTACTTCCCCTGAAATGGGGACCTGAATCCTTCTTCATTTTCTGTTCTTATTCTGGAAGCTCCACTGAAACCTGTTCACTTTGTGTGACCCTCTGGCTTTTGAAATACTGTGCTAATGACATAGCTTCCACCAGCACAACACAGAGCCAGCTCAGTATGGAAAACTAATATACAAATCAGCCAGGGCTCTCTAATAATCATCTGGGGATCTAGTTAAAATGTAGATTATGATGATTCAGTATATCCAGATGAAAATGTAAATTCTCAAGATGAGAGAAAACCATGTGAACCCATTTGAAGTTTTGGAAGTAAGGATGAAATGGCAATAATTCTGCAACTCTTTTTATGCACACATCAAATTAATCAATTACAGTGTTTTTTTTTCTTCTGCTGAACTCAAGCATCATGCCATGAGACACAACAGAACAATATTCCAGGCAGGTGCTCCAAAACTAATCCCATTCCTTCTGACAAGATACAAGCTTTTTTCCCTTTCTTTGTTCAACTTCTTCTGTTGTGTGAAGTCTCTTTATATGTCCATATTTAGGTAAAATTTACTGCCCCTAAGCAACACAATGTGCTATCGGAACTGTCTAAAATAAAGATTAATACCCAAGTCTAGACTGGGTGGATAATGTTTAAAATTTGGCTGTTCACTTAATATCTGTCTTTTCATTTAGACAGATGATTAGTAAACCCCCCTTAAGAACAACAGCACTAACTTTTTTCACTACTTTGTAAGATAGACAGACCAAGGATAAATTCTGGGAAAACATAAATGTTCCCATAGATACAGGGACTCTAGGTGATTCAGGGATTGCTGACATAATTCACCATTTTTCTTAAGCCTTGGGGTATATTCGTTAATAAATATGAAAAATCACAACAACAAAGCAGCTAGGCCAGGAGCCATCCAGCCTAGGGGGATTGAAAAATAAGTGAGCCTTATTAGGTCACACAACTTTTAGCCAGTCAGAATGTCAATTAAGGTTCTCTGTCCATGCAGAAATCCACCCCAAGTCACTTTAATAAGCTAAGGTTCCATCAATGCATACAAGCCACAGGTAATGATTTGGAGTGGGGACGGGCAGGTATGAGCTTATACATATCTATGTAGTTTTCAAAGGAGCACTTAGAGATAGATCATTGCTTTTGATTTCCTTTCCTTTCAAAGCAAGGGAAAAACAAAAGTATTTTTGGTCTACATATTTGTATCCTGCAGTGAAGCAAAACCATTTTAATTGGGATACCAGCATCGTTCTTTAATGGGACCAATTACCTCTCAAGTAAGAGAACAGCTGATCAGGTCTCTTCTGGCTCCTACACTCATATTCAGGCGCTACTATATCAATTGAAAGCAAACTTGTCATCATTAGCAATGTGTACGTGAATGGCAACCAGAATTTCAAAATGGTTCATTGTATTTCTTTCCATTGTAGATACAGTAGCTCAGAATCTACGTTTGGCCCCAAGATTAAAGTTAAAATGTAGTTGTGATTCAGTATATCTGGGGTAAAAATGCACATTCTCAGGAAGGCTGACAAACTGAAATCAATCCTTTTGAAGCCCTAATGGCAAAATCACTCATAGATGAAAAAAGTTTCGAGGCAAATTAGATAACTAGATGTATTACAGTGACAGTTCCATTCATCACTACCATTACATACATGCCTATTGCCACAAAACTCTTCAGAATTGTCCCTCTCCGTCTTTGGACTTGGCCACGTGGGATCATAAAGGCCAATGGATGTTGACCACTATGAGGCAAGCGGGAGATTAAAAGGTTTTGCTTCATGCTTGATCTGTCTTTCTTGACGCTGTTTTCATGAAAAGGAAACTGCCAAGGTAGATTGTTGGTCTCAAAAGGAAGTGACAAACAGATTCAACTGAACCAGGTGTTCTTTGTCATCACTGCTTAGTTAACACTATATCTGTTAAGAAAAAAATGCTAAGATATAGGAAAGAAATCAGCCAAAACAACTACTACAGAGTAATGATCAACCAAAAAATACTATAGCCATAAGCTGTAGTGGTTTGTTACATTTTACTCATAATAAGAGATAAATGATGAGGTTATAGATATGTCTAACTTCAATAAGTTTTTGTAGTGCACAAGCAGGATATCATCATATAGTCCAACTCCACCCAGAAGTCAAGGTGTCAATAACAATTGCCAAGATAACATGGCCTCAGAGGGAAAAGAAAACAAGAATGAAGTCCCCCACACAAACACAGTACACTGATATGAAGGGAGATAGTAAAACATCTGACCCAAAAGGCACTAGAGGACTGCAATGAATCCATAGAACTTGTTAAAAAACTGGATGCCAATGGACTCAATTCATCAGTTAAAAGACAAAGGCAAACAGACTGACTCAGGAAACATGACATCATTCTGTTGACTGCAAGAGACACATCTTAAGGTCACAGACCAAAAAAGACTAAGAATAGAAAGCTGGTGGAAAATATAACTGGCAAGTCACAACTTAAGGAGAGCAGAGATTGCAATCCTAATCTCTGATAAAATTGACTGCAAATTGCAAACGATAACAAGGGACAAGGAAGGACACTATATAATGCTCAAAGAATAAGGAAACCAGGAACCAGTGAGCATATGCGCTTAATAAGAGACCAGCAAAATTCATCAAATTTCAAAAGATAAAAAAAATACAGAGTTAAAAACCACAGTAGGTGACATTCATACACTACTTTCAGAGAAAGATATCTCACTGGGTGAGATAGTTAAGGTTTATTGTGTCAACCTGGCCAATAAACACATGTGGAACTAACTGAAGGGCAGAGAGATAATGGCTCCATGAGCCTTGCCTTTCTTGTTTTCGGGTCTCTCCCGCTGTGATGGTTGGACCAGGAGGCAGCTGCCTTAGTTAGCGCCCTGCTTCACTTGGCAAGGTTCACTTCCTGCAAAACATTCCTGAGGAGAAGCCACATGAGTCTGCGCTGAAGCAGCTCTGGGTACTAGAGCAGCCCTGTGGAGGCCTCTGTCATCTCTGAGATGATTACACCGTCACTGCATTCAAAGCCTCTCTACGCACTGGCCTGTGAGCCTCCTGTATGTGGCATAATTGTGTGTGTTTCCTGAGTTTGAGGAGGATCTTGGAGATCAGTGTTGGTCACATGGGTTAAGCCGGACTTCTGCGCTTGGACTTGATGAGGTTGAGATGCCTTCTGAATTTACACTTATCCTTTATATAAAAAACTGTCTTGTACATATATGAGTCTGTGGATTTGTTTCCCTAGTCCCTCCAGACTCACGCACTGGGAACGAATCCCAGAGAAGCGGCTACACAGATAACCACAACTAGGCAACTAATACATAGAGCTTTCCATCCAAATGTAAAAGAATTCATGTTCTTTTCAAGTGCACAGAGCTCACTCTCGAAATCAATCACATGCTGGGGTATAGGTCGGGCCTCCGTAAATTCAAACACACAGAGATTTTCAGACCACCGTGTTACAAAGCGGGAGATCAATAAAACGATCACCAGAAAAACAAAAGCAAACAATTGGAGGATGAGTAACGATCTTCTGCGACACAAATGGATACTGGACCAGATGAGAGAGGAGTTTAGGAAGTTGCTAGTGATGAATGAAACTGCGAATACAATGTAATTAAACCTATGAGATACTACAAAAACATTATCAGAGAAGCTGGGTAGCAGTAAGTATACAAATGAAAAAGAAAGACTGAAAGAAGCAACTGGAACAAAGTCGACAAAACAACCCCTCCAATAACAACAAAAAAGAAATAGTAAAAATCAGAGCAGAGTTAAACCAGTGGGAAAATAAGAGAACAATGGTGTGTTAGTCTGGGTAAACTAGGAAAATAAATCCACAGAAAGCATATGTATAAGAGAGTATTTTACATAAAGGGTAAGTGTACACTAAGAAAGCATCCCAACCAGTGCTGTCCAAGCCCATAATTTCAAATTTGTTTATATGTTTGATACCAATCTAAAAAGTCCTCAATCTCACAACTGACTGCAGGAGGAAAGCTGAATCAGTGTGCATGTAAACATCTCAGTGCTGGCAGGGATCGCCACAAGGCTGCTCCAGCACCTGGGGCTGCATCAGGGCAGTCCATGGGGTTTCTCCTCAGGGATGTCTTGCAGGAAGTGATCCTTGCCTGCTGAAGCAGGGAACTAGCTAAGGCAGCTGCACCCTGGTCCAACTATTAGAAAGCAAGAGACCTGAGAACTAGAATGGCAAAAATGAGGCTCACTGAGCCAAACCGAGCCATTTATCTTTCTGCCTTTCAATTAATCTCATATGTGTTTATTGGCCAGGTTGTCACAGTAAACCTTAACTGTCTCAAATGGGAAATATTTGTACAGCAAAAGACTGGCTCTTTGACAGACTTCTGGCAAGCCTAAATGAGGAAAGGAAGGATTATACATTAATAGCCAGGATGAGTAATGAACAGGGGAAATCACAATGGACCCCATGAGATTACAAGGATAATCGGAAAGTACTATGAAAAACTGCATTGTCATGAATGCCACAATATGGAAGACATGGACAAATACTTGGAAAAGCAATTCCTCCCTAGATAATCTCATATAGAGGTCAAGAACCTTCACAGACCCATAGCAAAGGAATAAATAGATATGGCTATCAAGAAACTACCAATAAAGAAAGCTCCTGGACCAGATGGCTTCACAGGATAATTCAACCAAGCATTCAGGGAAGACCTGACCCTGATCCTCCACAAAGTATTCCAGAGTATAGAAAAGGATGGCAAACACCCAAACTCATTTTACAAAGCCAATATAACTTTCATACTCAAATAGGGCACGGATCCCACAGGAATAGAGAACTACAAACTGCTATCTCTAATCAACATAGATGCAAAAATCCTGAACAAAATATTGGCCAAAAGAATACAAAGTATATAAAACAAATCATTTACCATGATCAGGTGTGCTTCACTCCAGAGATTCAGGGATGGTTTAACATCTGAAAACCCACCAATATTATACATCAATATTACACATAGAGAAGAAAACATATAAGAATCACATGATAGTAACAATAAATGCAGAAAAAGCATTTGACATATCAAACACCATTCATAATTAAAACACTCAAGAAGATAGGAATGGAAGGAACATTTTTGTGGAATATTTTTTCATATTAATACAAGCTATTTAAAAATAGCTAACACCCTCCCAGGAGCAAAGGCTGGGCCTCCTACTCCCACCACTTGAGGGCAGTGATGCCTAAAAAAAAAAAAACATTAAAAAAAATAGCTAACACCCAACATATCACTCAATGGAGAAAAGACAAAAACAATCTCACAGAAAAAGGGGACTAGACAAGGATGACTCTTGTCCCCACTTCTATTCAACATCATACTGGAGGTCTTAGCTTACAGCATAAGCTAGCATAAGGTCATTAAAGTATCCAACTTGGAGAGTAAGAGGTGAAAGTATCACTATTTGCAGACAACATGATTCTGTACACTGAAAATTCCAAAAGCTCCACAACAGGAGTACTGACAATGATAGAGGAATATTGAAGCGTGGCAAGACACAAGATCAACAAACAGAAGTCTATTGTTTTTCTATATATATCAGATAAGACCATAGAAGAGGAGATCAAGAAGGCAGTACTCTTTACCACAGCCAAGAACAAATTGAAATATTTAGGAGTATATTTAACAAAAAAATAAAAACAACAAAAAAATTACACAAGGAAAACTACAAGACCCTACTACAGGAAACCAAAAGCAATTTCCACAAATAGAAGGATAGCCCATGCTAATGGATTGGATGACTCAATAGAGTAAAGATGTCAATCTTAACCAAGGTGTTAAATAATGTGCTCTTGATTCAAATACCAACAAAGTTTTCAAAGATTTGGAAAAATGATGACAATTTCATATGGAGAGGGAAGAAGCCCAGAATTAGCAGAGAACTCCTCAACAAAAGGGACAAAGTTGGAGGGCTTGCTTTACGTCTCTCCCCCACCTCCCAATTTCTACCTCCCCTTTCCTTACTTTCCCACTCTTTGTGTTGGATTCACATGTACCTCCTTGGGTTTGGTCTGACCTCCACCAGACTGCCTGTACCTCAATCCTGATCCTATAAGGATACTTTCTTCTATACTACTGTGCTGATTATACTTACCTCAAGGGACTCTTGTTGTACTTGTCCTATTGTGATTAACTGACTTAGCTTAGCATAATTTCTTCCAATTCTTCCCATAAAAGCTAGTGCATCAGTGCTTTATAGTGATGCCAAGTACTCTATTGTATATATGTACCATAGTTTACTAATTCACTCATCTATTGATAGAAATTTAGGTTGTTTACAATTCTTTGTGATTCTGAGCTGCACCACAATGGGCATTGGAGCACAAAGGACAGGTCGTGGTTTATTTCTTACCTTTTCTGGGTATATGTCTAGTAGAGAGATACTTGGGTCATAAAGTAGATCAACTTCCATTGCTTTTAAATATCACCAGATCCCTTCCCACAGAGGCTATACATGACCACCACCAATGGAGGAGAGTTCCTAAGTCACCACATCCCCTCCAACATTTATTGCTCTCTGATTTGGGCTATCCTCATGGGTGTTAGGTGGTATCTCATGGTTGCTTTAATTTGCATTTCTCTGATGGCTAATCATGAGGAGCATTTTCTTATATGATTATTGGGCCTTCCGGTTTCCAAGTAAAATTCTTTAAAGGTCTTACACCCTGATATTCTGTGATGCTCACCTTCCCGGCAAACAGCTGAAGATAAAATGGGTACATAAGCAAATGTAGTGAAGAAAATGGATGGTGCCCTGCTATTAAAATGTATGGCATCCATGGTCTTAACTGCTTGAAGTTAAACAAGCAGGCATTTAGCAGAGACGCAACAAGCTCTAATGGAAGGAACATACCAGCTGGTGTGATCATGTGATATTGTTAGGACCAAGTAACAGACATCAGAAGACCCATAACAAATAAAGACAAAAAATAAAATCTATATTTTTGAGAAGAGAGGTCAGAGCACAGATCCAAAGCTGATCACTAGACAATGAGACACACAGAGGTGTCACAGGGAAATGATGAGTCAATCAGGGAGCAGTAAAGCACTGATAAAACACACAATATTTCTCTGGTTCCTTGAGGCTTCCTCAACCCTCACTATTGTGACTCCAATGCTGCCTATCACTTCAGACCAGTCTGGAGCATGTACACAGGTACAGATAAAAGATAAGAGCTCAGGATACATGGAATCCAGGAACAGGAATAAGAATAGTAATACCAGAAGTGTAGGGGGAAGGGGGGCAGGAGGGCAGAGGAAGGGAGAAGTGATCGTAATGACTGACATGTAACCACACACACCCCTGCATGGAGACAAACAACAGAAACCGTGGAGGAAGGGAGACAGAAGTCAGTGTAAGATATGAAAAGTAAAATTTATAATTTATCAAAGTGTTATGAAGGTAGGTGGGAAGAGGGGAAAAAGAGCTGATACCAGGGGTTCGATAGAAATAAATATCTAGAAAAGAATGATGTTAATATATGTACAAATGTGCTTGATACAATAAGGGTTGTAAGAACCCCTAATAAAATGATCTTTTAATTAAAGAAAAAAAAAGGTTTTGTGGTCAAGGAATCACTATTCTAGGATTCTGGGGATGGAAAATGCATCTTAAAAATAGTTTTTATGCAGCCCAATTACTATGCATTCCTGAAAATCAGCAATGAAACTGTGAAACACCTCAAGACATGGAGGTGTCTGGAAGATAGTATGTTGAGTGGAGTTGGCCAGACGCAAAAGAACAAATGCTATTTGAGTCCACTTCTGTAGGGACCAGCAGCACAACAGATGGAAGCTCATGCCTCTGGGGCATCCAGTCTGTTGACCTGGAGGACCACACAGCCTTATAGAGAGGCTGACTGGTATCACTGAACCATTCCCCATCCACTCTAGTTAAGTACTTTGAAGGGCACCCCGAGTCAGTCATCTGGGACCAAATGGTCAAGGGAGGGGATTAAGATATCTACTGAGTGGTTGCCATGGCTATGATGAGGCCTCAAGACAGGTAGAGATCCCTATCAGAGAGTTAAGGGGTACTGATAGGAAAATCAAGTCAGGAGAGGGGAAAGGGAACAGACATGTCTGGGGGAACACAAGGGCATGTCTGTTGATAGGAAAAGAGGGAGGGCCAACATCCAGATGGGGGAAAAATAACTGAAAATGCTTTGGAAAGTCAAGGGGGATGTGTCCCTAGTGGTATGCACTGAATGAACCATATTGACCTGACTTCTGAATGTATCCTGAGGACCCAGGCCTGGTGCAATGGAATGTGGGGGCACTGAATCCTGGATCATCAAAGTGCACGGCATGCTCCAGAGATTGCATCAATGAGATGCCGTGCGGAACATTCACTGGCTGAACTGACCTCTAGCTCAGACACACTAGTAATGTGAGAAGTCAGAATGTACGCCCTGTCTGAGGAAGCAGAAGACAGCTGTAGCAAGGTTGTTTAACTGTTGGTAGCAGATAAACATGGTCTCGCTACAGCTATCCTCTATATGCTATACTAAGATATACATTATTCTGTATATTCTGAATTCCTGTAACTGGCATTCTCAGTAATTATTAATGGAAAATTTTCCTAGCAATTAACCCTCATTGTTTGTGTAAATAGTGTCCAGCCACAAAAGGACTGATTTTGTACAAGTGAATAATTCAGGTACTGTGATATGAAGTTAGCCCACATGGACCCAATATCTCTCTCTCTCTCTCTCTCTCTCTCTCCCTCTCTCTCTCTCTCTCTCTGGCACCCAAGTGCGTGCAATAGGGCTTTAAAAATTTGTTATCAGAGTGCTAATCAAAGATAATATTAAGGGAAGATCATTATGCCTCAGGGGGATGATTGATAAGACTCTATCATAAATTAATAAGGAAGATTATAAAGGGAATCAGAGGCAGATAAACAAACATACAAACTGATACCCAGGAATGGTGTTGGGGCTCTCACTGAATCTCAGCTCCAATTTAAGAACAACTAGTTCTTACATCATGGCCCTGCTCGATACTCAGCCTCAGGAAGGAGGCACAGATGATATGGGTGCTTTAGCCAATGTGGGGAAGAAATTAGATGGTGCCCAGTTGTCGGATAAAATAACACCTGGGTCTTAAAGGCTTATCTCCAAACAAGCAGCTAATTAAGTCCACATGAAAGAAACATACCATCATCAGTCACCAAAGAATTGCAAATCATATAATCCAAAACTGAAGGAGGGATTATTATCTGAGACTAAATTGTGAGAATTCAGTTTGCAGCAGTTTATGCATGAGAGATGGAGCACAAGATACATTTCTAGGAATTATATAGGAAATAAGCCTCTGGAGAGCTCCCTTTAAGCAGAACAGAGGGACAGGTGGAAAGTGATTCTGGAGAGATGAGTACAGAACAGCGGTTCTCAATCTGTGGGTCATGACCCCATTTGGGGTTGAACAACCCCTTCACCAGGGTCACCTGATTCACAACAGTAGCAAAATTACAGCTGTGAAATAGCAACAAAAATAATTTTGTGAGAAGGGGGGCTCACCCTAACATGAGGAACTATATTAAAGAGTCATGGCATTAGGCAGGTTGAGAATCACTGGGAGAAGATCAGAGAGATAAACCTGAATTGAACAATGAAAACCTTGTCAGTTGAAAACCTTCTGATGCATGCTGGAACTGATCTGGTTTCCTATATTTCTGTATTGGTTCGTTTGTTTGTTCATATTAGGGTTTATGCCAGAAGTGTTATGCCATTGGAGGTTACCCTCTTAATGTTCTATTATATATTAGTCCACATATGAAACCCAGAGTTGATGAAGTTACATGAACAGCAAATAGAGTAAGAGTTTTGGGTGCGGGGGGGTGGGGGGTGGGGTTCAGTGGTGAGTAAAAGGGAGAGGATATCAAGGAGTCCAGAAAGGAAAAAAAAGTATTTGGAAACTGATTGTGGTAGCAATTGCATAGTACTGCTTGATGGGTTTGAACTAAGGAATAACATGATATATGTATTAACTCCCATTTAAAAATCAATAGCAAGAAAATAGTTTTTTGATCATTTGAGTCATTTGGGGTCATTACAATTTAGTTACTTTGGTCAAAAACACTGAATTCAATCCATATGTTACTTTATACTGCCATGCGCTATGTTTAGAAATACCGCATGTGCATGTTTTCATTTTCATATATTAAAAAATTTTTCAGTGAAAAAGTTGCACCAAAGAGAGGTCATGAAGACTAAGGGAGAAAAGACTTGGGCTTACTCTAAGGGGAAACAGAAGGTGCTTGTTTCTTTTTGATAGTTTCATCTTCTATGACGGCACACATAGGTTCTCTTCAGACATGACAAGTAAGGACATTTGATTTCATGGGGAGAGGCAAAGAAAATTTGCCTCAGAATTCAAGGAAGCTCTAAGATTCCTGTGCGTCTCCAGAGAGTCGTAATCCTTCAGGTAGAGGAGCTTGACTTGGTGCTGGTGGAAGCGCTCAGCAGAGAACCTAGTCTCCCCATTTGGCGTGTAGCAGAAACAAATGAGAGGGAACAGAACTGGAAGCACAAAGTGGAAGCACAATGTAGCAATAAGGCACAGCAAGAGTTGTGAGGAGAAAAGTAGGCACTGTTTAGAATCATTAGCATATTGTATTAACAAGCTTTACTGAGTGCTTACTATGTTAGACACTGTTCTAAGCATCTTCCTTAGAATAAGTCATTTATTTCTTTTGAATTAGTTGGCTATTCTTTTCTCTGTTTCAGATAAAAAGAAACTGAGGTCATAGAATGAAATGATTTGATCACTTTCACACAGAACCAGAGTCCGGGAGTCATCAAACCCCAGAGTTCACGTCTCAAATTCCTTGGACATAACTGTTTATATTCAATATGTCCCAGAACCACAGACTTTTATCAACAAAAGACAATTGTAACTATGATGGTCATGGAGCTGTCTAGAGGAATTTCTTGCAAAGAAGAACTTGGGAGCCACCCCACCTTCTGAGCAGCAGGGTTGAGGAGCCAAATGAAGAAAGACTCCGGTAGATAGTGCATCTCGTGGCAATGATGTTTCAGGGGTATGACTGTCACCATTCTTGTGAAGACTCAGTTTGTTTCCTGGTCAGTGCATCTCAGGCTTAGTCACCACTTATTTGTCAGTGAGACTTGCATATGACAGTCGTGCTGAATAGACCTCAGTGGAGTTCCCAATCAAAACCCAGAACAACAGCCTCCTACTTCTGAACGGAGTATATCAGTGAAAGTGCCAAGGATAGAAGCTCCCCCCCACCCCACCCTCATATGTCACTGATCAAGGGTGGCATGTTTGGTTTTGATGTGCATGGGGTCACTTGACCTGGTGGAAATTACCAATAACAGATACAGGGTCAGTTAGACACCACAAAAATGAACAGGTAATCCCATCAGAGGCAACAGTGGTACTGAGCCGTAAATCGTCACTCAAATTGCTAAGGGAGACATGTCGAGAGCTCGGGAGGAGGCTGTCATTTCCTGGACTCTGTTGTCATTAGCTGTTGTCAAGCCAGTTCTCTCTCAGACGAGTCCTGCATTTAGTAAAATGGACCTGCCTCAAGCTCACAATCGCTCTGACCTTCAAGCCCCCTGTTGTAAGCCATTTTGTCGAGGGCCTTCTTTTTCACTGTCCCTCTCATTTCATAAACATGATATCCTTCTGCAGGGACTGCTCTCTCCTGTCATGTCCACAGCACAGGAATGAAAGTCTCATCATCCTTGTCTCTAAGTAGCATTCTAGTTACACTTTTTCCAAGCCAACTTTATCTGTTCATTTGGCAGTCCACGTACTTTGAATGTTCTTGGCTGACCCAAGAATTCAAAAGCATCAATGCTTCTTTAATCTGTCTAATTTAATGTTGAACTTTAAAAAAAAAGCCTGGGTTGGGGCTGCAAAAAATCCAAACTGAGCTCACTGCCGTCAAATCAATGCTGACTCCTGGGTGTCAGAAAGTGTTAGTGTTTACTTGAGTGGAGAGCCTGGTCTTTCTCCTGAAGAGCGGCTAGTGGTTACAAATGGCCAACTGTGCAGATCGCAATGCAACACATAGCCATGTCATGAACAGGGCTTGGGTCAGATGCACCTTATTCTTCAACATCCTTGCTTTTCAACATATTAAATAAGTCTCGCAGATATACATAATGCAATACATTTGATCTCTTTTGGGGGGCATCACTGCCGTCTGGTGAGAGTGGGAGGCCCAGCCTTGCTCCTGGAGAGCTGCTGCTGGATTTGAACCACCAACCCAGTGGGCCACAGTTCCGCACACAACCACCACGCCACCGGGGCTCAGCCTTACATTTGATCTCTTGATGCTGCTCCACTGAGCACTATTTGTGGATCCTTGCATGATGAAATTCTTGACATCAATCTTTACTCCATCTATCATGACATTATCTATTGACCCATTTGTGAGGAATTTTGTTTTCCTTATATTGCGTTATAATCCATACTTGATTTCATCAGCAAATGCTTCAAGTCCTCTTCACTTAAGCAAGTGAACACAATTTTGTCATCTATATATCACAGGTTACTAATATGCCTTCCTTCAAACCTGATGCCATATTCTTCTTCATATAACCCACCTCCTTTGATGGTTTGTTCATAATACAATTTGAATAATTATGGTGAGAGGGTAAAAACCATGACATATATACTTCCTGCTTTTAAACCAAAGATTAAGTATTCCCTGGCCCCATTCCCACAGCTAACTTTTTTTTTTTTCCCACAGCTAACTTTTGATCTATGTACAAATTCTGTATTAACACAATGAAATGTTCTGGAATTCCCATTTTTCTCAAAGCAATGTAAAGTGTGTTATAATCCACCCAGTTGGATGTATTTTTATAGCCAATATAAACACAAGTAAACATCTTTTTGGTATTCTTCATTTTTCGCCAAGATCCACTGATATCAGCATTGATAACCCTTGTCCACATTCTCTTTGAGGAATGCAGCCTTCAGTATGGGTTATAATTTAATGTAAAGTGGTTAATTGCTTAAAACTGGACCCATTGGTAACATAATGATAAAAGGAGGACTGTTTGAAGTTATCAGGGATTTCCCAATCAATGTTCATAGAAGTAACCATTAGGATAACAAAGCTAAATATGCTGTACAATATCATTTTTAAAGTGTTGAAAAGCAAGGATACTACTTTGAGGACTAAGGTGTCTAATGCAAGCCCTGGTACTTTCAATCATTTCAGACACATGTGAAAGATAGATATCAAATAAGACCAGATTGAAAATATGTAATGGTTTGAATTATGGTACTGGTGAATCTGGCTCCAACCTCTGGCAACTCCCTGCCAATATACTGCTGCAAACTTTGCTGAAAATTCTTCAGCAAAATTTTACTTTCATGTGCTATCAATGACATCGTTCAATAGTCTGAGCATTCTTTGGTTCACCTTTCTTTGGAATGGATACAGATATGGATCTCTTCCAGTTAGTTGGCCAACTAGCTGTCTTCCAAATTTGCTGGCCTAGAACAGTAAGACCTTTAAGTGCACCATCAACTTTGGAAACATTTCAATTGGTGTTCCATCAATTCTTAGAGCCTTGGTTTTGTCAAATGCCTTCAATGATGCTTCTATTTCTTCCTATAGCACTACTGGTTTTTGCTTAAATATTATTTCCTTAAATGATGGAAGGTCAATTAGCTCTTTTTGATTCAGTGGCTCTGTGCATTCTTTTGCTTTCTTTTTTATGCCTCCTGCATTATTCAATATTTTACCCATAATATTTTACTCTCTCAGTATTGCAACTTGTGGCTCAATTTTTTCTTGAGTTCTCTCAGTTTTAAATATACTAACATGTTCTTGCTTTTGAGTTTTCTAATTCTAAGTGTTCACACTTTTCATTATAATATTTACTCTGCTTCTTGAGGTACCCTTTGACATTTTCTGTTCAACTTTTTGACTGGGTCATTTTTTCCCTGTGACTTAGGTATTTTATGATTAACAGCAAATTTCAGAGTCTCTTCTGACATCTACGCTGGTCTTATATTACTTTCTTGACTTTTTAATACCTTTCATTTTTTTCATGAATGATGTTCTTGATGTTATCCGACAGCCATCAGTTCTCTGTCATTAGTGTTCAATGCATCAAGTCTGTTCTTGGGCTGTTCTTGATAGACTCCATATCATATCTTGGCTCTCATGGACTTATTTTCATTTTCTCCAGCTGCAACTTAAACTTACATATAAATAATTGATGGTCTGTTGCACATTTAGCTTTTTCACCCTCATTTTATCTGCTGATATTTTAGCTTCTCCAATGTCTTTTTGAACAACTGCAGTCATTTTGATTTCTTTATATTCCATCTGCATAAATCCATGTGTATGATAGCCTATGTATTGTTGAAACAGGTATTTGCTATGAATCAGCCCTTAGTCTTGGAAAATTCTATCATTTGATCTCCAGTTTTCTCCAATATCCAAGACCATATTTTCCTTTCCACAGGGTGGGAAGGAACTTCCTATTCCTTCCTTTTTGTTTCCAACTTTTGTATTCCAGTAGCCAATAATCACTAATGCATCTTGATTGCATGTTTGATGAATTTACAACTGAAAATGTTGGCAGAACTCCTCTATTTCTTCATTATTAAATTTACTGATGTGTACATAAATTTGAATAAGAGTTCAAACAGTTGGACTTTATGAGTGCAAACAGGAAGTATTATACTTCAAGATAGGTCTTGAATTGTCCTTTAGGACAATGAATGAAACACTATTCATCTTGATTTTGTTATTCCCAACATAGTAAGCCATGTGATATTGAGATTCCAAATGGCCAATTCCTGTCCTTTTCATCTGACTAATGCTTAGGATATTGATCTTTAAGTGTTACATTTCATTTTTGAAGACCTCCAACTTTCCTAAATCCATACTGTGCACAATGGTAGATTTTAACATTGTTCTTATTTTGAGTCATGATTTATCACCAAATGAAGGTTCTGAGACTTTCTTTACTCTCACAGCATTTACTCCATCCATATCACGATAGTTGACTCTACTTTGAGAAGGCAGACCTTCTTCAGTTGTATTTTCAGTACCCTCTTACCTGAGGGCTTTATTTTGGCACTAACTCTGACAATACTAGGCTAATTTTCATGAAGTCTTTAGTATCTGTCAGTGGTTCAATGTTATCCATACAGGTGTTTTTTTTTTTTTTTGTAGTTAACGCCTCTGAAGTGAACAGCCTATTCTTTCTTTGTAGTCTGTTCTTAGTCTGAAAGCTCTGCTAAAACTGTTCACTTTGGGTGATGCTTCTGGCATGTGATATATCAGTAACATATCTTTCCGCATCATACACAAGCTTCCTGGACCATAAAAGTCACCATGGTTGACACACCAGGGAAGTTTGTGGAAACAATAAAAATGGAAGACTCATGGCTGAAGTTATGTCTATTACCAAAATATATTGATGGATGGGCTTGCCCTTATTTCATCAATTTATATAGTAATGGTCAAAAGTGATTTTGCATTGAAAATTTTGGAATGTTTCCAGATGTAAGCTTCTCAGAATTTGAAGAAGTATCTAGTCCAGTGAAGTGAGATGTATCCTAGAAATTATTTGGATTCTTTTAACATGTTTTAGTATGTGTAAATATGGTATACATCCAAATATACAACTGCCCGGTAGTGTCTGAGATGAACAAAAGGGATCTGTCTTATTACAGAGAGATCATTGAAATATGCAGATGCAGATTAGGAATGTGAAACTCAATCAAGAACTTGTTTAAAAAAATATTATCATTAAGCACTCCAGGATTAAACTATGTTCACCACAAAAAGATCTAACTATAATATAGACCATATGCACAGGCATATCCTAGCAGCCAAAACTAGGGACACCTTGAACTCTGCATCATACAGCAAGAACAAGGACTCATAAATATTGCCTTCATTAGCTCATGGGCCCTGTAATTTGTGTCGCTGATGAATAGGGGCACATTTTTGACCCCTCCAGTAAACAGTCAGTGTAATTCCTCTGTAAATTGACTATTAGAATGGTTTAAATGCCCTTGTCTACAAGCTGAAAGGCATCGTTAACACTTTTTACATAAGCTAGAAGACCAAAATTTAGCTATCAATCAAGCAGGGCAGAAAGGAATGACTTGACAAAATCATCCTTTAAGTCTGACAGGAATCAAGAACACAGGCTTTCTTCCAACTGTGTAAATGTGTGTGCGACAAGGGACTATTAATTGCATAAGACAAGACATTTAAAGATATTTGTTTAGCACGGCCAGTCTATTTTACCCAATTAAGGCTATTCATCAATATAAATAACTGTATTTTCTTCAGAAAAATGAAAGGAATACCATCAATGGATCATATCTATTCTAAAAAGCCTCCTCTTTATATAAGAGGAAGGCAGAGTGGTGAAAGAATAGGCACAATTTAACACCTCGAATTAACACGAAAAGTAAACTCTTTCAAAATGGCCAAAAGTTGTTTGGTAGTGGTAGGAGAAGGGTATGATGTCTACAGCAATTATCAGAGTGTTTTGCAAAAAAACTACAACCTGAATTCACATGATGAAACAGTTCTTGTACAAGGAAGAACAGAGGGAAAATTTGGGGATGAGGCGGGTGCCTTTTCTGAGCCAACTAGGATCCAAGACACTTAAACTTGGAGGCGACTCTCAAGGCTATATGCCCAATTTTAATGTATTCAATTAGAGGACAACACTGTAATTATGAATAAATATTTATTCTTGAAACACTGAGAAAGGGCCCTAGTTACTATGTTTTCAGTGATGCATTTCAAACTTCCCTTCTAACCTCAAGGGGAAAAATTATCCACAAAGTGGATGACACATGTTCCATACTCCCATTAATGATAATGAATATTAAGCTAAACAAAAGAAATAAGCGGAAAGGCACATATATTACAGAGTAGCTATCAGTGCAATTAGCTCAAATGAGATAAAGACCTTATTGTAAGAATAGAATTTATTGACAATAGCCCAAATTAGAATATCAGAGCACAATAAATGCTAGAAAGGATGTGACAAGATAGAAACTCTCCTCTACTCTTAGTGGCCATGTAGATATATACAAACTCTGTGGGATGCAATCTGGCAATATTTAATGAAATTGGAACTACCTTATGACCTTCGCCATCCCTCTATGGACATATATCCAGAAGAGATAAGAAATAGAGCATGATCAGGCATCTGCATGCCAGTGTTTATTGCAGCAAAATCCACATCCGCAAATTGTTGGAAACATCTACATTTCCATTTATAGACCAGTGGATTAGAAAACTCTGGCACATACACATAATGGACAACTGCCCATCACTAAAAAGCAATGAGAGTCACATGAAACATGTCATTTCATGGGACGAGTTGGAGGAAATTATGTTAAACAAAGTGTTCTATTCAGAAAAGAACAAGAACAACATGAGTCCCCTGAGCTAAGTATAATCATCACAGCTGGAACAGAAGAAAAATCACCTATCTCACACGATTCAGATTTAGGTACAGGCAGTGGGTGGGGGACCAGCCAAACCCAAGGTTTTACATGTTATTCCAACACAAAGAAGGGGAAAAGGAAAAGGGGGACAGACAGAGTGGGGCACTGGCCCTGTGGAAGCAGGGCACTAACCCATCCAAGGGAAGAGTACTGCTTATGTCTCTACAGAATTGGCAGTGGGCCTTCCACCATGGTACACCAAATCTTGAGGGCAACATAACCACCTGTAGCAACTCAGGGAAAGAGTAGCATCCAGGGATGGTCCCAATCAGAGTCAAATTGATTTCCTCCCTAGAAATATGTGCTATAGAGGACAACACTAAATCTACAGATTTTAGAGAAGGACTGGCCTGCCACATCCTCGTGGAAGCACACAAAGAAGGAAAAAGAGAGGGTGAAGCTCGAGACCCCATATTGGCACACCAAGCTTGGAGGACAATGTCTCTGCATTGACATGGTAAAGAACAGAGAGGACTGTAAGGTCAGCATCAGCTCGAGATAGGCTGTCCCTTCATGGGAACATACACACCAGGGGACATTCAGCAGAGAGTTAGTTCTGTCTGAACCCACAAGAGCAGGGCTGACCAAGAAGGAATGTAACAAATCAACAACAGGAGCAAAGCCAAGTCAGAAGGCCCCGGAGGAGCCCCCTAAAATAGACTTCAGATTAGTAAGAGCAGTTTTCAGAACTTCCCCCAGGACCAGTGGGAAAGTAGTCATCAAGGTCAACAGACAGACCTGGAATTATGTATGCTTTGTTTGTTTCCTAGTTGTTATTATCTTTTTTCTCTTTTTATAAAATCTTTTGTTTTTTTTTTTTTTGTTCTGTCTCTATTATTGCTGATTTTCGCCTACCTATATCAGATAGGCATGGGAAGCAAGCTCAAGGAGAAAGTAATGGGTCAGATGGTTCTGGAGAGACTTGGGGGAGGAAGAGGTTAGGGAAGAGAGTGGTGAGGAAACAATGCCATAGGAAGCGGAACAACTAGGGAATTAAAATCCAGAACAAAGAAGACATAGAAATCCTCTGAGTGTTGGAGCAATGGCAATCTAGCTGAGGGGAGTTACCATATTTTTCAAACCACAAGATGCACCTGACCATAAGACACATCTAGTTTATAGAGCAGAAAAAGAAGACAACAATATTCTGAACCAAATAGTACCAGCACACTAAAGTGTTCTGAGATTCCACACTTTTGGGCTGTAAAATATACCCTTGTCCTCTCCCCCCTTCACAGACACACACACACACACACACACATTCACTCACTTTTTTTTTGAGGAAAAGTGCATCTTATGGTCTAAAAATACTGTACTAAGAAGCAGAAGAAGGATGAGTGTGATGGTGGGGCAGAAGGAAAGTAAAAAGAAAGGGAGGAAAGATCTAGGAAAGCAAAGTTATGGCTGGAGGTATAAACATAAGGGTTTATATATGTAAATATATTAATTCATAAAAATCAAGGTATTGGCATATATATAATATACGTGTGTGTATATATATATAAACACTGAGGCAGTGCATAGAAGTTGGGCTTCTCCTCAAGTCCTGTCTCAAGATAAGAATACTTTGTTCTAACAACCTGGTATTCTGTGGTGCTCACCTCCTGGTCCATTCGCTTGGGACCAAAGCGAATGTGGTACAGGAAGTAGATGGTACCCAGCCAACAAAAGATACAGTGTCTAGGTTTTAAAGATTTGAAGTTAAGCAAGTGGCCATGTAGCAACAACACCCCCCCTCCCCCTGAAAGCAGCACATCAGCCTGTACAATCATGAGGTGGCAGGATCAGGTAACAAGCATCAGAAGACCCGTAACAAACAAGACCATAGTGTTTTTCGTCAAGGGGGGTTAGAGCAGAGAGCTAAAACCCATCTGTAGACAATATGACATGCTCACAGAAGTGTCACATGGAATGGATGAGTCAATCAGGAGATAGCACATCACCTATGAAACACATAATAGTGCTCTGGTTCTTTGACTCTTCCTCACCTTCCCACTGTTATAACCTCAGTCATGCCTTTCATTGCAGCCTAGACTGGAGCATGTACACAGGTACAGATAAGTAATAAGAGCTCACAGCACATGGAATCCAGGAACAGGAAGTAGCCATACCAGGAGCGTAAGGGACAGAGTCGGCAAAAAAGAAACTAATACCAAGGGCTCGTATAGAAAGTAAATGTTTAGAAAATAATGATTGTAACATATGTACAAATATGATTGATACAAGTGATATGTAGGTTGTTATAAGGGTTGTAAATAGCCCCCAATAAAATGATCTTTTAATTAAAGACCCAGAAATGTTGCATATGTGTATGATCGTAAAGGAGAAAGATCACCATTACTCAAAAAGGAAAAACGGGATATCTCTAACTAAGTTTACTCCATTTTCTCTATGCAATAGTTGATGTGCATCATAGTCCATTTCCTCCTACTTCTAGGGTTTGAAGAGCTCCTGGTATGCCAAGCACTGTACTTTGTCTCATGGATACAGAAAGAAGAAAAGCCACACTTCCTTTTAAAAAAAAATGTCTCCAACATCTCAATTCCCAATTACTAATATAGCCACAGTGATCAACTTGATCTCATTCATACTTGACTGGCCCTTAAGGAATTTTTCTTTGAAGCAAACACATGTTTTTCCTTGATAAATGTGCTTAACCCTTATCAAAGAAACACTGAAAAAGTCTTAATTGGCTACATGCTCTCCACAACACTTTGCATAAAGATTCTTCCTGACTTAGATGCTTTCCACCTCTCCCTCAGGAAGCTATGCTCTTTGAAGTACTTAGTGTGGTGAAGAGAGCCTGCTTGATATGGCTTGTCTATCCATATTCTTAGTAAGCCTCACCCAGTGAACAGATGAGGACATGTAAACAAGATGATTGCAACTCAAGGATTAGTCAATTTTACATCTTCTGAATGTAAGATTGAACCATCTCAGAAGCAGAAAGAAAATCCCATGATGGCCAATGAAGAAGAGGATGTGCAGGATCCCTGAGTGAAGTGGGAAAATCAGAAGAGACACAAGAGATCATCACACTGAGATCACGAGGCAGAACAGAAGAGCACAATTGAGACTTGAGGCAGTGGGGAGATCTTCCTGGCCACTGAACAAGGCCAAGGCCAAGGGACCACATGTCCTGAAAAACTAAGGACCAGAGTGAGACTTGGCTGCTGGTTGAAAGATGGGCTGCTGTGGACAAAAGACATATTTTTAATGATTTCTGATCCTGACTTGTGGTTATTTCTTAACTTCCCCTGTAAGCCCCCATGAACAAAAGTGTTGCTTGTGAGCTTGGTGTGGCTATTGTAATAAATTATTGAACTAGGTAGAAATGTAGAGTGCCACTGGGCCTCTATGCAAGTACTCCCCTAATGCAAGACCACTTTATTCTACTGTTCCATGATGCTCACCTTCCCAAGCTGTTTGCTTAAGACAAAGTGGGAGCATGAGCAAATGTGGTGAACAAAGCAGATGGTGCCCAGCTATCAAAAGATAAAGTATCTGTGTCTTAAAGACTTGAAGTTAAACAGTCAGCCATCTAGCTGCAAAACAACAAAGTCTACATGGAAGAAGCATACCAACCAGCCTGTGTGATCATGAGGTGTTCATAGAATCAGATATTAAGCATCAAAGACCCAGAACAAAAAACTATGTCATTGGCAATGACTGCAGAGTGAAGTCCCCAACCCCCTCTGTGGACAATTGGATATCCGCTTATAGAAGTGTCACAGGGAGGAAATGAGTCAGTTAGCACAGTAGAGGACCAATGAAACATACAATTTTCCTCTAGTTCTTTAATGTTTCCCATTACCCACAACCACTACCACTATTATGACCTGAATTCTACCTTAAAAACTTATAAATTATCAAGGGCTCATGAGGAAGAATGTGGAAGGAAAGGTGGAAAATGAGAAGCTGATACCAAGGACTCAAGTAGGAAGAAAATGTTTGAGAATTATGATGGCAACAAATGTACAAATGTGTTTTACATGATTGATGAATTGTGATGAGACTTGTATGATTCTCCAATAAAGTAATAATATTTTTAAAAAGAAGAAATGTAGCATGCCAGGGGCACTCAGAATGCAGCTAAGAGGGACAGACGATTGAGGAATGTCTGACCTCTCTCTGCCTTTTTGCAGTGGACCCTGGAGGGGGTTAGAATTAGATTCCTCTTCCCTTTTGAGTAGCTAGTGGAGGATAGGTGTGGCTCCAATGTCATTTCCTTACTGCATTTTTCTTTTCTTTTTACTTCATTTTTCACAGAAAAACATTTGTCATTTAAAAATTTTGAAATTATAGGCATCAGGGATAGAGATGAAAATAATTATCTCTAGTATCCTCAGATCCTCCTCATATCTTCCTCAGATCCTCAAACTCACACTGACAATCAAACTAATTCTGTTGCATATTTGCAAAGCCAATTCAATCTCAGTCTGCATATTGTCTTCAATAATAATCCAATGTATGCTCTTTTTCATGTTTTAAGACCTTGCAGATATGCTTCCTAGACATTAACTTGCTTGACCTTATTTACAATGTCACAGAGAGGTGAGGGATGCAGTGGCAAGGGGAGTGTGGTAGTTATATAATTGTCAATTTAAGGATTAAGTGTGCAGAGGTGAAGTCTAGCCTGTCAATCAGATCATAGTTAATGAGGCCTCTCTGTGGGTATGCATTCTCCTGAGAATTGTGGGAACTCCTGGTTTTCCTCCTTGGAAGAGGGAGACACTTCTCTCTCTCTCTCTCTCTCTCTCTGTCACTACCTGGGAGGCATTGCAGATGACAAGACACAAGGAACTACACTAGTGCCCTAAATTGGAGAGGCTACATGGATCTACCCTGATGCAACCAGACTTCTGAAGCTGGAGAAACCATGTAGAGCCCCCTGCCTGCACTGAGATGCTCACACCACCTCTGGATCCAAGCCTTTCTACCCACTGGCCTGTGATCGTCCAGCATTTGGTATCATTGCATGTATTTTGTGAGCCTCAAGAGAACTTTATAGATTGGTATCAGACATAGGGACTAGTATCAGATTTATGAATTTGGACTGGACTGGGTTGTGAAGCTTTCTCAATGGTCAATTCCTCTTGTATACAAATCTCTCTCTTACATTCATGAATTTCTTTCTCTAGTCTACCTAGACTAACAGGAGGTATCATTATCTGGTTTTGTACAGGTTATAAAAGAAAGGCTCCAGCAGACTGCATATAACAAGAACCAGAATTACATCTTCTGGTTTCAAGATAAAACAAACTAGCAAACACAAAGGGCCCAACCTCACTGCTGCTGAGCTAAGTCTGAGTCTCAGATATCCTACAGAGCAGAGCAGCTCCAGGCCAGAGGATCTGCAAGGTTATCGTTCCTTGTGGAAGCAGACTGCCATGAGTGCTTAAGTTACCACTAGAACTCCAGACGCTTAAGCGTCAAGTGATTTGGAGGCATAGCTATTCATTTCACAAATCTCAATTGAATAAGGTCTTCTTTCTTCCTGCTCTTCACTTTGATGCCTACTCAATGGCTTAACTCCAGCCTCACATTCCGTTTAATATTGCCTCTCTCTCTCTCTCTCTTTCTCTATCTCTCTCTCCCTCCCTCCCTCTCTCCCTCCCTTCTTCTCTCTGAGATAAGATGCCTGGGTACTTTATTCAAATTATCTAGTATCTGTCATTTTTATCTGCCATTGAATGGACAGAAGCTGCTTGCATCCTGGGTTAGAACATCAGCATCAAAAGTTGCATCAGGAAGAAGAGAAGCTTAGCCATCAAGCACATCATGGAAGTTGGTGATTGCTGCTCCGAAAAATGATTTATGTCCTCACAAATGCAATGGCAGCTCGGAAAGGCAATCACTGAAGGAATGGATATGATTGTGGGCCAAAAGTAAAAACCAATAGAATGTGCATGGTTAAATCATTTGATCAAGATATAAAGAAACCCTCTCTAAAATAATTCTTTCCTTTTGACAGAGTCAATCCTACAATCCTACATTAGTGAATAAGATCTTTTACCGGATAGGGAGATCCAGAACCCTTCTTTAATCCACAGAGCATGCCATTCCACTATATAGATCAAGTACTGAGAGTTTAAGATGAATTCCTATAATAAAGGGAAGAGATCCTGGGGCAGGCCTCAGGGAAACGGCACAATTCACACTCAGGAGTCAGATGAGTGACACCTGAGTTTACCTGGATAGGATGGGTGACTTGGAAGAATAACAAGCTGTTGGTTAAAAGTAAAGGGAAGCCAGACACTGACTTGCTGACACAGATGTCACTGTAAATGGGTTTCTGAAACTTCTGACCATTTGTCGTCATCAAAGAACCCATCACATTTTCTAAGATGGAAAACGATTCACCATGCCCTGGCTCTTCTCCAGTTATGGATAACCCCATGCCTTCGAGCGGACTCTTCTCTGCAGAGTTCTGCCTCCATATGCTATACTTTGTCACTTGCTGTCTTTAACTATTGCACAGTGTAGCATTTCCAACAGCTGCTGAATGTTTCCCCAGAAGGACTTCACTTCAGACAGAGGCCCAATAATTACTCCACATCGCCAAGTTTGTCGAAATCCTACAAAATGACTGGTGCTGCCATTGCAGCAGGCAGAGGCAGGAGACAGGGTCAGATCCAAAGTCCTTAGCCTTCCTTCTCAAGTTGCACATGTTTTCACTATCTGATCCTTGACACTCTGTCAATGAGCAAGATGAAAATATCTAAGTCTCTGGGGCTGAGCCCCGGTGGCGTAGTGGTTGTGCGTGGGACTGCGGCCCACTGGGACGGAGGTTCGATTCCGGCTCCCAGGAGCAAAGGCTGGGCCTCCTACTCCCACCACCTGAGGGCAGTGATGCCTAAAAAAAAAAATAAAAAAAAAATAAATAAAAAAAAAAAGAAAATATCTAAGTCTCTTCAGGCCAGTTACTCACTGATACAATATCTCAACTCCGCCCATAAAAATAACCAATACGCTTTTTAAAATACATGATCACCAGAGGGTAGAATTTGGCTTACGGGCAAATGTGCCAACTCCTGATCCACCAGTGATCTCTCAAGTTGCCCTCACTTTGTAAGTTGCTGCTCTCATACTCTGACTCCATTTCCCTGTGCTTACTGATGAAGGCCATTTCTGAGTCCAGTACCCATGCATTTCAGAAGAGATGGGAGGAAGGGACAGAGCTTCTAAGAGTGACTATTGAAGTCAGTTGAACTTTAGTTCTTACTCACATTCTACATAAAAATATAGGATTTTAATGTTCCAGAAGCAATTCTTTAACCAGCAGAAACTTCGAGGTAAGGAAAGGAGAGCTGACCAAGGTAAAATTTAAGAGCAACTATTATTGGCCTCATATAAAAATTCTGTGGATTAAAAAGGGTATCTGGAGACATTCCCAGCCTGCTTCATGTAGGTGTTCTGACTTGGAGTGGACCTCTGATACTTCCTTCTTCTATGGCTTAAGTTTAGATGGCACTGTTCATAAATTTCCCCAAAGCACAGAAAATAAACTTACTAGGTAACCTGGTCATTATGGTGAAATACAGATGAAACCATTAGCTCACCACTCACACACTATCCCTTTCAACTAGTTGTGAAAGCCTCTGTAGATGCAGCCACAGGCCCACAGTGATCTAAGCCTGTGGGTTTCAATCACAGGTCTGAAGGAAATTTGTTCAGAGTCAGGCATGACTCATTCCTGCTCCTTCTTCCTGGCAGGGAGTAAGCCAGGACTTTCTCCCTCCCATTCTCAACTGTGCAGACCTCCCCGCTTGCTTTGTCCAAAGGTGCTTCTCAGTTTTTCTGCTACCCCTTTTATACAATGACACCATAAACTGCAGTTCCTTAAGGCACTTGATCCTTCCTGAAATGGAAGGAATCAAATTCCAATATAGAGATATTTCCTTTAACTGTTAACAGGATTGGTAGACTTGAGAAATCTAGCAAACTATGGAATGAGAGAGGATGGGGCAGGGGTTGATTAATCATCTAAACTCTTGATAAGTACTTATGGTGGCATCAGATGGAGAAGCCCCTCTTGTCATCAATGTCCTCAGGACAAATTGTTCTTCTTTTAATTCTGGAACACTAAAGCACAATTCATTCAATCGTTTCTCACTGAAAATACCAGGCAGGTCTGCTGGTCTCCTGACTTGCATTTAATCAGATATCCTCTCAGCTAAAACGATAGCACTTTACTTTTTCCCCCTATGATTAATTAGAAAAGTAATGATCGAAATCTCATTGATGGCTCAGTTTCTTCTATGGCGCTGAACACAGAATATGGATGACTTAGGGAAGGGAAAAGTGTTTATTTTTATCAAACATGAAGCCTATTATTGAGAAACTCACAAGTCATTATTAACTGAAATTTACCTTGTGCCCTTCTCATAAAGGAATTTTAATAAAAGTATTAAACTAAGACCAACAAGTATCAACATTAACCACTACAGTGATTAAAGGGAGAGATTACAGAATTAACCAATTTGGCTTTGAGTTATATTTGATCTTTTGTTTGTTCATATTAGGGTTTATCTCAGAGGTGTTATCTCACTAGGGAGCACCCTCTTGAAGTTGTACCAATATGCTTTTCTGTTTGGGGGTATAGGAAACCCACGACTGATGAGCCTATAGGGAAAATAAGTGGGACAAGGGTGCTTTTGTTGTTGGTTTGATTGTTTCTTGGTGGGGGGGGGGGGACAACCATGGGTAGGGGTTGGAGTAAAAAGGAAACAATACCAAGACAACATCTTTCCCAGGAAGGAAAAGAATGTTTGGAAGCGTATTGTGGTAACAATTCTACAGTACTGCTTGCTGTGACTGAACTATGGAATGATATATGTATTAACTCCCAATTAATAGTGTTTTTTTTTTTTAAAGAACTTTAGTGGAACTGTCAGGATTACAATAGCCCATTCTGGAAAATTAAATTACATACTTATATATAGGATTAATGAAAAAGCTGAATTTTCCCATTCGTTTTTTGATGCTCTTCATACACATCCACACATTAATAATACTATGCATAAATTGGTGTAGGGCTCAAAAGTAAAATAGTAGGAGAATAATAAATCCATTGAATCAATTGTGAATAAATAGAGAATAAATTGCTTATAATAGCTTTGCTTTAATGGTCTCCATGTATAACCAGATCGAAGTGAGAACAATATATTCAATAAGCAAATAAGCTGATTTTCAGTTGTCTCAAAGACAAGAGGGCATCAGCTGCTCAGACACTAAGTTTAACAATTCTTAGCCCTCTGGGCTATGAATTAGCAAGTTGAATGTGAAGTCACGATTTCATATGCACTAATAGTTACTATTTAAGCAACTCTGGTGACATAGGGGTTATGCTTAGGGCTGCTAACTGCAAGGTCAGCAGTTCAAAACATGAGCCCCTTCTTGGGAGAAAGGAGGGTTTTCTACTCTTGTAAAGAGTTACAGTTTTGCAAACCCTGAAGAGCAGTTCTAGCTTGTCCTACAGGGTCACTATGAGTGGGTATCGACTCAATGTAAATGAATAATGAGTAGCTGAGTAGCAGCATGGCAGTGACATAATCTGGTGTCAGTTTGGGACTTAAAAGGATTAAGAGTGAAGGGGTTGAGTTTACTCTGTCAATAGCCAATGAGGTTTCTGTGTGGGCCTGGCTTTCCCCTAATGATTCTGGGAAATCTGGTTGTTCGTTCTCTCACTCTACTCATTTCCTTGCAGATGCTCCACTAACAAGGCTGACTCCTGGGAGACATCCCTGAGGAGAAGCTCCATGGATCAATACTGAGGCAGCCAGAACCCTGGACTTGCAGAAGGCACCTGGAAACCCCGGTCAGTGCCGAAGTGCTTATAATGTCATTGGATCCAAAGACTTTCTACCCACTAGCCTGTGATCATCCTGCATTTGGTGTCATTGCATGTGTTTCATGAGTCTTAAGAGGACTTTATAGATCAGTATCAGAATTAGGGGCTTGGGCTGGGCTGGGTTGGGTTGGGATGTTTTCTCCATTTTCAATTGCCATTATACATAAACCTCTTTCTTATACACATATGCATTTCTGTGGATTTGTTTCTCTAGTCTACCTGGCCTAACATAGGTAGTTATAGTTTGTAAATTTGGGGGACCCAGTACAATTCTTTACTACAATTTTGGACTATGGAAACTTATCCAGTAGTGCTGAAGAAGAAAGGGCCTAACAATATGCTTCCCTTAAGATTAACGCCTAAAAAAATCATGACAAGTCTACTCTTTAATGCATGGAGTCCCCATGTGTTGAAATTGATTCCAATGCACCTAACAATAATAAACTTAGGCAGACACAACAGTTGTGAAGCACAAAAGTAATATCAAATATTTATAATTAACACATTACAAAACTAAATCCATTTTCTAACAACTAAGTTTGCTCAGTAATGGTGCCAGCTGCTGGAGGAAAGAGTAAGCTTTGGACGCTAAAGTAAGATTAGTGGATTGAAGGGGTATTCAGAATGACAAAGAAAGACTACTAGTCCTGGGAGAACCTTTCAATACATTTCTGGGGATCTGATTCCTTCTACCTTTGAGACTAGAGATCCATACTTTCTGATTCCATACTTTCTTTTCCAAAAATAATCAACACACTACTTCTTTCTTTTATCCCAATTTCTTCTATTTAGTTTTTTCTTTTATCCCAATTTCTATCCACCTTCTGACTTTAGGGGCAACTGAACAATCTCTATACACATGTATCCACCATTGTGCATTTAAAGCAAGTGTTAAAAGAGAGTGTCTCCTTTATCTGTAAGGTAAAAAGAGATGTGATTTCTCTCCCTTTAATGGGGGAAAATTCGTTGTCCAGACGATTAAGTTCCTCTGAATTTTGCCCCCCTTGATATGAAAGAAATTTTCCATGTTCCAGTCTGACAAAAATACCTGTTCTGGGTACAATTTCCTGAAATGTGGCACCATATGTGCATCAGTAAACATTATGTGTAGAGAAAATTAAACCAAAGCTTATAATTAGGCAGTAAGGAAATTACTGAAGACCTGAAAGAGTAAATCAGCAGTATTAAAATGATATCTATTTTCTCTGAAGCACTTCGAGTGCCATAAAAAATCCTGTCACTGTGATAAACATCAAGGAGAAGTGCATTTTGAGCAAGATAGCCTCAAACACATCACCATTCAAATAGTCTTCATATCTGAATTCTAATGCATTACCACATAAAAGTTAAAAGTCAGTTCTATTGTCACTAATATGGGACAGGGGGGAAACTATGTGACATCCTGATGTAGGTGGAAAACTATTCATAAAGCACGTGTACACAGGTGTCCATTAGAAGAGACTTGGTAGCAGAGAGAGGATTAAGGTTCAGTTCATCCATGAATGACAAAACTAGCATTTTAAATACAGATAAAATCAGCATTACTGTTTGGCTTTTTACCTTTTATTTTAGCTTTGGCAGGGCATCCATTAATCTTTTCTAACTTGGTAAATCAATATGCTGTTCATCACAGGTATTTTTTGCATTGTTTCTGATGCTAAAATGTTACATAAATATTTATATATAGGACATCAAATAGCTTTGAACTGCTTCTTACATCCTAGTCCATGAAACTATTGCCTCCTTTATTTCTCTTTAGTAAATTATTTCTCTAAACTAAAGGCTTTGTGGTTAGAAGGGAGGAAACTTGATGACTGAGTCTGGTGGGGGCGACAGAAAAGGATTCTTTAGTATGTTGATGTGACCTGACTTCATCTCAGGCCCTGGGGATGCCCCAAAGAAACAAAAATAGACACACACTCACAATTGCCCTCAACTCACTGCAAAAGTGCCAGAGAGACCGATGGAGCGCCGATGGTGTGATGAGTCAAGCTGCCGGTTCCACAGCAGCTGTGGGACCCACCCAGTACTCTGTAGGATGGTGAGGGGGCTACCTAGTTCTGTAAAGAGTTACAAGCTTGGATTCTGCGATAGTCACCCACCCCACATGTTTGCTGAAGACAACGTAGGGACACAAGCAAATATGGTGAAGAAAACTGATGGTCCCTGGCTATCCAAAAATATAGCACCTGAAGTCCTAAAGACTTGAAGTTTAAAAAGTGGCCAGCAAGCACAGAAGCAACAAGTCCCCACATGGAAGAAACACACCAGCCTGTGTGATGATGAGGTAGTGATGGAATAAGTTAACAGGCACCAAAAACCCCAAAATGAAGCAGAATAAAACATCATGGCGAGAATGAGGGCGGTCAAAGCAGAGAACCAAAACCTATCTGTAGACAATAGGACTTCCCCTCCCAGAAGCGTCACAAGGAAGGAATGAGTTAAACACGGTGC
This sequence comes from Nesogale talazaci, assembly GCA_004026705.1. Lineage (NCBI taxonomy): Eukaryota > Metazoa > Chordata > Mammalia > Afrosoricida > Tenrecidae > Nesogale > Nesogale talazaci. The sequence continues at coordinate 39,781 of PVJH01000469.1, forward strand.
GATGCAGCATGGATGAAACAATACTACCCACCCCACCACTATCATGACTCCAGTCCTGCCTTTCAGTTCTGGCTAGACCAGAGCATGTACATCGATATGGATACAAACTCATAGCACACAGAATCCAGGTCAGATAATCCCTTGAGGGACAGATTTGGGAGTATGGATATCAGGAGAGTACGGAGAAGGTTGGGGGAACTGGGGAGGAAGGGGAAACTGATCATAATGATACCCCCACCTCAGCAGGATGAACAACAAATGTGGGAGGAGGGAGACAGCGGTTGGAATGAGATATGAAAGCAATAATAATTTATAATTTATGAAGGGGTCACAAGGGTAGAAGGGTGAGGGAGGGGGAAAAAGAGGCTAATACTAAAGTCTGAAACATAAAGCAAATGTTTACCAAATGATGATGACCACATACATATGTACAAATAAGCTTGAGATAATTGATGTATGGAATGTGATAAAAACTGTGAAATGTTTTTTTAAAAAAATGACAGACTCTGGAACCTGCAGGGCCAGCGCTTCCAGTTGGAATCAGCTCTGAGTTGTGAGTTGTTTGAGTGATTTGATAGAAATCGTTTTCAATGCCCTGGAGGCCTGGTAGGCAAACCTCTTTAAAGGAATTTGATGAAATGATCACTCTAAACTCATATTTAAGCTCATCTCTAGAGGAAATCTGTGAACTTTTCTTGGAGGGCAAAAAAGAAAAGAGGAAAGGGCATTCCAGGTGGAGGAGGGTGCAAAGGGAAAGGAGTCCTGGCTGTTGAGGCCACGCTGCTGCACTGGCCTTCCCTGTCTCGCAGAGCTGCTACCTCTGCTGCATAGGGTGCTCGGGACCATCGGTTTTGTCTGAGTACACTCATTTGTGTTTTAATTTGGTTTTATGGGCATGGGGGGATGATAAACAACAAAACATACCTTCCTTCAACAAAATCACATGGAATTCAGTGATGTTGATCAAACTTTTTTTGTGTGCATTAACTTAAAAAAATAATACTCTCTGGAAACACAAATCGATGTGAATACATGTATATTTTTAGAGAAGTTCTTTCCTTTTATTTTTTTTAAGGTCTGGTGCTTCCCTCTATCCCTTCGTGTGAGATGAATATACTTTGAATGAAATCTATAGTCAGGAAAGCCCTGTGGAAATCTCTCTCAGTACCCGTGTCAGTAATATGATGACTCTCTGAACTCACCTAGTACTTACTTCATCAAAGGGACCTGAGAGATGACTTATAAAAATGAATTAAATGCATCAGCATATGTCAACTTGAAAAATACATGCGGGCTTCAAAAAGTTTGTGGAAATAACGGAATGAAAAGATAATGGAATTTTTTCTGCAAAGTGGGTGATCTAGCTAACCCTGGATCACAACGAGCTGTCAGGGAGCTTAATTTGGGGTATTTTTTCTTCTTACTCTTGTGAAGAGTGCTATGTTAACCTAGGTGTGTGGATAGCTGTTTGTGCTGGTTCCTTATTTCTTTGGGATAGGAACGGAGTAGAGAGACTAATGGGTCAGAGGGCATTGCTATTCCCATGAAGTGCCCACTGTGCTTGCACAGTCCTACCCACTAGGAGTTGATGAAAGTTTCAACCTCTCTACATCCTTTCCCGCATTATAGGTACATGATGATATAAAACTTTATAAAACAGTGCCAATGGAAGTTGGTATCACTGTTGTTTAAACTGGTTCTCTCAAATGGCTGGGGATCCTAAGCATGTTTTCCTGTTTGCTGACTGCCTGGATGTCACTTTGGGTGAAATGTCTATTCACGTCCCCAGACTATATTTAAAATTTGATTATGTTTTCTTTTTCTTATATTGGTGCAAGAGTTTTCCATAGATATACAGGTTAGTCCACTTTCTGATGTGTCATCACCAAAAATGTCTTCCCAGCCTGTGGATGCTCTTTTTACATTTCTGATAAATCTTTTGTTGCACACAATTGTCATCATTTTAGAAGACTTCAGTCCCCTATTTTGTCTTCTGCTGTGTGAGTGTTTCTCGTGATGTTTGAGGGTGTGTTTATGCCATGCACTGGGGCCCTGAAGCTGTCTCTAAGTTTTCATTGATGATCTTTCTGCTTCTAGGGTTCACTCCTAGGTCTCTGATGCATCTAATGTTTTTTGTTTGTGTTTGTGTTTTGTGGGCATCACTGCCTCTGGTGGTCGTGGGAGCTACCCAGTGCTGCTCCTGAGAACCGCCACTGGATTTGAACTGCCAAGGCCGCGGGCCGCAGTCCCGCACGGGGCTCAGCCCCTAATGTTTGTTTTTTGTATACGGAATAAGGCACATTTCCAGTTTCATTCCTCAGCAAATACACATCCCATTTTTCCACTCTCATTTGTGGGAACAACAGTTTCCTTGTAAGCAGATTGGGAGGACAGCGTCCGTCCTGCCCTACTGGGTGGTTCGAGCGATGGTGCCCGTTGTTCAGTGCCTTCAAGTTGGTTCCGATGTGTCGTCCTTCTGGACTCTATGAACCGTAGACTGCCCCACCACCTGGTGCTGCACCAGCCTCACAAGTTCTGTTATGTTTGAGCCCACTGTTATAGTCACTGTATGTCAGTCCAGTTTGCCATGTCCTCCTCTTTTTTGATATACTTCTACTTCACCAAGCATGATGTCCTTTTCTATGGACTGGTCTCTCTTAACCACTTGTCCAAAGCACTTGAGACAACGTCTCATCATCTTTGTTTCTAATGTGCATTCTTGCTGTATTTCCTCTAGGACAAATTTGCTTGTTCCTTTGGCAGTCCATGGTACTTTTAATATTCTTTGCCGGTACCATAGTTCACGTCTGTTGATTCTTCTGCCATCTTCTTTTTCCAATGGCCAACTTTTGTGCACAAGTGTGATGATTGAGTAGTCAAGTGCAAGCAGTTTGCATAATCCGGGGGTCTGATGACATGCAAATGCTGAGTTACTAGGCTGTTTGAACTATAGTGAGCTGAAGGCAGAAGGGTTAGTGTCAGAAAGACTGGTTATGGGGTCGAGGCCATCCTGTTGGTGAAAACCAATTAAGCAGTGCTACTGAGGGTTGAAAAGAAAACAATCAGTTGGGTTTGTATATGGGAGATGAAATCATGTAGAATAAATGACTGATGGGGGATAAAAGAATGATAAAGAAAGAATTTTTTGCGAAGAAATCAGACAGAATGCCTGAGAAAATTTGGTGCTAGCAGAGAGCAAACATCTCTGTGGAGTTGGGGATAAGAGGAAGGGTTAGCTGTGTGATACTCTGGAAACTTCATTCAGTCAAGGAAGACAAAGATGGACTGAGAGATATAAAGTGACTACAGGGCAGATTATCATCAACATCAACAATATCCTCTTCAAAATTGTCTACCCAAACCAAGAACAATGTTGAATTTCCCCAGTCATCAGTAGTGACTGTCTTAGGGAGCCAGAAGTTAGAAAGCATGAGGTCCTGGGGTAAATGGACTTCCAGTAGGGCTGGGCCAACAACAGGAGAGACAGCCTGCAGGAAGATGACTCACTTTCTAACATCCAGATTTATCCAACATTCTGAGGAAATGGGGAGAAATAGAGAAATATCAGCAGTCTTGTTGGAAATTTCCCCTGGGAAACCTCATGCCAGAAGCCATTTCAGGCAATAAAAGGTAACCTCCACAAGGAGGGGTCAAATGGTACAGATATATTTGGACACAAGCTGACTGTGATAATCCTCTGAGTGCATTGGGTCAGAATCAAGGTGATTAGCTGGTATCCTCAGCACAAGAAATATCCCAATTCAAGCCACAGTGGCAGGCTTTTACACAGCACACTTTAAAAGTATGCCCTTTCTAGTGACAATTTTGGATAAGAAATCCCAGCCTAAGCTCTATTGCCTCCAAGAAGGAACACATGGCAATCTTAGGTAGCCAGACTAGGTCTTTTTGAAATGAGTATTCTGTTATACTAAAAGTATGCACACACACACATCTTTGCTGTTCAAATTATCGTTGTTAAAAATAATCTTACTTTTCTTGATTTTATCCTGGAAAAGGTGATTTTACAATTCTATTTAATATCCTATAGTGAAACTTCTAGTCTTAGGACCAATGCTTGGGACCACCATTTTCATTTGGAGCAATAGAAGGTGTGGCTAAAATTCGTACATTCTCTAGGATGTGTTTGAAACTCACTTCTTGTTCTCTTACTTCTTCCTCTCTCTTTTTTAAAGCTGTCAAATCTTAGAGAAATTAGCATTAAAGATCAAACTATTAGAGTTTCAAGTTTTTTGAGATTTTTCCTATTTCATATGATCTTACAGAACATTTTGCCCACCACATTATGCTATATGCTTAATCACTGTTGATCATCAAGTCACTGAAATTTTTGTGATGATATAGACATGTAAACAGGAAAGGTGGATCCCTGGGAAAAGATATCACACTTGGTAAATGTTGGAAAAGGAGGGAACACATCTGACCTCCTTGATTATTGCCACAAAGAAGGGATCATACAAGTCTCCATGACCCATCCTTCTGAACCTATTCTGACACCTGCCTACACCTCTGTGTATTTTTGATGGTTTCATTTTATATCACAGTGGCCACACAGAACTCACAGACAGTCCTCACTGTAAGGGGAGTAAGTAGAGAAGTTAAGAGTTTACTACAAATCAGGATGAGTTTGTTAAATGAGGATACAGTGTGTGATCCACAGCAATACTACGCCGCAGCAAGCAATCAAATCTTTCTCTGGTTGTCAGTCAGAAGGAAGCATACAGTCCCCAACACCACCTCTCCTCAGCCAGCCATCAAGGTTTTCTTCAGTCCTTAGCTTCTTAGTCGAACGGTGCCATGGGATGGTGAGCCAGTCCATCTGCTGCTCTTTCTCACAGCCCTATAGAATCAGGTCAGATGCAGAGAGAGTGCCCCGCCGTCTCAACGCTGCTCCTCTGAATCTCCTCCACAGTCTGGTGCCTCTGGTCTCCGTGAACCACCAGCACTTCAGACCGCTCTTGGTCACTGAAGGACTTTGATGGCAGTGTGGCTTTTGTCTATCATAGGACCCTCCGCCCAGGGAAACAAAGAATGGCGTCTTAAGTTACACCCTCTAGTAGTGTCTGAAGATGGCCCCAAGGAAAAATAGCATGTTGTTTGGTTTATATGCTTTACTAAGGTCAGGACTTCACCCATCTTAATCCTGTAAAAGAAAACATTTTCCAAAATGGGATCATAACCCCAGGAATAGAGTCTAGAAATATAATGTACCAAAGACATTACTATGGCTGGAAGGGCACAGTATAGGTTGGTGGACAAGGAAGGCTCTTGAACAGGTGGCTTGGCAAAATAACTGTGCCCATGGGCTCAAACAGAACAGCTATTGTGAAGATGGAGCAGAACTGGGTACTGTTTTGTTCTGTTGTGCATACAGACATACTGGTGTCATCTTGAGGCTAATTCTGTGGCCTCACGGGAATAAATTAAATCATGACATGAATTGAGCAGCATCTTGGTAAGGAAAGAGCTGCCCGACCCAGAGTGATATTTCAAGAACAATTTCCAAGTCATGAAATCATGTACTTGAACTTGGCCTTCTGGGTGTTTTCCAGGAGATAAATAAGTGTATAGTGCTGATATCCAGGGCTGTTGTATTAGGACTTTCCTAAAATAGAGCTGGTTGAATGTATAACCTACAACCAATGGGCATACCTGAATGAAGAACTTTCACAGTGTTCTTGAATTTTCTCCTCCTGGCCTTTTTGATTCTGACCTGTGGCATTTCTGATCCCATTTCATTTCAGGTTTCCTTGAATTGCTTATGTTCTATCTTTCTAATCTCATTTACTATATAATCACTCTCTGATTCTGTGCTTCAACAGGGAGGATATATGACCCTAGGGGCTAAATCCCAGGGATAATTAGCTCTGACATGGGGTTTCAATATTAAGAACATAAACCTTGACATTTGGGGAAAAAATCAATATTTTATTTCATAATTATTTCTGTTATAGCTGTGTAGATAGCCTCATATTGTCATGAATAAATACAGATTCAAGTACAAAATACATTTTTTAAAATGTTTTCTTAGAATGTGATTTAAAAATAATTGGTCTTATGGACAGAAGTGAGAAAAAGAATTGAATGCCTTAAAACTTTCTTTTTTTCCAGTTAATGTTTTGGAAAGTATATAATTCATGCTTTGAGAAGCCAGACACCTAAACATAATAGAATTTTTTTCAAAGGAGGACCCAATGAACCATAGCAGCTGGAGACTGGATAAAAGCTATCATACCACAAGAAGCCATTTCTGACAGTCATCATCATTTTTCCCCTCTGTGTTCTGTATTTCATGTATTTCACTCTCAAATCTGTGAGTGGTGGAGGTAGTGTTGAACCCCACCAAGAAGACACACAAATGTATGTGACCTCATGTTTTTCAACTTCATCCCTGGAAGTGCATTAGCATGCAGCTGACTCATTTGCATTTGGTGTGGGCATTTTGAATAAAAAGTCTGTAGGCAGACTGCTCATGCATTCACTCTGTAAAATGGGAATGGGGACAATCTTTTCTGTTCCACAAAGATGGTAGGAGAAATAAATAAGGCCTATACAGGGAAATAATTCATAATGGGATCCAGAACATTTTCAGGGCAAATATATTTCCACCATAATTAAGCCTACATTTTTTCGGATAGTGATCATTATAAGAGCTCACTGGTGGTTGTACAACTTCAGCCATGATCCATATAAAAGAAACTGAGTCACAAAGGTAGTAGCTAAGTAAACTCTTTGTGTTTATTTCTTATAACTCTTGAAATTTTTTATCTGCAGTCCTGCCTGGAGGCAGGGACAAGATGAATAGGTATTAGAGTACACCACCTGTGACATGTTTTGCTTGTTTGGTTTTGATTCTTTGCTGTTTATACATTTTATTAAGCACATGACCTTATATAAAAAAATATCCAGCCCATACTTCCTATGGTTCTATCTGAATTAAAAAAAAATGTTAGCAATGGAGACTTCTAGTCACTGGACAATCACTGAATCTCCTTGCTGAAATTATTGTGTTGATTATTAAGGTATTCATTTTTTTGAGCTCTTGATTGATAGCAATGAAAGAGTCATTATGGATAGCGACATCTTAATGGTATGATAATTATCTGTTTCTCCTGGGGAAACTTTGGGGTCCTCATTTGCTTATCATTTAGAAGAATAGAGGGGAAAAACCCACTTTTATTAGTTTAATTTAACCTTATTTCCTTAATTTAACTTATTTAATTTTATCAGGACTCAAATAACAAGCCCCAGGAGCACAAAGGCTATTGCTCATGCAGTTGCTAAACAAACATTCAGTCAGGCAAACGCAGCATCTGCGCCATGGGAGAAAGATCTGGCAATCTGCCTCCATAAGGATTGCATCTGTGAACCTCTCTAGCAGGGGACCTCAAACTTTTTAAACAGGGGGCCAGTTCACTGTCCCTCAGACCATTGGAGGGCCTGGACTATCGTTTTTAAAAAAAAACAACTATGAACAAATCCACTGTGGGTCCGGAATGAGTCAACTGCTAAGCAGGATAGGCAGCAGTGGCAAAAACACCTGGCGGATCAGATAAATGTCCTCAGTGGGCCGCATGTGGCCCGTAGGCCAGAGTTGGAGGAACCCTGCTCTCTAGGGTAATTCTAGACTGCCCTATGGGGTATGTGTGATTTGAAATGAATTCAACAGCATGCAATAATAAGACCAAAATAAATCTTGTTACTAGAAAAAGTAGTTTTCTTGTAAGCATATGAAAAATTTAAAAAAAATATTGGAGGGGTCCTGGAGGAGCAACTGGCAGACACTGACAAGATCCTCTCTCCATTAGATGGCAGACCACATGGGCCAGTAAATGTCCAGGCAGGGAGTCAGCCAAAAGCTTTTGTTTCACACTAATCTGATTCCAGAGTCACAGCAGTGACAATAGCTCAGACATGGGCCACACTGTGCCCAAAGCTCTAAAATTAGAACATAATGCTTAAAGCTGGCAGTTATATCCCTCTAAATCCATTTTTAATTCTAAACAAAATACTCCTAAGAGGATTCTGCTCTGTCCACAGTCATGGACTTAATTGGTGAGAGGGACTCGTGCCAATATTCCCAAGGGTTCTTTTTGACATTTTCCCAATGTAGGCCTCCACAGCCCATTGAGATATGCTGCCCAAAGAGACAGGGCTTTCGTTATTGTAAAGTGTCATTCAGTTAGTTCCTGACCTCATTGGGAACCGAGTAAAAAACTGCCCTGTCCTGTGCCCTCTTCCCCTGGTTTGCTGTGCTTGAACCCATTGTTCAGACAGTGTCCGTTCCTCTCACTGGGGCTCTTTCTCTTCTTCATCAACCTTCTGACTTTACCAAGAATAATGTGGATTTTTTTGTTTTGCTTTGTTTTTTTTTTTAACCAGGGACTGGTATCTCCTGTTAATATAGCCAAAGCCTGTGACAGGAAGTTCCCCATCCTTGCTTCTAAGGAGTTGTGATAGGTAGGCTTGCTATGCCAAAGTCCAACGTGGCCAAAGAAAATAAGTAGGTTTGTTGTGACAACATGGCCAATGAACACACGAGAGATCCATTGAAAGGTGGAGATAGAAATGGCTCAGTGAGCCCTGCCTCTTCTCTTACTCTTGGGATTTTCAGACCAGTGGACTGACTTGTCTGTCCTGTGCCTCAATCTCCAAGCTACATGACCCATGAGACACCTAATCCGTGGACTGTGTTGCTGTGAGTTGAGGTTCCTTCAAGCCCTGCTTCACCACACTCCTGGAATATACACCTCTTGATCTGGGGACTGTTGGACTCTGTCATCTGGCTGACTCTTGGTGACCTGCCTTGCTGTTTGCTGCTTGTGGCCAGATAGCCTGAATTGCTCTACAGAGGACTAGTCGGCAGCCCTCAAGACTCCAAGGACTGCCAGTGCACTAACTGTCTCACACAAGTGAGTTGCACCGAGCCATCTGTACTGCTTTATAGATTAGTTAGCTCTTTATTTCTTATGTTAGATAGCCTTCTATCCATATAAATATATAGAGATAATTGTTAGTGCCCTGGTTTTGTTTCTCTAAAGAACCCTGTCTAACACAGGAGCATTCTGGTTCAAGACAGATTGGTTTGTCCCTCTGGAAATCCACAGCCTTTTTAATATTCTTTGCCAGAAATAGAATTCAAATGCATGACTTCTTCTGCTCTCTTCCTAGTTTTTCCCCTAATTTTTACATACCTATGTGGTAGTTGAAAATAACCTGGATCTGATCAGGCATACCATGGTCCTTAGGGTGACATCTTCCACCTGCAGTCCTTTAGCCCGGGCTTGTGCCACAGATCTGCTCGGTGCAATGCATTACTTGGTCTTTTGACTGCTGCTTCTAGTAGCATTGATTGTGGTTCTAAGTAAAATAAAATCCAGAACAATTTAAATCTTTTCTCGATGATCACAGTGTTGTCTATCGGTCCAGTGTTTTCTTGTCCTTGAGTTTCAACCCATACTGAAAGCAGCAATCTTTGACTTTTATCAATAATACTCAAAGTCCATTAAGCTTTCAGAAGTAAGATCGCATCCTCTCCTTGTAGTATATTGTTAATAAGTCTTCCTCCAATCCTGATGCCACTTTCTTCTTCATAAAATCTGGTTTCTCAGAATATTTGTTCAGTATGTCAATTAAGGGTGATTCTATCTGCTTAGAAATTCTAGCTGAATAGAAATTAGTTTTCGTGAGTCACTGTTGATTTTTCAGAGTGTCTATAAATCATTCTCCTCTTTCTTCCAGTAGGGTACTCCTAGTTTATGATCATCATAAATTTGAGTTCCTTTAAATTTGGCAACTAGGACTTTGCAAAGCACCAGCATAAACCATTGTGAAGAACAGGGTTCAAACTAAGGGATACGAGGAAAAGTGGGAGACTGAAGGAGCGAAATTCATGAAAATTCCTAGAATCATTCTTTTTTGATTCTCTTTGATTTCAGCTTGATTTCTCTAAGTATTGTATAAAGAAATACATATGTATAGGATAACTGATATATCAATTTCCCCCCCTGTAATTTAAAGAACAGGACTGCTCTAAGCAAGAGGGAAACACATATTTGCTCCATGAACATTCACTGCAGAGCTGCCATGAGAAACCCAGTAAAACCTATCAGGCCAATTAACTCACAACCCAAATCTAACTCAAGGATGCACACAAGCCAAGCAAATTAGTCATTGTCTATTTCATCTGCAAAGTGTTAGGTGGCTTCAATTTAGATCAGAGAAGCTTTTGTTCCACTACAGGTGTGCCTGGAGAGACAGAAGGGATTGGAAGAAAGACAAAAATATCCCAACATATGGGTAGAGATGGAACAGGCAGATGGAAACCATCTTAGCTCTTTAAAAGCAGATTGTGGAAGATAAAGACATTTGAACCAATTTCAGGGATGTAGTTTACAATTATGCCATAACTGTTGGATCTTCAAATCAGAAAATAATTCTCTTTTTATTTCTCTGTATCTTTGGGGAAAATGAGAAGAAAAAATATGAGACACATGGATTGATTTCAGTGGAGGACATACAACGTTCATTACTGTTCTGGGGCAGTTCTCCAAAGAGCCTGGGATCATAGCATTTACAATCTCTCCATAAATTTCAACTTTGAATTTCACCATTGCCGACACTTCAAAAGAGACAATACTTTTTGGGGAATTATAACTTTGGAGTAAAAATTATCTTATCCATCCCATCCTAATAACACAGAAAGCTGTGGTCATAGGACCATGGGTGGGGTGCAATGCAGGCATTTGTACTTGGATGCCGAAGAAGGAGCTGTACCAAGAATGGATGACAGGCAGGTGAGCAGACTCACCTGGAGAAACAGGTCCCGTTCACCATCTAGCCAAAGGCAGACCTGTCAGAAAACACCCTCCCATGGATTTTCTAAAATCTGTGATTATCAGACACTAGAACCTTTAACATAGGAAACAAATGGACATTTTCCTTGGCTCCACACAACGTTATATACCTCAAAGACAGCTTACACGTAGAATTTTATAGCTAAGAAGATGGAACTGAATGCTGAAGGATCCACAGTCACAATACAGGTTCGATGGGCAAAGCCGGGAGTTCCAGATCCCTGATGAAACGTTTCCCATGAAACACAGCCCTTGTTTCTATTACTCAAGTCATTTCACACCAGGGCCATGGGTGGGTGGCAAGGAGTGGGTATCCTGTCAGGGGCATAGGTGTTCAAAAGAGCAAGGATAGACCTATCTAGTCATGTATCTGCGGGTATTCATAATACCGAAGAGGACAATTTGCATTATTCTTCCTGATTTCAAGGTGGGAAAAGTGTATCTCCCAAAAGGACTTGCTAGCTGGGTCATTAAAGCAAGATTCATCACATTCCAGAACGAATTATTTTAGAATTAGGTGTGATCCTCTGGGAGACCTTCACTCGGTTGTGTCTAACTCTACAGGTGATAGCCTAAAGAAAGCCCCGAAGCTCTCAGCGGCAGGCACCCAGTGTGTCTTGTGTCTCTGCAGACTCAGAGCAAGCCCACGGGATAGTCTCCTTGCCGAGACTGTGCACCTCGAGAGAAGCAGACAGCCTCATCTGTCTCCCATGGAATGGCTGGTCTTTCTGTCAGCTCCTGAAGGTGTAACTCACAGCACCCCCTGGGGTTTCTTCAGAAAAAGATAGAAGAAGATACTTTTTTCTCCCATCCAAAGCAATTCAAAAGTGTCCATTGCCCAGGAACTGACGTAGTCTCCTTTGGAATTGAAAAGCTTCAGGAGTAAGCACAGGCAACCATGTTCTTGCCACTTTTTCAATACAAAGGAGAAGGAGGGGCTGCCTGATACAGCCGTAGGGTCTGACTGTGCAATGATATCATCATATGGACACTTGATGAGAGAGATGGACATATGAGCAATCTTCCAGTAGGAGGCAGCCTATCTCCCCAGCAGAAACCTCTGGGAGGGTGATATCTCTTCTAGTGAAAGAGCAGTTTCCAAGAAAGTGGAACTGACCTCAGAAACAAATGAGCAAAGATGATGTCATTCAAGCCAGTTTACTAGAGTCATCAGCACTTTGAAGGTGAAAAGGGGTTCTTCACAATCATGTACTTAAAAAAATATATCTGCCCAAGGAAATGGACCCATTACACTAATTATGATATCAGGCATTTAAACTATGCTTCCTTTGTTTCTCTGCATCCCAAGCTATTATCTGACAATCAAATTTTCCTTTAATTTTGAGTGCCAGAAGAAATATACTAAGGCAGTGGTTCTCAACCTTCCTAATGCCGTGACTCTTTAATACAGTTCCTTCTGTTGTGGTGACCCTCAACTATAAAATTATTTTTATTTCTACTTCATAACTATAATTTTGTTGCTGTTATGAAACAGGAGATTCCTGTGAAAGGGATGTTCGGCCCCCAAAAGGTTCACAACCCACAGGTTGAGAACCACTGTAACAAGTGATTTTAATTAGCCCACCTTACTCATTAAAAGTTATATTTATCCTTAACAATATTAGTTTTGTTTCTTTATGAATGCCTTGGGGGTTGATAATCAAGGGTCACTATATTATGGTCCTGGACCATATTTTTAAATGAAAAATTGAAAGCTAGCTGTAGAAGGTAGTGACTTCATCAAGGCTCCGTCTGGAAAGGCTGTGCCGGAGCAAAGAGCGGGCTTCCCATCCGAGGGTTCTTTCTTCCATCGCACTCCTACTGATGGCCACAGCTTTCTGACTGGATGCCCAAACCTTATAATGATCACTATCTTGCCAAAGCAATGCTTCTATGTATAGCTAGAAGCTACGAAATATGGCAGCTCAAATATCAGTTCTAAGAAGGTACACTGGCAAAAAAAAATATTCATTGAAGCTACTACTAATAACTGTGAAGTTAAAATAGAAATAGAAAATGGTACCTGTCTTCTTAGATCTCTTGTTTTCTTGGTCATCTTATCAATTGCAATGTTTAGAGGATCTCCTTTTTCTTTCCTTCCAGTCTGTTAAGATAAAAGACATAAATGCTGTTTTAGAAAATGAAATTGTAGAGACATTAAAAGTCAGGAAAATAATTCAGGAACATTCTTGAGTGGTACGGTCCCATAAAATGTTATTATTTTAAACACAGTGAACATGATTTTGTCAATAATATTGTTTTTCTCCCAAATAATAAATTAAAAGGGATGAAATCAATACACTCAGGAAAGTTACAAATATGTCCAAATTCAACTCCATACAAATCTTTTCTCTCTTTTCCCAGACATTTAGCTGTTAAACAAATATATCAAGGACACTTTGTTTTGGCCTTCACATGAAAAATTTCATGCTCCTTTATTATGCAAGCAATATTCTACTGAATAAAAGATGACTAAAAAAAATAAAAGCTCCAAACAAACAACTAAATGCCAAACAAGTTTAAGGTAAATCACCAGAATTTGGAATTTTATATCATCTGCTGTATTGCAGCTTCAGGGCCAGAATCAGAGGAGATGCTTCACTGGGAAGTCCTGTGCCTCTAATCTCTGCTCTCATGCAGTGGAATGCTCAACATGATAATAAGCAACTTGGATTAAAAATCATGAAGAAAATTTCCCTATGACTAACAAAGATATAGGGAAACATCTTTGATAACTGTAATAGAAAGTACTAAATTCATTAGGAAGTTTCACTAAATAATTCTTATTGTCCTTTTCTCTCATGCAAATCTTTCATGTTGGATGCAGGGGGGAAAGCAAACAAAACACACTCTCTTTTGTCTTATTAAGAAAAAACCCTACAAGATTTCCATAGATATGAAAAAACAACAAGCTTCACATAACTGTGTCGATGGCATAATTTCTTTTAAAGAAAAAAAGGGTTTCAGAAGCTTTCTCCAATCTATTTACAACTTGAACTCACAGCCCATTGACTCGATTTCAACTCTCAGCAAAGACATAGGACAGATGAGAACTCTCCCTGTGGATTCTGTGAACGTAACTCCCTATGGGAGGAGAAAGCCTTATCTTCCCCCCATTGCATGCTGGGGGTTTTGAAGTGCTGACCTTTGGCTAGCAGGCCAACTCATAACCACTAGAGTACCAGGGTCCCTTCTCCAACCTATGAGCACATCTGCATTTTAGTCAGGGTCTTCACAGATGTATTTATTTTGGGCTCTGTGGCAAGGCTGTTCATGTTCCACACCACTTCTCAAAAATCTTTAAGTTTCCATAAACTCAAAAAATGGCAAACACACTGTCAACAAGGCCCTTCTTACTCAACGTGCCCCTGTATGGGGTTTTCAAAAAGGGAGCCAACAACCTCGTCGTTCTAATATAGAGCATTTAGAAAGTTTGAACTGACTGACTTTGTGGTTAACCATCCAACACCTACTTCAAAGTACCCCCAGGGCTCCCTTAGTTCTTCATAACAACCTGCACACATGGTGAAATGGAGTCACAGGTTATCAGTTCAGCTTACTGGAATATGACGATCTGGGGATCTATAGGTCTTTCAAAGTAAGTTTGCAATTGGTGTATTTCAGTGATTAAAAAAATCTGTGTAGGTAAATTTCATGCACATCAGCTCTTTCAACTGAGTTTAAATCAATCACTCTCTACAGCTCTTGATTAATCAATTTTGTGATTATCTGATGCATATTCCTGTTTTCATTTAAACCAGATCTTGTATATGTATATTTTAATACTACAAATTTCTTCACATCCTCCTCATCATTTTATAGCTCCTAAACTCACCCACTCGAGGCTTAAGTTGAAATGCTTAACAGAATGTGGCTAATATTTTACAGCTTTGAAATATCCATACTCAAGGATCTCCCTGAAAGCAAACAGTGGGTATTTGCAGAAGGACCCTGCAGGGCCTCTTCTTTAGGGGGAGGCTAGATGAAAGAGCACATGTGACTTCTGTTGAAAAGATTTCCATAGCCGGGGGTGGGGAGGTGCCCCATGTGGAGCAGCCAGGGTCTCCCTGTCCGTGTTGACTATCTCACATGGTTACTCATGGAAAAGCTAGCAGGGCACTGTATTTTCCAGTGTCAATAAGCTATAACTAAAAAAAAAAAAAAAAAAAAGCCTAACCCTTAAATATGAAGTATCTTGTCATGCACAGCAGGAGACATCCTACAAGTGAGATTATCACTCCTCACGCTCCTGGAGTCCAGGTAAATAGACCAGAAAAAGGAGGCCAATAAAACGAATACCTGCATGTGAGAGACTAGCAGGCTCAAGGGCCCCCTGGAAAGCCTTAGAAAAGGGAGAAGATGTTGTGTGAAGAATTGAGGAAATGTTCCAGTGATGGGTGGAGGAAGTTGACTGGACCTTGAATCCTGAATATAATTTTGTAGGGGGTAGAGAAAGTCATTTGAAAGGGTGGATTAGTGGCAGAAAGAAAAAAACATCAAGATTGGAAAATCAAAGGTAGATGTTTAGAGGGGAGGATAGACCAAATAAATCTGACTAGCTTTAGAGACAAATTATTTCTCTAAGAGCATCATTATTGCGTGATTACTGCTGACTGCATTTTGATCTGTGCACTCAGAAGATCCCTGGTGACATTAGCATTCCAGAATACTGAGTTGTCAGGATTCTATTTGTGGAAGAGCTGTGAGCCTAGGTTTTTCTAGATTCTACGTCTTTGACTCAAGGCAATCCAGAAATGCAGTCAACTCCTGTGCTGTATTTATTTTCACTGCAAAGTACGCTGGAGAGTATCAAAGTAAGGTGTAGAGTTTAGAATGTTGGGCCCTTTAGAATCCCTTTTATATTCAAATTTATTTTAATAAAGTATTTGTACAGGAAAGATTGTAGTAGCCTATCAATACAAGAACTGTCCCTTGGATGTTCTTATGCTTCTTTATGTCACCATGTAGAACTCATTTAAAATTACCAGTCTTAATGAGATTGGAAGCCAATCACACACACAGAGAAGCCTTGCCTCCTAGTGCCAGGTTCCCATTATTAGGCTTTCTGGTCTTCGACTCATGATTTGTCTCATTTTTTAAGGTCTGCATTTCTTCCTAAGCAGAATGATTATCATTTTATATGCCCTGTCTTCTTTGCAAGGCCTGCAAGAAGATCAATCTTGATGCCATTTTGCTGAAAACAGTCAAAGATATTCACAGTGTTCAGAGTAGTTAGGTATGTTTGCCATGCAAAGAATGCAATCCTTTATTTGGAAAGGATTCTACTACATAGAAAGTACTTTTGATCACCTGTACTTCATTTTTTCTCAATTCAGGTAGATGATACATGAAAATCTTATGAAAGCTAGAATTCCTATAGAAAATGTCAGTTCTCTCCAAGGGAAGACTCTTTGGACACATCATTTTGAAACAGTAAGTGATCTGAGATATGTCTAAATGGTAAAATAGAAGGAAAGCAAATAACCCACTGACAGCAAGTCAACTCTGACTGTTAGTAACCGCATATGTGGGTTTCAAGGCTAGAGAGACAGGAGTGGATGGCTTCATCTGTTCCCTGAAACAACGGACAGATTGGAACTGCCGACCTTGAGGTTAGCAGCACAAGGTCTACCTAACAAAGCACTACAAAGTGGGGAGGTGGACTCTTTACATAGGAGCTTCTTGGACATCTTTATTAAATAAGTAAGGATTTTGATCACTTGGGGTAAATTCGAGCTTCTATGAAGTGAACCAGAAGCCTCATCCAACAACTCTTACTTCACGACCCCAAGTTGTACGAGACGATAACAACACAAAACTAAGACTTCTTTTGTACAACGAGGATGAGAGCAGACCCTAGTTTTGGCATCATCATCTAATAGTTAAACAAATGCATGTGGTTTTAAGCCACCCTCCTGGCTGTACAGAGGAGACCCTCATTGCATCTCAAGCAAAGCTTGGCAGTTTACTTCTGAAAAATAGCCTGTGGAAACCCTCTGGAGGTCAGCTCTGCTCCAACCCACACAGAGTGTCCATGGGCAGGGGCTGATTTTCCTGCCACTGATTTGCTTCACTGAAGGTAACAAACAAAGATACAAAAAACATTTCAGCTACTCTGCCTGTTGACCTGGGCACCTTTTCTAGATGCCAGTCTTATTCATTATATAATAGGAACCTGGTACTGAATGATTGAATCACTGAGTATAATAGCCAGAAAATGACTGAGAACTTGTAACTAGGCTTTCAGTTATGGGGAGGAGCTCAGGAGAATTCAGAAAAAGCAAAAGGATTAACATTAATTTTAGGGTTTCTCATCTCTAAAATATCAATACATTCATCAAGTTATTTGACTACTGTTAATTAGCTTACTCTGAAAAAGGATTGTGTTTAGAACAGTTCCTGATCTAGCTGAGGTAACATAATAAATGGCAATTGTCTCTCCCTCCCTGTCACTTCAAAGATAAAATGACCAGATTTTAAGGGGAACACCATGGGGGGGGGTTCTTGATTAAAATTTTGGTGTATGTGGAGCAACAAAAATGTTCACAAAATGCAAAAATAGTATCGTAATATATTTATTTAATTTTAAGACACAGCGGGACATTGTTAAATTGTTAAAAAGTGGGATGTCTGGTCACTTTATTCAAAGATGACAGAGAGATGAAATGTATTTCCAATCACTTTGCTAATGGGAACCAAAGCCCCAAGATTTGCTTTTAATTCCATATCTAACCCATCTTTGGTCTGTAACAGTTTAGGATGTTGTGATTTCATAGTGTTTCATATGTCTCTTCAAAAACTATATATACTAGGGGGTACTTCCCACTCCTCCCAAACTGGGATTGCTCTGGTAGGACTGTAGCTTTCATAGCATGCAATCTTCTCTCACTATGAGACCAACTGCCTCTGAATTAGTGCTCCCAGTGGCATCATCTGGGAAGGTTCTCTCTGGTGACAGTGAATTTTTTCATAAAAGCAGTTTCAGTTTAATTTTGTTTTTTTGTGATGATTGATTTAAGATAACAGTGTGTGGCTGTGAAATCTTTTTTCCTGCTCTGGAAAAATGCCACAGACACTGTTGTGATGTTAAACAGCTTACAAAAATTACAGTATTAAAAAATGTAAGTTTGCAAGTGGTTGCTCATTTAAAAAAGAAGAAACGCTGATTGATGACAAATCTCATTGTAGATATTCATCAACTTCCAAAAAGATTGAAAATGTCCACTTGGAGTGCGTTTGGAGTTTATTCCACCAGGTCAGACGGTTAATCAGCTTTCTCTTTAGTAGTTCTGAACAGTGCATAGATGTGTAACAGTTTGCAACTAAAAAGGCCTGATTTGTGTCAGATGGGGGATTGGTTTTGCCACTATTACAACACACCTGCTCACATAGCCATCTCAGTGAACCAGTTTTGGTCCAAAATGGTGTGCTTCCTTGCCCCATGCCCCTGCCTCACTTGACCTCGCTTAGTGTGACTTCTTTTTGTTTCCCTGAATGAAGTTGGGAAGGACAGCTATTTGATGATGCAGAAGAGGCAAAGAAAACCAAACAAACGAGGGAGGTGCTGTCGGCCATCCAAACAGATAAGCTTGAAAAATGTTTCCAAAAATAGAATCTCAGACTTGACACATGTGTTAAGTGCAATGAAGAGTGCTTAAAAGGTGATAAGGTTGCTGTTTAAAAAAATTAAGTACATAGATTTGAAAAAAATCCAATGTGTCCGTGTGTGTGCGTGTGTGTGTGTGTGTACTTGAGGCATATCTCCTCTGTAACTTTGTTTATAGACTTGTGCACCTTTCTTAGTCTTCTTTTTCAATTGCCTCCTTTATCTCTACCAGCAGACAGTGAGTCTGCAATAGAGATGGCCATTCAATAAGTACCATTAGTGAAAAGAAAAGAAAAGGAAGAAGGAGACAGGCAGGGGTGCTCTCACTTCATGTCAGGCTTCTTTTTTCACTGCCATTTGTTGTGCTAGGGAAATGGTTTTTATCAAACTATATTTGTGCTAGTTTTGATGTACTAGTTTACAGAATGCACTCATGGTAAATTTATGTCTTGAATTGACAAGAGTAAAAAAAAGATAGTTTTTGATTTGGGTTATTACCAGAACTCCTTTATTTTCCTGTCCTCTGGCTCTAAGTCTTAGTACAGTTTTGAAAACAGAAAAAGAAACTCATTGCCTTTAACTCATCCAACCACTTGCCAAAGTATCAGGTGAGTCTAGGGCCAGCGGTTCTCAACCTGTGGGTTGCAACCCTTTTGAGGGTCAAAGGACCCTTTCACAGGGGCTGCCCGATTCATAACAGTAGCAAAATTACAGTTATGAAGTAGCAATGAAAATAATTTTATGACGGGGGGGGCACCAAAACATGAGGCACTATATTAAAGGGTAGTGCCATTAGGAAGGTTGAGAACCACGAGTCTAGAAGATCTTCATATATCTAGGGTTGTCCAAAAAATAATCACAACTGTTCACTGAAAATGTAGTTGTATAATTAATTTCAATAAAAGCACATTCCTTTGTTTCATATTGTCTTCTAATATGTCTCTCCATCTTTGGGAAGTAAAGGTCCTCCTACTTTGGGGAAGGATCTTTTCTTTATCTTCTTCTTCTCTTACTTCTTTACTCTTTCACTATATCAATATCTGCTGGAGATTGGACTGTAGCCCCCAAATATGTGTTGAACCCTATGTCCTATAAAGGAATATGGTATTTTTGTTATGCTAATGAAAGTATATTAAATTAAGGTGGGTAGAGATCCTTATCAGTCCTGAGTGATATTAGGAAGAGTACAGAGAGACAAGAATGAGCTTAAACTGAGGAATATGGTGGACAATGAAGATCACCAAAAAGCTGAAGAATGTTGAGACTATTGGATCTGAGTCAAGGGTCTTCCCTCAGAGTCTACATCTTCTATTGTTGATGCCTGGAATGTTGACATCTAACCTCCTAAACAGTAAAATAGTAATAATAAAATTTATGTCTTTGAAACTACTAACTAGTCTTATTTCTTTCAGCAGCAATGAGAAATGTAGACAATACACATCACCTCTTCTGAATGACCAAAGATGCATGCCTTGTATTCATATGAGGAAGGGGATTCAAAAATTCATGGAGAAAGTGAAATTACAATTTATAAATGACAATAAAAGATAATGGAATTTCTCCACAAACTTTTTGAAGTCCTCTTGTCTATATTGCATACCAGACAGCTGATACCAACTCCCTCATTTATCAAAAAACATATAAGGGATGATAATTTTTAAATTTCTTAAAGTGACTTATGAGAATTTCTTTGTTGGCTATTCACCATGCCAATCCAAAGCTTAACTAAATTTGTGATTGGTGCTTGATGCTGTGTGTTGATTCCAATTAAAAACAATTCCATGAGATAGAATAAAACTGTCCCATAGAATTTTCTTGGCTGTCATTTTTATGGAATCTGGTGTCTGAGACTTCTTTTTATGTAGTGGCTGGGTAGTTTGTAACTGTCAACCTTTGAATCAGCAGACAAGTATTTATCTCCTGGTGCCCTAGGGCTTCAAAACCAGGCCAAAATACTTTCAATAGAGGATGGTGGAGAGGGAAGAACTTCCTGGTGAGTTCAGGTTTTCCTGATTCATTCATGAGGTTCTCCCCAGCACCAGTCCCTGCCCAAGTTCTAAATGGTTCCATCATATTTCTCTCCTAAATTTTGTTAGACACCAGCTTCAAAACTGTGAACCATTAAA
Source organism: Nesogale talazaci (assembly GCA_004026705.1). Lineage (NCBI taxonomy): Eukaryota > Metazoa > Chordata > Mammalia > Afrosoricida > Tenrecidae > Nesogale > Nesogale talazaci. The sequence continues at coordinate 60,387 of PVJH01000469.1, forward strand.
TGTCTCTAGAATTCATACTTTCCCCCAAATCCCTCTGCCCACCACCTCAACCCCTCTCTAGTGTTGGTTTGCAACACTGCAGCATGCTTTATTGATTTCTCTCTTGTCATCTTAGTAGAACATACTGGGCTGAGCTTCAACTCCTCAGCTCCACATTCCTCAGATGCTTTTTAACCGCCTGTTAGATCTTTATGTTCCACTTACTTGGCCTGCGTTTTAAGATTCCATAATCCCTAATCAATCTGTTAGATGGTCTCCAATCAATTGGTTCCTTTTCAATGACTCCCAAACTTCTTGCTTCTCATTCAGGCTTATGAGTACATTCTACCTGATCTCTTCAACTTAGTGCCACTAGTTGATACATTTGGCTCCTCACAAAAATGCTGGAGATTCAAATCCAACTAAAGGTGCCCAGGAAGAAAGACCTGGTTTCCTGATGAAATAATAGCTTTTGAAAAACCCTATGGAACACAATTCAACTCTCACATCTGTGGGGGCACAATGAGTGAGAGTTGGTGCCATCGCAACTTGTTTCTTTAACCCATTTTTGAGTTGAAGAATCCTGTCCTCTCTGGCGGGTTCCTAGAGTGATCTTGTGCTTGAAGATCCCCCTTCCTCTGCCAGCATCATTTAGTTTTGATTTGTGACACATAATGCAGCTGCTAACAAGGAGCAGTGGTACATCAATGGTAGACATCTTGTTTTCCACGGTGGACTAAAAAAAATCAAAACAAACAGTTTCCCTGCCATCTAGTTGATCTAGATTCAGAGATCTTATAGAACAGAGGGAAACTACCATATTTAATTTGAGACTGTCGATTTCTATGGGAGAGGATAATCTCAGCTCTCTAAGGCAGAGAGGCTGTTGTTTCATGTGGCTGGCCTTGCAGTTTGTAACTTAACACATAACCCGTTGATCTCCTTCCATGTGGGACATCAGAGATCAATCCTCATCCAATGCACTTCATGCACAGCCATGAATTTTATTTGAATACTAGTAAGTAGGTTTCAGCACAATTTTCACAGGCAAAGACTGGAAGAAAAGGTCTGGCAATATATTTCCAAATACCAGGCCAGGCAAATTCTCTGAATCACATGTCTCATCTGAAACCAATCATGGGATGGTACAGGGCTGGACAGTGCTCAGTTTATTGTCTGTGGGTTCACCAGGAGTGGATGGCAGGCATCAGCAGCCTCAACATACCATCCTTTGTCATGTAACACATTTCGAAGTGGCTGTAGATAAGAAAGGGGCCCTGGTGTGCAGCTGTTGGCAGTTCAACTCACATCTACTCCGAGATGTGGTAGTCTGATTCTATAAAGATATTTAGCCTGGGAAATAAATTGGGGTGGATCTACTACACCCTAGAGCATCATTATGAGTTGGAATCGATCCATTTCGTGAATGGTTTAAATACCACTTGTTGTTTGAAGCTGGAGTATTTTTTTTTCTTTTCCCCAGGAGATTGAGCATGAACCTCACAAAAATGGTGAGGGCTGTGTGTTTCTACATGAAAAGCTAGTGGTGTGAATAGGCTCCTGAGGATGGGAAGGGAAAATGAAAGGGATGCATGATTGGGGAACTGGGAGATCCTAAAAATAAATTTTACCTACTTCAAAATTTGCTGATCAAAACCATAGGATGCTGCTGGCACCTGTATAATATTACAATTATTGCTCTCTGATTTATTTTATCCACACAGGTGTAGTCCTCAATGATTATCTGTCAGACAAGTCTGTATAGAAGATGTTTTCACCAAGCCCCACCCCCCCACTTCTCCCAACCCCCAGACGATTGCTAAAAGCCAGGACTAATTAACCACTTAATACTTCTCAGCCTATGAGTGGTCATGAAATGAGTGAACTGCTAAAAAATATCATTGCATTTTTTCAGTTGAGATGAAAGCAGTCAAGGCAAAGTGCACAATAGACACATATATAAGCACACATGCACCCATATGGAATACATGACTGACACTTCATTTGAATTTAAGCTTCCATTCCATTTTTATGTGTGCATTCCCCAAACCACTTAAAGTTAAGGCTATCAATGCTTAAAAGATTGTCAGATTGTGGTAATTTCTTTCTGGAAAAGAGGTCAATAACTGTGTTTGGCACTTGTGGAAATCAGAAAACATTCAGGCAAAGGGTGACTTTAATCACAAAAGGCAAATCTGCAGGCATCCAGTTGATTTTCACACATAGAAACCATGGTTTTGGAGGCTGCATGTCTTTCTCTTGTGGGGCAGCTGGTGGGATTGAATCACCAACTTTGAATTTTGTGGTCCAACATGTACCACCAGAAAAGAAAACTGAGCATAAATATCAAGCATTGGTTTTCCTTTGCATCATCTGACCACATCTCAAGGACTAGACCATCTCATAATTCTTCCCTTCTTCTGAATATCTGTAATTAATCTACTATTTATTTGGTGCCTTATAAACAATCACCTAACAGGTAACAATTGTGTGCTGTGCAAACCCCTTACATGGTTCATTAAATTTCAGAGGCTACTCTCTAGAGCTAGCCTACAAATACAAATACTGAATTCAAAAATCCAAAACAAATATGCAAGATATAACATGGTACCTCTGTGTTTTGCTGGAACTTGTTCAGAGAATAGGTCCCTTCTGCCTAGTTTGAGCCAATGGAGCTCAAGAATAGGAAGATTCTGTCATTCAATTACATTTTCCTGAAATCACTCCAAAATTTCTGGCACAGAGCTTTATGCAGAGTAGGTGTTAAATTTAATGTCAATATATATTACAGGAATGGGAGACAAGAATGCTGGCTATTTGAGATGTCTGTATTATATAGAACCTTGGAGTCAGACTACTTTTGTGCCATGGCATATTTGAAAGCTAACTCTATCTTCATTGGTTGAGACCCACTTTCTGCCCTCATTCCCTTCTCTGCTCAAAACTCTCCCCTACAATGGAACCCCTGCACTCACAGTCACCCTTGGTGGAGTTTCTGACACTGTAAGCATATCAAGAACAATGTATTTCATCATATTCTCATCTCACAGGATTGCAGGGTGGAGAAGTAGGAGCTTGAGGATGGAAGTACCGCTGTCTCCTAGAGTTTGGTCCAGTGATCCATCACTGGGCAAAGCCTGGAAAACAGGGCACAAAGAACATGAGGACTATTCTATTTTGTCTCTCCCGCCACTCAGAAATGTAAGGGAAATTCTAGGGAGATACTGGACAGAGGAAACATGAGATTTTGTGGTGAGGGGACCCTGGCAGAGATATCTTTCAGTTGCCCTCTCCAGAGTTCTGGACCACCAGAACAACTGACCTCCTTCCTTCTCTTTCTTCTTTCGTGGTCAAAATCTGTGAGGACCAAGTGCTTCTTCTAATCCTGTTTGTCAATGCCAGCATCCTTATCTCAATATTGGCATCATTTCTGTCCTGTCATGCTCCCCACAGGAAGACACATAGGTGCTGTTCACTTAAATCCTATCACACGGAGGGAAGCAACAGGAGATCCTATTTTCTTTTTAGTGACGAGGACTGTTAAAACAACTTCATGGACAAACTGTGCACTGAGAAACCCTAATCTTGAGCTATAAAGGTTTGTAGTCCCTTTCCCAATGTCCTTTTCTTCCCCTCCCCTGCTCTGTCTGAGAGGAACTTCTCAGGGCTTGGGCTCTTCCTCAACTCTTGGAACTCATGTCCACATCAGAAAGGAAATCAAGATTGCTCCCAACTACCAAGACCCAAAGGGCTCCCAAACTACCTGCTCCTTGAGCAAGCAGTAGGCACTTCTCAGGCTTCAGTGAGCCGGGGCCCTGTGACTGAATGAGGAGAATCGGCCTCTTAATACAACCACTGCTAGGGGCCTTGCCTCGCTCTTGGAACCAATGAAAACTTTATGAGGCAAGTAGCATTTTTGCAGCATGATGGTTAAAAACTAAACTAAGTAGAAAGCAGGCCGAAACCCTGGAACACATGTCTCACATCGTACCAAATATTCCTCACTATGTGACTCCCATAAACACCATCTGCTGTGTTAATTTGTAAAGAATTACAAGGTTCTTAAAATTACACTTTGCTCTCTGTAGCGTACACTGTGTCTATTAAGGGGGAGGCTTGAGAATGCGTAGCACATCCAGCTAGACACTTGGGTCTTTTTTTCCTTTTTAAGCTGAGATCTTACTAAAAGTTTGCTAAGTCTGCATGAATGTTTTTTAAAGTGCATCAGATTCTCTCCAGCCCAGCTTTGGGGGTGGGCTGGGGAGGGGGGAAATGTACACACAGCAAAGCCTTTGCCCAGATTATAATCCTATGTTTCTACATATCAACAGGGTGTACACCTCTCCCCCTGCAGTGGGTGCTAGTAACAAAACGAGGCAGTGTGGACACAGTCTGTCTGTGAGTCAAAGAAGTGAAACAACTAAAATAGTTTGTATTGTGGATTCATTCTTCAGTGTTGACAGCTGACCGGCTGAGTCTCCTCAGAACCCTTGCGCTCTGAGTAGCTCTCAATCATTCACTGCTGCTTGAGGATCAATGGTGGCATGGTCATTTGGGCTGCTCCCCTGCTGGTTTGAATCCACAGTCTCCTCTTCCAGAGAAAGAGGACAGTGTCTTTCCCTGTAAATATTTACATTCTTGGAAACAACATATAAATAAACATAATAGCAACATATGAGTTGGGGGTCATTTGATGCTCTGGTGTTTTGTTAAGTATAGTAGTTACTAGTTAGTCCACTTCAACTCATGGTAGCCTTGCATGTTGTGTTTCAAAAGATAACTCTTTAATAAAGTGTGTTTGGGATGGGGGCATGGGGAATGGGCATCATAATACCCAAGCTTTTCCCTCTGGGCCTTTTCTTCCACTGTACTTCTGGCTAGGTAGGCTTGATTCCCAACCTGTAAGTTAGCAGTAGCACACACACCATTTGTACCATCGCCAGGGAGCCATTGCTATTGACCTGCAAATTCAGAAGAACAAATCCATCCTTAAATACACATCTTTGATAATACAGGGATTTAGCGACACATTCTTAATGTAAACCTTCATGTGCATTAAGCCTCCAGAGTGTGGCTTCTTAAAGGTCATAAATGGGGACTAGAAATGAGCAGGTTGACAGGGGAATGTTAGGCTCAATAATTCCTTGGCCAGAAATTCTCAATGAAATGCAGTTGTATTAAATAGAGATAAATTTCTGTGTGCCCTCCTTAAAGGGATTCTGTTCCAAAAGTTTTGGAGCAGTACCTGGACAATCTTCATTTGTTATTAAGGTTTTTTCTCCTTTCAATCACAGGAACGTTCCAGAGGCATAGGAATAGTCTAGTGGATCCCACTCTGAGTAGCCATTTTACATTTTTAAGATATAGAGACTCTCAAGCTTTATCCCCAAACTCTTATATGACAGTCTTTCTGAGGGTGGGGTCCAGCCATCAGCATCCCCCGCTTTCTCCGGAATGCTGCTTAGCAGTCTCATTTGGGGGCAATGAGTTTCGCCACCACGTGCTGGAAGTATGCCAGAAATAGGATGGAGACTCTGCAATTAAGGCAATTCTGCTTAATTTCTGAGGCATTAGTCATCTATTTCAAAAGCACGACTTTCCAAACCAAACGACTTAATTAAAGAAAGGAAAGTCAAATTGCCTGACAAATCAAAACAGTAGAGTAGGCACAAACCCTTCCTCTGCTCACGCTCCCTTCCACCCCACTTTCAAGCAGTCTTTGCGCAAAGAAACAGATCATTAACACAGCTTGCAACATACCTTGCCGAACATTGTCATCTCACGTAGTCATGTACCCATCCCACTAGGAGAGTTGGATATAGCAAAGGATACATAACAGAGACTGCTGGTCTGAAAACCATGAATGTAAGAAAAAAGTTCAGTATTATGGTATATATGTGTGTGTGTTTGTGTGTGTGTGTGTGTATATATATATATATATATATATATATATATATATATATATCCAGGCACTATTCCAGAACTTCTGTAATAAAGCAAATCTGGTGTTGTTTGGTTGCACAGTGCTTAACCTTTGGCCTTCTAACTGCAAGGTCAATACTTTGAAACCAACAGCTGTTCCACAGGACACAGATGAGGCGCTCAACTCCCCAAAAGAGTTACATCCTTGGAACCCCCTGGGGGCAGTTCTACCCTGCCCTACTGGGGGGCCATGAGTTGTTATTGACTCCACGGTTGTGCATTTGATTTGGTGGCTGCTGGTGGCAGCTGCTAGTGAATCAGCCCTCAACTCGAGGCAACCTGATGACTGAAGGCATCTGACCATTGTGAAGCCTAATAAGATCACCAGGTTGTATTCCTAGCATGACGTAGCCTGGAAGTTTGGCTGGCACCTGCAACACATCACAACAGTAAATGAGCTTCCAGTGAGACCTTGGGTGGTAGATAAACTTAAGATAACCTGGCTCTGAATTAAGCTCCAATCTCCTTCTAGAAGGTGAGCATTCTACCACTGGAATATCACTGCCCACAAACCCAAGCCTACCTGCTGCGATCTTTAAATGTGTTTTGGAAAATTTATTCTCACTTTATTTTATCAGTGGAACCACCCTGTCTGCTCTGTAGCAACTGCATCCTCTTGTTATTTTTGTTATCTATTGTCCCATGACTGTCCAGTCATAGCACCCTGTCTACGATAGAAGGAAACACTGAATGGTCTTGGGTCATATTCAGAGCAGTTCCTAGGTTTGAGCTCATGTTTTTGTAGCCACAGTGCCAGTCCACCCCCTTGAGAGTCATTTGCCTCATCGTAAACCCTCTCCTTTATAAACCATGATGTTCTTCTTCATGGCCGGGCCTCTTTTAACAATATGCCTAAAGTAAGGGAGAAAGACATCTGGCTATTCTTGCTTCAAAGGCATCCTCTAACTATACTTCTTTGAAGATAGAGTTGTCCATTCTCCTGAAGGTGCAGGGCATATTAAATATGCTTCCTCAAGACTAGAATTCAAAGGCACCACTTCTTCTCCTCCGGAGTTCCTTACTTCTTGTCCAGTTTTCAGATGAATACGAGACAATAGAAAACACCCTGACATCGCCTGGCATATCTGAAGATTTAAAGTGACATATTTTTCTTTTAACCTTTTAAAGAAATTTTTTGCTCAGTGAAATATGTCATTTGACTTATTGACTGACACTTTCACAGGGGTTGATTGTGGATACACATTAAATAAAACTCTTGACAATATCAATATTTTCTGTCTTTGTCATGATGATGCCAGTTGTCAGGGTTCTATAGTGAAGGCCACGGTCTTTGATCTTGGTCAATGGGGCTACAAATCTTTTGCACATTAAGCAAACGGGTTGATTTTCACATATTAAAAGCTGTTAATGAAGTTTCCTCAGATCTTGATGCCATCCCTTTCTTCAGCTAGTGAAGCTTCCCAGCCAATTTCCTCAGCATGAAGATTGAAAGGATCCCACTCTGACACACGACTTTCTTGATTTTTAAACCTCAAAGCATCCCTTGCTGTTCTTCAGCCTACAGGAGCAGTGAGTGCTCTGGAAATCCCACTTTTCACAATGGTATGGGCAATTTCCAAAGGTCCACGCAGTTGAATATTTTTGCACCGTCAACAAAACACAGGTAAATACCTTTCTAGCTGTGGCAGTCATGTGCTTATGTTAATTTTATGATTGAAACATAGGGGTGGAGTCTAGCCTGTTAATCTGGAGCAGTCAATGAGGCCTCTATGTGGCATGGCTTTCTCCTAAGACTTCCAGGAAATCTCGCGATATTTCCCTCGTGAAGATGAGAAGCTATCTTCCCCAGTTGTTGGGAGTTAGAGAGACGATTAATCACAGACAAGACAAGCTGGCAGCATTTGAAAAGCTGGAGGAGCCAGCGGAGAGACCACACAGCTTTGCCCTGATGGAGCCAGGCCTCTGAAGCTGGGTCGGCCAGATGGAAACCTCTGCCAGCGATGAGTTGCTTCTGCTGTTGATGGACCCTGAGCCCTGGAGGCGAGGTGCCCTGCCAGCACCGGGATTCTGCACCCACTGACTTGTCACTTCGTGAGACGGAAGAAGACTTTATAGACTGATTTCGGGCATATGGGTTAATATCGGACTTATGACTTTGAACTGAACAGGGCTGGGACGCTTTCTCCATGTCCCATTCCTTTTGTATATAAACCCTTTCCTTATATCCATATGTGTGTCTTTGAAATTTGTTCCTCTAGTCTACCTGGACTAACACACTGGCATTCTCTTTTTTCCAGACAAAATTCAGCTGAAATGAGCAATGATATCTGTCTTGTCATGTCCTGTTCTGAATCGGACTTGAATGTCAGATGTATTGCTAGAGGGTCGCTGTGGCAACTATTTTTGAATGACCTTCCAGCAACTTTTTGATTAGGATGTTAATAATATTGCTTGATGGTTTCCACCCCCTCTTGAGTCACCTTTCTGTGGAATGGACATATATACCTGGATCTTTTCCAGTCATTTGGCCAGGTAGCTGTCAATTAACTTTCTTGCATAGGGGAGCAATCACTTCCAGCACTATATATGTTTCTGGACACATTTCAATAAGCATTTTATTAACCCCTGAAGTGTACCAAGTCTTTTAGGGTAACTTAGCCTTCTTCCATTAATCACATTGGTTCTTGATAATAGAAAGTTGTTGACTATTGGCTAATTCTTTTTAGTGTGGTGACTGCTTCTTTCATCTTCTTTTGATGATTCTTTCATTGCCCACAGAATACTCAACATTGCAACTCAAGACTTGATTATTTTATTCACTTCTTCCACTTTAGGAAATGCTGAATGTGTTCTTCCCTTCTGTTTTTAATTCTAGGTCTATTTCAATTGCCCTTTGAAATCTTATGTTCCCTATATTTTTATTTCATCCATTCTTCCATTCACATTACTCAGGTAGTCTAAATACAAGAGAACATTTCAGAGTCCCTTCTGACATTCATTCTTGTCTTTTCTTTCTTCTGAATGACTTTTCTCTTTCTACATTAATGATACTATTATACAACTTTTGTGGTCTTCAGTCAATAGTGCTCAATGTATCAAATCTATTATTGAAATAGTCATTACATTCAGGTGGATGTACTAAGTCTTCTTTTGAGTCTCAGGGACTTTAAATTTTTTTCTTAAACTTTAAATTAGACTTGACAATGGTCTATTGTGTAGTCACCCATGATCTTGCTCTCTTAATGGTATTGAAATCTCCATTGTCCCTTTTCACAGGTATCATCAATTTTATTCCCATGTTTTTCTGGGTATAAAACAGGTTGTTACCATTCATGCTACTGAAAAAAGCTATTTCCATTGAGCAAATTATTGGCATAATTTCTAGGGCCAAGGTTCTGTTTTCTGATTTCTTTGAATCAAATTTACATACAATAAACAGTAATTATTAATGCAATGTGATTGCACAAGATCAAATCCAGACTGCAGAAATGAGTAAAAATATTCAGTTTCTTCAATTTTGGTCTTAGTGATTGGTGCATTAATAATAGTTGTACTACACTTGTCTTCCAATATACTTCCGTATATTGATAGTATCCTGTCACTGACATCACTGCAAGTCATAGTAGATTTTGATATATCATCTTCCTCTTTTTTATGAAGAACATGATGCTATTCCTCTTTAATTCATCATTTCCTAGAGAGTGGACCATATGATTATCTAATTCAAGATGGTCAATAACAGTACATTTTAGCTCATTAATGTCTAGGATATCAACCTTTACACATGCTATTTTATGTCTTCTAATTTTCCTAACTCATACTTCATAATCCCATATTTTGAAGATGAATGGGTGTTTGCAGCTCTAATTTTGAGTTTTCCCCTGTCACCAAATGAAGGATTCTGGAAATTCCTGTCTTCCACCCTGGAGATGGGACATGTATTCTCCATGCTTCCTCTTTCTGTTGACAAGCCACATGGAGCTATATTGTTGGAACCAGAGTCCTGAGGCTGAAAGAGCCATGTGGAAACCCACACCAGTGCTTAGATGCACTGGACTGGACTGGATCCACAAGACTGGATCTACAAGACTGGATCCACAAGACAGGATCCACAAGACTTTCTATCCACTGGCCTGTGATCATCCTGTATTCAGCATCATTGCATGTTCTGCATGAGTCTGAATAGAATTTTATAGACTGGTATTGGACATATAATATTGGATTTAATATATTATATTTATATTTATATAATTTATATTTATATAAACATTTATATTATATAATTAAATATATAAATATATTATATCATATACATTAATAATAAACATTATATTATATTATATATAATAATATGATATATTATATAATTTATACAATATATTTAATATAATATATTAAATTCATATAATAATGGATTTATGGACTTGAACTAGACTGGGCTGGGATATTTCCTTTTAAAAATAAATAAATCATGTTACTGGGTACTCTTAGAGCTCATATAACAATCCACACATCAATTGCATCAAATTACATTGTTTATACATCATCATTTTCAAAACACTTTTTCCTACTTGGACCCTTAATATCAGCTATTATTTTTACTTCCCCCATTCCCCATTCTCATAACCCCTTGATAAATTAGAACTCATTATTTTCATATCTTACACCATCCACTGCATCCCTTCACCAATTTTTCTGCTGCTCATCCCCCTGGGAGGTGGGGTATTTATATATCGATCATTGCAATCAGTTCCCAGTTTCTCCCCCTCCTCTCCAGATCTTCCCCCTACCCTTCATGATATCATTATCTAGCAACACATGAGCTATTCTATTCTCTTAGTTGCAATAAGAAATAGCAGAGTATTTCACTTACATCAAACCAAGGAATCCCCTTTGCACAACTGTCTAGGAGTTCTTCTTTGGGCCATCTGGCACATTGGTTGCACCCCACATCCTCTATCATCAGGGGTCTGGCTTGCCACTGCCCCTATCTTGCAGACCACAGTGAAAATAAGCAGAAGTGGGGTCAGACTATGGCTGTCACAGTCATGTGCTTATATTAATTTCATGATTGAGATGTAGGGGTGAAGTCTAGCCTGTTAATCTGGAAATAGCCTGTAAGTAACCAATGAGGCCTCCATATGGGCATGGCTTTCTCCTGAGACTTCTGGGAAATCTTGTGGTATTTCCCTCATGAAGTTGAGAATCTATCTCCCCAGTTGTTGGGAGTTAGTTCCAGAGACAACGAACTGTGGAGAAGACAAGATGGCAGCATCCAAGGAGCTGAACGAGCCAGAAGAGCAGCCACACAGCCTTACCCTGATGGAGCCAGACCTCTGAAACTGGAAAAGCTATGCAGAGATCCCTGTCAGTGCTGAGTTGCTTCTACCACCACTGGATGCTGTTGATGGACCCTGAGCCCTAGAAGTGAGGAGCCACGGGGAGACTCCTGATGGTGCTGGGATTCTGCACTCACTGGCCTGTGACTTCGTGAGTCAGAAAGAGACATTATAGACTGGTATTAGGCATAAGGGCTAATATTGGACTTATGACTTTGTACTGGACTGGATTAGGATGCTTTCTTTATGTCCTATTCCTCTTATATATATAAACCATACCTTTACATCCATATGTGAGTCTATGAATGTGTTCCTCTAGTTTACGTGGACTAACACAATGGCTAAAATCTTCTCCATTCCTTCAGAGTAAGCTGAACTGAATGAACTACATGGCATTCAATTTTGATAGGGAAACTACAAAACTTGAATTTTAACACTTAATACAAGAAAGAAAAACATGCCCCCTCACCACATACATACACACAAGTAGACCAGGTAGAAGAAACATCCAGATTGTTTTCATAAATGTATTTGTCAATGTCATACACAAGGCAGTTGCATAAAATGAAGATATGTCATAATTCTTTGCATTTTAATTATGTGTACTGAATAGATGTATGCGAGCATTCTGAAAGTTAGTTTTGTGTTTTTTTAAACTAATACTTATACATAAATATCTCTCCCTCTAATAGATAGACGACCAACTCTGTGAGGAAGCAACTAGATCTCCTCGTATCAGGTACAATGTTCTCTATAAAGTGTTGCAGAGTGAGTTAGTAACTGAACGAATATGAAAGTCAAAAATAGTGTCAATACAATTGCAGTCAGAGTTGGGACCACAAATCACCATGTATCATGAATTACAAAATCGGAACCCATACAAATGCCAAGCTTTTTATGTACATCCACAACTCTTTGTTCAAGTGTAGTCATGAAAAGGCATACAGATTGTGGTGAAAATTTGATTTGCTAGTATACAAAACATATGAGTCTACCCTGAAAAATTGGCATCCAATAAAAAGCAGATACCTATGTGTTGCAGTTTAAACTGTGTGCCCTCAAATTTATGTCAACTTGTTTAGGCTGTGACTTCCAGGATTGTGCCTTCCATTTTACAATCGTATGTAGCTATTCTCCATTTTGTGATTTGTCATAAATCTTGACCTCTTTGTGTTGACAAGGCAAGTTTATATTAAAGGAGTTAAGATATGTCTGTTATATTAATGAAGCAGGATTAGGTTGGGATACAATCTTCTTCCTTAAGTCATCAAATTTACTTAGGGCTCTGTTCTGATCTGATGTGAGACAGACTACTCTGACATGTGGTCTTCATCACCTTTGATGTTAGAGAGAGAGAGAGAGAGAGAATGAGAATCTTCCCTTAGAACTGGTGGCCAGCATTCAGACTTTCGGCCTCATCGACTGTGAAAGAACAAGCTTCTGTAGGCTTATGACAGGTCATATGTTTGTTATAGCAGCAGTCGGTAACCGAGACCTCTTATTCTGACTTTTCTCCCTCTCTTCAGAAGAGCCCTAGTGTCTAGAAACTAAACCATGGAGGTATGGAAGATAGATTGATTGTTCAGTGAGAACATACCACTTTTCAGGCAAGACCTGAACTTACCAAGAAATTTCCATTTGAAAAAGTTTAAGCATTTGAATAGTATGTAACATTGTGATTCTTTTTAACCAAGTTAGAGGTGATTCATGGCACAACCAAAATGAAGCAAATGAAAAAGCAAGAGCACCCTGACATTTCACAAATCGAGTAAAGAGGTGTTCAACTTCTGATATCTCTGGTTTCTTATTTAGGGATAAGTAGGAATCAGGTGTGGGGAATGAATTTCCCTTTTTCAGGTCCATGTATGAAAATGAACCCAGTAGTGAGCAAACCTCACCAATCACTTTAATCCCACCAAACACCTATAACTGACAGGAAGCTGGAGATACCTCCACCAGCATGAGGGAGTTCTCTTTCAGCCAACTCTTCTGAAGTTGAGAACACCTTGCTGAAAAAAAGAAGCCAGATAGAGTAAGCACATCATATCTGCCCCACAATGGACAAGCTGCTAATTACATACATATACATCAAGGAGAGGATCATTCTAGAGATGAGCCAAAGCAATGAAACAAATGTCTTCTTTCTAAGTACCCTTTCCATTGTGATACATCTGAAAGATCTATCATCAGATCTCCAGAAAATGATTTTTAAACCCACTCCCAATGCTTCCAGAACTTTCTAGCTAAATTACTAATAAAGACCTCACATGTATACATGCTGGCTTTTTATCTTCTTATACCTGTGGATTGTAAATATTAGGAGGTTAGTAATTCCATTCATCCAGTTTCCCCATGGGAAACCAATTCAATAGCTGGTAGATATTAAATTTTTTATTAATTTAGAAAAATTTGGAAAATAAAATATTGCTTTCTCAACGGGAGGAAGAAATATCTGTATAACCACAGAATTATAAATAAATTCATTGTTCAGGGAATGGGGTTTTAAACATTAGATGTATCCATTCTGCTCAAAAAATAGAAAAATAAAACCATACAATAAAGATTCAGGCAAAGTGAAGGGAGGTGTGCTAGTCCGGATAGACTAGAGGAACAAATTTCAAAGCCATGCATATGGATATAAGGAATGGGTTTATATTCAAGGGGAACAGGACATTGAGAAAACATCCCAGCCCGGTCCAGCTCAAAGTCACAAGTCAGATATTAACCCATATGCCTGAAATCAGTCCATAAAGTCTCCTTCTGAGTCACGAAGTCACAAGTCAGTGGCTGCAGAGTCCCGGCACCAACAGAGGTCTCCCCATGTCTCCTCGCTTCCAGGGCTCAGGTCCATCAACAGCATCCCGTGGTGGCAGAAACAACTCAGCACTGGAAGAGGCCTCCAGGTGGCTGCCCCAGCCTCAGAGGTCCGGCTCCATCAGGGCAAAGCCATGTGGTCTCTCCACCGGCTACTCCAGCCTCCCAGACACTGCCATTCTGTATTGCCTGTGATTAATCATCTCTGAAACTAACTCCCAACAACTGGGGAAGATAGCTTCTCATCTTCACGAGGGAAATATCGTGAGATTTCCCAGGAGTCTCAGGTGAAAGCCATGCCCACACAGAGGCTACTCAATGGCTATCTCCAGATTAACAGGCCAGATTCCACCCCTACATTTCAATCATAAAATTAACATAAGTACATGACTGCCACCGGAGGTAACATGGGGTGGGTGTCAGTGGGGCAAGATATAACTGAAGAGCTGGAGACAAGACGTAGATGAGATTTCACTCTGGTGCTTGAGAATTCTGATACACGAGGATACTATCGAATTCAAAACAGAAGCAGGGCAGAGACACTGTAACCATATTGAAGTAGAAGGTACTAGCACATACTGAAAAAAATAAAAATGTTTTATCAGAAAGAGCAAAAAGAGAAGTTCAAGTCTTGAGTGAAGACAGCAATAAAAACAACTTGAGAGTGAACCATACTGCTATGAGCTCCAGTCCTTTCAATCCTCTAATAAAAGCCGGAAGCTGGCTCTGAGGTGTGAGGAAATCCACCTCTCTTTCTCGCACAAATGGCTGCCTCCTAAAAGGTAAGGGAGAATGGCCCCAGGGAGTTCCAAAGCTGTCACTTGGGGAGTAGAAGGCCTCCTTTTTCTCCTATGGAGGAACTCGTAGTTGTGAAATGCTGACCTTGCAGTTAGCAGGCCATTGTAAACGCACTTGGCCACCAGGCTTCTGACCAAATCTGTAGATACGCTCAATCTAGACAGCAAGTACCCTTGCACTTCTGCCCTTTCTTCGGGCTATCACAACCCACTAATTGTCTCCTTTGCCTCGTGACGAAGTAAGACTTGCTCAATAGAAAGCAAACAAATGAAAATCAAACAGAAAAACAAACAAACTCAGAATTCAATACAGTAGCTTTGCAGTTTTATGCTGAAGAACTTCAAACTAGAACTGTCGAGAACTGGACTGGGCTTTCCAGCTGTTGACAGTCGGGTCAGGGTGCAGTTCACAAGTTGTCTATTTCACCCCCCTGGCTGAACCTGCCTCAATGTTGCCTGGGGTCAGGACAGGAGCTCCATCTGTCAAGTCGGAGGTCTTTGTTGAGCTCGTGCATGGCATTAAGTCCTGCAAAAGTGCCACCAGAGTTGCCCTGCAGCTACGCTTTGCTGAAGTTCGGGTGTCTGAGTGCTTCAAACACACTACAAGGGCAAGTTAAAAACTATTGCTACTAGGGTTTCAGTTGCGATAGGCTAGGTTTACTGTGTATATATAAATATAAAAAAAGGAAACATGTCTTTGTGATTGGCTTCAGATACACCCTCTCTAGAATATGCATGTCTTAGTGTACTAAGAAGGAGGAGGAAGAGAAGGAGCAGGAGAGGGAGGAGGAGGAGAAGGAGGAGACCAATCAAAGAATGTCTTCCTCAGGGATCAAAGCAGAGAAGTCATGTCAAAAGGTTTAAGGGATCTGTGTTTTGTGGGGAAATGCCAAAAGAGTAATGGGATGGGACACAGCATGGTCCCAAGCCTTATTCGGAAGAAGTTTTAGAGAAATTGAAAACTGCATTGGTGATAAAAAACACCACAAAAGTTTCACTAAGAATTTTTTTCCATCATAACAATGCACCTACTCATTGCACAGTCAGTCACAAGGCTGCCCTGTTATAACTTTGTTTGCTAGGATAATTTATTCCCACCCACTCTACAGTCCTGGACCTACCCTATTCAGGACTCTTTTTGTTCTTAAAACTGAAACATTTACAAAGGAGCACAACAGGAATCCCTTGAGCATGCTGAAACTGTTGTTTTGGCAGGGCATAAATCAAAAAGTGCAGAATTTTTCAGAGGAAGGGTTAGAAAGAGGATAACCACTGACTTGCGAAATGTGTATAGACCTTGATGGAGGAAATGTCAAAGAAAAATTGTTTTACATTTTGATAATTTTTTAAATAAAGGTTTCTATGGATTATAGCACTACTTTTTGACTCAATTCCATATTGAGCAAATCTAGCAAGGGGGCTAAATTAGAGGAGCATGGAGGGAAGAAGTGCTTCCAGAACTTCCAATTGATTTCTCAGAAAGTTCTTCAGGATTTCAAGCCAGAAGTCACCTTAAGTACTTTGTCTGAACAAGGATGGGGTCACGCCATTGAGAAGGGGATGTCCCCAGTCTTTAGCGGAAATCCTGTTCCACAGGCCTGCCCAGCATCCTCATTCCCTTTCAAGTGCTGCAAAGAGTTTCCTTTATTTTCTGTCCCAAACTGGCCATTTCTTAGCAGACGCACAAACACAAATACATTTTAATAATCCTAATAAGCTCTCACACACTCTTGTTTCATAAATCATCCAATGGCAAATTTCATCTTCTGGTCTCTTGTAATTTAATGAGAATGAACATGTGATTCCTGCCGTATTGAAGTTTGCAAGTGTTGTTGATGAAGGGACCTAAGTTTGAATTTTAAAATCATACCTAGGGGCTCCAGTGGCGGAGTGAGTTATGTGTTGGGCTCTTACTCTCAAGGTTGGCAATTCAAAGCCACCAGGGGCTCTGCAGGAGAAAATGGGGCTTTGTGCTCCTCTAAAGATTTCAGGCTCCAAAGTGTGAGGACTCATTTTTCCTCTGCCCATAGGTAGACTGAATGGAGTAGAGAGATTGATACCTATGGCCTGATCCATTCACTCCTCCACCTGAGTGTGACACTTATATAATAGCAGTGTTAGGCATGGAGGGAACAGAAAGATAATCCCCATTTGCAAAGAGTTACAGTTTGAAGAAAGTTTTGTCGATTTTATCATTGAAAATTTATTGCAGGTAATTCTTTGTTGTAGAAATATGCACTTTTTTCCTATGCAGGATACTCTGCAGAACCCAGGGCCACCTCAGTCCAATAGAATCCAGCAAGAGACTCCTAACCTTGTGACTGGAAAAATGTGTCTAGATATTACCAAATGTACCCCGGGAGGAAAAAAGCTACTTGCCTAATAGTGGAAGTGGTAATTTAAAAATCAATGATAATATAATTAGGCAAGTAGCATGGATATAATACACATTAAGGGAACCAAACAAATTGAGGAAAGGTGGTGACACAAAACAAAAACTAAAGCCCACGTGGTTTCTCCAAAGACTAGATCCAAAATAAAGGGAATAATAGATGTCATGTCAGACACTTGATACTTTTTGGTTATTTAATCCTTAGAGAATTCCATGTGTTATTCACTTTACAGATAAATGTACAGGCCCAACTACACTTGTTCAGGATCAAAGGGTAATGGATAAGTTCAAGATCTAACCTCAGGTTATAAATGTATACACTTATTTGGCGAGGTCTGTAGATTGTTATTGTTGTTAGTTAGTTAGTGTCAAGTCCCTTCCAATTCAGAGGCGCTATGTCAAAATAGCCAAACCTGGCCCTGTCCTCTCCTTACTCTCTTCACAGCGATTGCAGCCATGGTGTGAATCCATGGCCTTCAACGTCTTCCCTGTTGGCATTGACAACTTTACCAAGCATGATGCCCTTTCCCAAAGACTGGTCTCTCCTGATAATGTATCAAAGTATATGAGACAAAGTTTCATTCTTCTTGGTCCTGATTCTACTTCCAGGACAGGTCTGTTCATTCTTCTGGATACTTTCAATATTCATTACCACCACTGTCATCCACAATCAATGTTCATTAAAACAGCAATTGTGACCACATGCTTTATTGTGCTACATATTTTAAATGTGCTACATAAAGCATCTTTAAAGCATTTAAGAGAGAGAATGCCCACTTGGAAGACTAAGGTGTGATATTTTCAATTCTTTAGCAATGATGGGAAGTTTTTGAGAAGGAGAAGCCTTTGCTACAGGAAACTTAGCTTAAAAATGCTTCCATAAATTCAGAGCTTGCACAGGCATTTATGAGCCTATTAAGCAAATGTATCTTTGAAAGAATTAAAAACAGAGATTGGATTAGAACTAGAGGTTCCCCAGGAGAAGTTCTGAGGCTCCACTGCCTCCATCGTACATTCATCCAATCCATGGATTGGTCTGGTCCCACAAGTCCCAAAATAGCCACCTGCCAGCTAATTATCAGCCAAGAATCCAATCCTCTCCTGTCTGCATGATTTAATTCATTACTAGGATAACAATATTTTAACATTTGCTCCTGTTGTCTCTCTTGGGATAATTAAAAATAATTCCTTCTTTCACTATCAAGAGTGCACCTATCTGGATGACAAGTTTTACAATGACCTTATTATCAGTCTACATTAGTTAGTCTTGAGCTAAAAGTTATTAGATTTTATACCATTTAACAGATTCACCTTGGGAGAATCCAACTATTATTTTATCATTAACTTTATTACATACACATATGTTGCTCAGGCTCTGTGCTTTCGTGCATATAGGCACTTCTATATGTTATTCTAACTACCTATGTCTCCCAGCATCCCAATTTCATTAAAAAACTTTAATCATTATATTAGACTGTCGGAACCTCCTCTCCACTCATTATCCACTGAAGTTCATGCTCAAAGGTCATCTCTTTGAAGAATCTTATTTCCTTAGATGGTAGTCACTCCTAGTCATGAGTGACCACAATGCACTTGATGCAGCCTCTTTTATGGTTCTTCTCACCCTCTCATTGTGAATTCACATCTGTGTGCTTCACCTCAGTGTGCTGTCACAGTCAGTTTTTCATCGCAAATACCTTGCACTACACCTCATAGTACTTTACATCTGAAGTGTATTTGCTAATTAATTATGGACCACCTTGAGTACTGTTAATCTGAGAATCAGTCACATTTTGGACAATAATTCATTCACCCCATAGGTATTTACTGAACGCCTACCAAGTGTCAGGTATGTGGCCTTGTTTTACAACACATTCAAGCAAGGCATTGTATGACACTATGAAGCCTCAGAATATCTGTCTTAATTTTTATCTTGTCTATCATTCTGTAAGATCTGACAAATCTCTGAGCCATATTAAATCCTCACTTTCTTATCTCAAAAAGGTAATGATCCAACTAGATAATTTTTACAGTGTTTGTTTTTGAGGGTTTTTTCCCCCCAAGATATGAATCATTGGAGTAAGGACGTGGTGTCAATAAACTCAGGGACAAGGGACCAACAAGTGATCCAAAATCAGTGGCAAGCAGGGTGTAAGAGGCCTGGTAGGGTTTGATCAAGGGCAATGTAACTAAGAGGGAATTACTGAAACACAAATGAAGACTGAGCATGATTGTGGGACAAGAGAAAAATAACAGGAAATAGAGGAAATAATTGAGAGACAAAGGGCATTTATAGAGGTCTAAATACGGGAGCATACATATGTAAATATATTGATACATGATGATGGGGAAATAGATCTATGTGCATATATTTATAGGTCTAGTATTAAGGTAGCAGGTGGACATTCAACCACCACTGAAGTACTCCCTCATTGCAAGACCACTTTGTTCTATTAAACTGGCATTTCAATGTGCTCATCTTCCAGACAGATCGCTGAAGACAAAGTGGGTGCTTATGCAAATGTGGTAAAGAAAGTGATGGGGCCTGGCTATAAAAAGACACAACATCTCATGTCTTAAAAGCTTGAAGATAAACAAGCAGCCATCTAGCTCAGAAGCAACAAAGTCCACACGGAACAAGCAAACCAGCCTGTGAGTTGTGTAAGGGATCAAGTATTAGACATCAAGGAACAAAAAAATCATGCCATTGTGAAAGAGGGTGAGTGTGGAGTGAAGACCTAAAGCCCATTTGTAGGCAACTAGACATCCTCTTACAGAAGAGTCACGGAAAAGAGATGAGCCAGTCAGGGTTTCATTTAGCATTGGTGAAATATACAACTTTCGGGCAGAGCCTCGGTGGTGTAGTCGTTGAATGCGGGACTGCGGTCCACTGGCTTGGCAATTCAGATCCAGCAGCAGCTCTCCAGGAGCAAGGCTGCGCCTCCCACTCCCACTGGAGGGCAGTGATGCTCGCCCCCCAAAAAAGAAATATACAACTTCATTCTAGTACTTTAATGCTTTCTCAACTTCACTATCATCCCAACTCTATCTTGCAAATCTGGCAAGGCCAGAGGATGTACACCAATACATAGAGGAAATGAAAACATAGGGAATCCAGGACAGATGAACCCCTCAGAACCAATGGTGAGAGTGATGACCCTGTCAGTATGACAGGGTGGAGGGAAGGTGAGGCAGAAGGGGGAATCGATTACAAGAATCTACATATTTCTCCATCCCTGAGGGACGGACAACAGAGAAGTAGGTGAAGGGATATATTGGATAGTGTAAGACATGACAAAGTAATAATAATTTATAAGCTATCAAGGATTTGTGAAGGAGGGGAGAGGGGAGGAAGAGAAAAAATGAGGAGTTGATACCAAGGGCTCAAGTAGAAAGCAAAAGTTTTGAGAATGATGATGGCAACAAGTGTATAAATATGCTTGACACAATGGACTGATGTATGGATTGTGAAAAGAGTTGTAAGAATCCCAAATAAAATGATTTTTTTTAAAGTCTTGTGATTTGTTGTCAATGATTTATTCTCATTACATATTATCATAATACACAATTATGAAATATTGTATATTAGTTCAACATATGAACTCAAGTTTTCCCTTCCTCAATTCCTTCTCCCATGTTACTACCATTTTGCTGAGTAGCTATTCAAATTGTTTTCTGCACAAACTGAAATATTAATAATGAACAAACTTCTACTTAAAAATCAGCATTATGTATTCCTATTATTTCCTCTTTTACTCAGCAATATATTGTCAATATTCTTTTATGTCAATACAAAGTAAATCCACGGTCTTTAAATTAATGCTACTGCATTTGGAGCTAACCATAATTTCTGTAAATATTTCACTATTCTTTGATCTTTTTCCATTGCAAATCACCACATACTAGAAGGTTCAGAAAATGCAAATACTTTATTTTACTCTTTTGTGAGTCAAGAGTCTGACAATGTTGTTGCAGGATTAAATGCAAGGTGCCCACACAGCTACACACCTTCCTGAAGGCTTTGGGGGGGGGAGTTCATTTACTTAACTTTTCAGCTTCTGAAAGCTGCCTATTGACTTGGCTCATACCCACCTTCCTCCCATCTTAAAAGTGAGCAATGTGGCCTCTCTCTGGCCCTACTCCTAGATTGGAATCTCTCTGGCTCCAGTTAGACATGTCCACTTGTAAAGACTCAGTTACTCAGATCTTCCAGGACAATCTTCCCATTTCAATAAAGAACCTTAATGCTGTGAAGTTAGAAAATCTTTACCCCAAGTTAAGTAACATAGAAGTTAAGTAACATAGAAGAAGTAGGATCGGGTCATCTTTTGAGGGCCATTCTCTTGTCTGTCAGAGTCTGACCTGTTCTCTTTTCTTGCAAATTAAGGCAGTGAGAAAGAACCCTTGTATGTATACCCTTGTATGTTTGTGTTAGTGTATCTCTAGAACAAATTCATGGGAGTGGATTATTTGGTCAAAGAATGATATATAATACACTTATTAAGTGTATTTTTTAAATGATGGTTTAAAAACATATCCTTTGTGACCAAATAACCTAGGATGATTTAAAGACTTAACTCTATAGTAGCTAAGTTATAAGGACAGTAATAAGAGGATAAGAATGTCAGCTGAGTTATATGCCAAGGCACCTCTCACCCCTCTTTGGGAATGTGGAAGAGGTAGTTGTAGGAAAAATAAAATGCTTTATGAAGCAGCAATAAACTTTATGAGTATGTTCTTCAGAGAACTGCTCAGAGCTGACTCAAGCTATAGTTACAGGCAGAAGTTCAAGAAAGGTTTAGAATAATTCTCTTGTGAGCTCATTGTCACCTTCTGACCTGACAACTTGAACTTAAAAGGGTTTCCTGCCACTATTCCCCATTCTCACCAAAGGTTTCTAGATATAGAGAGATAGACATAAATGTAGCTGCATTGACATATATATAAATTATTTGTGGATTTTATATGTATAACACAATATACCTTGCACATGCATTCGTACACATATTGGTATGTATGACTTTTATTATTTATGTTTGTCAGTTTCTTTTAAACTTGATAAACCTACCAGATAGACTGCTACAGAAAAAGATTTAGAATGTTCCTCTAAATTTGGAATGTCATGTCACGAAAAAAGAATCTAACATCTCACGTAACATCTGGACTATGTGAGTGTCTTAATCAGGAAGATATTTTTTGCATCAAAGTAGACCATCAGGACAATCAGATACTTCTCAAAAAGTCTTTTTATTTGCTTATATTTTCACAAAATTAGCCTGCACTCAAAAGCAGAACAAAATCATTAAAAGTAAAAAACAAAAAAAAAACTATTTATAGTGTGCAAATTCCACCCATTTGAATACATGCACAATGACAATTTAGAGAAGGCAAATTATGTGATGAAGATTCATATGGTAATATAACTCCTGTCCTCTATATGCCTCTACCTACTATTAATAGTTTAAAATATGTATAGCATTTTACAGTTCGTGGAAAAAAATTTTCAGTGCATTGTTTTTCTGGAACAATCATATAACTTTGGTGGTATTTATTATCTCTATTTATAGAAGAGATTAAAGGTCCCAAACGATAAAGGTAAAATACCATGCCAACAAGATGGGGGAGATTGGTAAGTTGAGCACAGACAGGTGCTAAATCCCTCTATCACTGCCATAGGGCTACTGACGTTCAATCCAAATGAAGGTGGGTTTGGTGTAGCTTTCTATGCAGGTGTGAGGCCTTTAGAAGGCAATTTTCTTGAATGAACTTGGTAACATGAGTTTCCAAGTTCTGTTGGTGATTAAGTACATATAGCTAAGTATGGAATTAAACTGCAAAGTCGCATCAAAACACAATCCCATCTCAAATTAACATAATACATTGAAATGCAATATAACAGAAGCTATACTATCCAATATCCCATTCAGTTAAGTGATGACAATTTGCCCAGGGTAGAAGAGAATATGGGTCTTATTAGTTCAGCGATTTCATTAATATTAAATATTTACTACTTAAAAAAACTGTCTCGTTACAATTTTGAAAGGTTTTTTTTTAATCACACTAACCCAAATGGAATATACATGTTTTTTAAAAATCCCTGCTAATCAGAATGCTGATTCTCACCAAGCAGAAAGCTCTTTGCAAAGAGCTGAATGCTCAAGCAACTTTTCCAATTTGCTTCTAGATATTGGCCATAGTGTAGCCACTGGCAAAGGAAATCTAATAAAGTTTGAAATTCTTAAGATAATCACTGCCGCCATTAAGAGTGTGTCTGCAAGGGTCCAAGCAACTATCATAGGTTTTCTCCCAACTCCACAATAATGCTAAATCAATATCTTTTTAGATCCTCTTTTTTGATGCATTGGTGGGGGCTCAGGACCCCTACTAAGTTTGCCCACATTCAAAGACTTGCTTCTAGAAGGCTCCAGACGTGAGACATCCTGTGTACATTAGCAGGCACACAATGGCCCACAGCTGAGAAAGAGAAGCACAGTGGAACAGGGAAGTGTCTCTCTGCCTCTTTGTTTTCCCATGCAACCAACATACCTGAAGGGTGTGACACCAGCATTGAGAGAAGGCAGAAAGGATCATAAAGGAAACGTGAAACTAAGCCACCAGCACCATCACCTTTATTTAGAATTGTGAGAAGTGCTACCAGTCAAATATAGGAGGATCTTCAAAGGCTAGATTTACAACACTCAAAAGGCTAGCTGGACGTTATACCTGGGATTTGCCCTTCAAAAGAAGTTTCTCATATGCTTTTTCATTCCTCCATACCACCACCTTTATGGAACCCTGGTGGGTTATATGTTGGGCTGCTAACTGCAAGGCTATCAGTTCAAAACCACCGGCTGCTCAGAGGGATGAAAATGAGGCTTTCTAATCCCATAAAGAGCGCTGCAGAAACAGACAATGGCTGTTCTACTTTCTTTTATTGAAATTGACTCAATAGCCTTGAGTTGTGTGTGTATAATATCACACACACTCCTTTTGCACTGCAAATGTCAAGGCACTGAAAGTCCCCTGTACAAGAAATCTGATAAAGTTGTGTAACTTTACTCTTCCAACCTCTTCTAGGCAGCCCTTCCATTAGGACTCTGCAGCACCCATGGAAGGAGTCCAGCGGGGGCTCTCATTAGGCGCAGGACTATTCACAACAAGTATAGCAGTTCAAAACCCCCAGTCACTTCATGGGAGAAAGCTGATAGGTCTGCTCCAATGACCATGTCCAGTCTCAGAAACCTTGAGCAGAGTGGCTGTGAGCTGGAGTGGTCCCCGGGGACAGGACAGTCGGCCTTTTGGACTTACTATGCTTTGAAATCTCAAGACCACAGACAGCACATTCAAGAATAGGATGTTGCCTGGACCCTTTGATCCCCTGCCTTGGAAGAGGTGGAATCACAAAAAGAGAAGTGCCCGGTCCTCACAGCAGTGCCCGGTCTTCGAAGGAATGGGGTCTTTCTTTGGGATGGGGAGTGCTCTGTGCGAGGAATGAGGAATGTACCCTCTGATCCAGTCACCTTTCAGATCAATGAGGTAAGTGACAGCGATTCAAGTTCCCTGTCAGCTTAATTAGGGGAAGTGAAACACAATTACAGGGCATTAGTGGAAGGCTGGCACAGAGCAGCAGAAGACCCTGAGGGGCAGGCCATAACAGAGGACCACAGGGAGAAGTACACTCCTCTCTGACAATTTCATTGAAAGTCTTAATTACAATGCTACTGTAGGGGGGAAATTGTTTTATAAATGCCATTACAAACACAGTCTGATTGCAGAAATCTCTTCATCTAAAAACTAATTAAACCATTATTTCCTCTCAGATTATATTGGTAAGTGTAGGTTTTTCACTTATGAAAACAGTTATACAATCTTATGTTCCCTTATATTTAGAGAACGTCTTTTTCAAAGCACCTCCAGGCCAAAAGGATTTTAGCATTTAGAAATGCGATGAAGAAGATAATAAAGTCAGGATTCCAAAAAGCACACACTTAGGATGTAGACAGAAGATCCAATGAAATGTGTTTGCTAACATGTGGAGATCTGAGCCTTCTGCGTACAGGTGCAATCATTTTGAATGAACGCATTTTAAAAATAATTTAAAAACTCATTTAAAAGAACACAACGTCAAATTTCGGTAAAGCAAGGTTTTTGCAAGCGCAAAAAGGTTAGCAGGAAAGGAGTTCCTTTAGCTTCCTCCAGCTGGGGAGCCAGCAGGTCCACCAGTAGGTGAGTGGATGCTTAACCGTTTGTGGATGGAATGGAAGCTGTTCCCCAACTGGCTTTGAAGCAATCTCTTGAATGTCAGCTTAGAAACATGCGGAGAGTGGAACAGTTTGAAACACGGTGGGTTCTCTTCAAACATGTGCACGATAAAGAACAGAAGGATTACATGTACATACAATGACAAAAGCAGCAACACGAACCAAAGGTGGATGCCATGGTCGGAGGCTGGGAAGGGGTTGTAGAGCAGGCGGGCTGCTGGGGAAGAGAAAGAGTAGGTGCTGTCTGGAGGTGGACGTCCACCAACAGCCGAGGGTCACGGTGCCTTAGAACCCCTCGGTCCTGCGCGGCACCATCCAGCTGTTCCCCTTGCACTAGCCCTATCATTCATCGTAGGCGGGATGCTTCCTCGCTTACATTTCCCCAGCCCCATGTAGCATCAAGGGCATCATTTATTTGCTTTGAAAGGATAAAATACTTTCTGCTTTAAGAAAAGGCTGATACACTAAAATCCGTGCAGATGAAGCAAGGGTGATTATAAAAGGATTATTTGCTTAACAAAGGGTTTCTCTGCAGGCTTATTTTAAATAGTGAGCTCCTCTCAGGAGTTTAAATGTTTGTTTACAGATCATCAATTACACGGAGGAGGGTGGGAGGATGTCAGGGAGCAGGCACTCACAACAAGCAAATTATTAGGCACCACTGACAAATGAGGATCAATGAAATGAGGCGATACCGGTTTCTTCCCCTGCAACTGACAACACGAAAGTCCGTGGACAACAAGGTTATGATATGAAAACTGAACTGATGCGGGGTTTTTCCAGGAACAGCTGAAAGAAGGCAAAGGGTTTCTGTTAAATATTTGCAGGCAGCACAACTCCCTTGCAGTCAATAGTTTCCAAAAGGAGGAGAAGGAAAGGCGTGCCTGCTCTGAGAAACACTGATTAAGAAAGGGCCCTCCTTAAATGAACTCCGATGGAGCGATCAGATAGATGCTATATACACCGCCCTATCAGAAGTTAATTTTCAGGATCCTTTTCTCCCCAAGAATCCTAAGTAAAACAGCGAGTCAGGAGAAGGGTTATTTTTAACCATCTCAGTGGTACAGCTTTCTCCTAAGGCAAAACTTAAATCAGATAAGGGTCTCTAAGGACCCGCAAGGAAGGAAACCACCCACTTACTGTATTCAACTCAAATCCTGCGCGCCCAAACTAGATTTCAGAAACAAAACTAGGAAATATGTTAGGGAATATTTAAGGATGACACACTGCAGTAAATGCTAGGAACCACATTTCAACAACTGTTAGAGGCAATTACCACTCCCGTTGCATGCAAGAAAATGAGCTGTAATTGAGCAAGCTACACAAACGCAGCACAGGAATGGGGATTTAGCAGACAATTAATGGTGTTGGGAGAAGGGAAATGGGATTAATGAATGGTTGATACAAATTTCGTTTTGCTACTGGGTTAATCACCGGTCTCATGAAAATTTATTTCCTGGCTAAGATGTATAACAGGGTTTTTAAATATTTTATTCAGTTCTGAATAATTTCTAACTTGCATTCTAATTTCCAGGATAATCCTAACTTGGCGGTTTATTGGTGTACGTACATACCCACCCAATTATGACAGGCCTCAATTGTAAGCCCTCTCCTGCAGATGGGAGAGGATTCACTGAGCTTTGACATGCTGTTCATATAATTTTGGTGTCTGCAGTGATTAAATTAGCAAAGTGGTAAGTCCAGGGTGGAAAAACAAAGCTGCATCTCTCCATTGTTTCACTCCAAGAAACGTACTGAGAGCTTGGTTCACTTGAGAGCTTTCTTAAAGGCCAGTGGCAGGCTTGAGATTCTGTAACTACTCCGTTTTACTTTTATACCAGATTTCTTGGGGGACTGGCCTGGTAGCTTGATGACTGGGATACTAACCACAAGGTGAGCAGTGTGAAGCCAGCCGCTACTTACTACTTCTTGGGAGAATGAGGAGGCCTTAATAAAGCGTGAGGCCATAAATATTTACGTCTCAGAAACCCAGAGAGGCAGTTTGACTCTGTCCTGTGGGGTCACTTTGTGCCAAAATCTGCACAAAGTCCATGAGTTTTCTGAATGTGGAGACAATTCTGTCACTTTTGTTCTGCTTTTACTTCGCTGCATGTTCTAGCTACAATGCAAAATTGAAATAACTCCATATTCAAGCAATGGCAAAAGGTCTCTTTGCTTTTAACTTTTATAAAAGCACTTAAAAAGAGGGGCTGATATCAAAGGTTCAATAGAAAGTAGATGTTTTGAAAATGATGATGACGAAATATGCACAAATATGCTTGATATAATTGAGGTAGGGGTTGTGGTACAAACTGTAAGAGCTCCCATTAAAATGATCTTTTAATAAAATAAACAAATACAGTTATGAAACATGAAAAATTAGATTCTTTACTTCTTTCTAATTCTATCTGAACTCTTTCCTTATATTTACATTGATTGTTATAGTGAACTATTTCTCACAATCTTTTTAATTGAAATAATGATC
Source organism: Nesogale talazaci (assembly GCA_004026705.1). Lineage (NCBI taxonomy): Eukaryota > Metazoa > Chordata > Mammalia > Afrosoricida > Tenrecidae > Nesogale > Nesogale talazaci. The sequence continues at coordinate 88,397 of PVJH01000469.1, forward strand.
ATAGGTTTCAAAAATTTATCTTTATTTACTCACTTAATATATCCTAATTATTTTAGCATCAGCTGGCTATGGATTTTATTTTCAACAATCATATATAGAAAGATGAAGCATCAATAAGAAGGGGACTGGTGGACAAGGTGGGTAGAAGCAGGTGTGCAAGTGTTACACGTCCTGAGATTGTATCCTCAGCTCAAACAAATAGATGCGGAGCTGACTTCTTGTGTTGGAAAGGAATTCTTGGCATTACAGAAAGACTTTTAAAAGTATACATTCCAAATTAAAAACTAGACCAACTGCTTGCAAGTAGATTTATACCACAACAGAACTGGAGTTTCTAGTTACGTAAATCTCTGGAATTACAGGTACTGCTCACATGGCTTTTCTATTTAAAGTTCATATGTAGGGAAATATTTGCTCTGGGTGCTATCACTGCTAGTCCTCTCCTCTCACAGATGAGGGAACGAGGGCTCAGGGCCGAGTTAGATAACCTCCAACACGACACATAAGGCACAACCTTGTTGGGCTGTAAGTCCGGCCTTCATGTCTCTGTCATGCCACCTGGTATTACAGCTGGACCATACTGCTGGTTGTGGCTATGCCATGTCTTTACTTAAAAAACAAAACAAAAACAAAAACTCTTCCTTGGAAAGCAGCGTCATTGTGTCAAATCAACTACAGTCAAACAACTGATGACTGTCTTGCAGGTAAGAAGAAATCATTTCAGAAATGACAACTGATTGTGGGTATTTTCTTATACTGTATTTTTCAGACTGATCTCCATTTCTTGAAGCAAGCTACCAACATTTGGATGTACATTTTCAGAACTCAGGGAGCCAGATTCCCTTATGAATTCACCCTGGGCATAGGTACAAGATTATCCTTACAGATAATAGTGAGGTTCAAACCCAGAACAAGTACAGTGATAGCTATTGCTGTGACATTTTTTAAATCGTTTATTGCTATTGAAGAAATGCATTTATAAGTTTGCCCTGGGACTGTTTTTTTTTTTTTTTTTTAGTGGCTATTTGCTTCTTGAACTTTGCTTAATGAACACTCATTATCTGTCCAGATTACTAATCCTTTTGCCTGAAAATGAAGATGAGGCTTACCTACATAATGGGTCTTCTAGTGTTCTCTAGGAGGGAGCAAGACAAAGGGTGTGGATGCAGCAAATGCCAGCAGGGGACCCAACTATGGACTTATTCATAGTGGTTATTCATCAAGCTGCTAAGACCAAGGTCACCAGTTTCAAACTGCCAGCGGCTCTGGATTTTTTACTCCCACAAGACTGAGTCTTGGAAATTCACAGGGGCAAGTCTAGCCCAGCCTATGGGCTAGCTGTGAGTTGGAATCGACTCAAAGGCAGTGAGGGTTAATTTAATTTTGATTTTTTTGGTCTTTTTTATGAACACCAATCATTCCCGGGGTAATTTGGAAAATCAAATGTAAATTTTAAAGACAGAAATCACTATAATACATCAGTGATTAATAACTAAAATATGTAATAATGGATAGTAATCAATGGCTCATGAGAGTAGATCATTAACAACTGCTAGAGCATACTCAAAACACTAACTCCAAGCAAGACATATACAATTGAGAGGGAATGGCATTGATACAAAATTATCCTCACTTCTGCAAGCAATGACAAGTTTAGAGAATTTCAAAAATGATTCTCAACTTCAATCTTTCACTAGAAAGACTAGTAAAACTCACTTAGAGGTATTGTATTCATGATTAGGTTTTATTATAGTGAAAATACAGATTAGAATTAGCCAGGGGAAGAGAGGCATGAGACAGAGACAGAGTCTGTTTAAGATGTTCCTGTCCCTTACTTAGGACACCTGGTGGCACAGCAGCGTGTTGGTCTGGTAACCACAAAATGAGTCTTTCGAAGCCAGGAGGCACTCTACAGAGATTTACAGTCTCAGAAACCCAGCCTCTGTTCTCTGGGGCTGCTGTAGAGTGGAACAGACCCAGTGACAGGAGGAGAGAGAAGCAAGAGCAACTCAGATAAAGCGCTCTGGTGGCGTTGCAAGTGCTGGGGTGCAAACTGCAAAATGGATGATTCAAACCCACCAACTGCTCTGCAGGAGAAAGCAGAAGCCATTACTTAGATGTACAGTCTCTGAAACCCTGTGGGGCAAGTGTATCCTGGCCTGGGGAGTCACAGAGGGTCCAAACTGACTCGATGGTAGATATTTGATTTGATTTTGGTGGTTGATGTTTTCCTTTTTTTCCTCCACATTTACATATCAACCACTATTAAAAATGAAATAGCATAATCCTTAGCCACTTAATATTTTACAAAAATATATTTTTTTGAGGTGTCAAAAACTCTGGGGGTACTTAGAAATGGGAGAAATAAATAGCTATTTTAATAAAAGTGTCATAATTGTCACATCTAGTTCATCATTTATTTTTAAAGAAAGTTATTCTATATATAATAATTATTCATGAATGCTACAAATGGCTTATTTCTCACTCTATATATGTTGATAATTATTGTAATGTTAACTCAATCTAGAATTTCAAAACATCTTTTTCATATGTAAAACCTTAAGCTCACAGGGGATGGAAAATATCAATGTAGATATAGTGTTCCATCTTCTTCAATAACTTCAGAAATATCCAGTATCTAAGGATAGATTTATTGAAAGACATTTTAGGGCATGCCACTTAAAACTCCAGAAATTTTTTTCATTTTTTAAAAATTGGGTGCTAGTACACCTCTTCTGATCCATACTCAGACACGTTATCCATTGTGCCGCTGACCCACAACTTGTACAACTCTTATCACAATCCATACAGACATTCATGTGTCAAGCACATTTGTACATTTCTTGCCATTATCATTCTCAAAACATTCACATTTTACTTAAGCCCTTGGTATCAGCTCATTTTCTCCCCTCCCTCCCATGGAATGCTAAAAACTACAGAACTTTGATAAAGCAAATTACAGACCTAACTAAGTGGAGAGATGCGACGTGTTCGTAGAAAATGGACAGTCTTGTTAAGATGTCAGCTCTCCCCCTAATTAACATGCAAAGTAAATACAATAACAACCAAAATTCCTAAAAAAATTTTTTGGGGGGGCATCACTGCCCTCTGGTGGTGGGAGTAGGAGACCCAACCTTTGCTCCTGTGGAGCCTCTGCTGGAATTGAACCTCCATTCCAGTGGGCCGCAGTCCCATGCATAACCACTACGCCACCGGGGCTCAGCCAAAAAATATTTTTAATATAAATCGACATTCTGACTTTGAATATATGGAAATGCAATGACTGAGTGAATCAAGACCATTCCCCAAAAGAACCAAGTGAGACTTATTCATATTCCAATACATTCTGTAAAACTACAATAGGTAAGTTAGTGTGCTGTAGAGACACAAAGTCAGGCAGAAAGATCAAAAGAACCGAGTAGATTCCTGAAATTGACCTATACACCTATATAAAGTCATTTTACTTTTTTTAGCAACACTGCCCTCTGGTGGTCAGAGTCAGAGGCCCAGCCTTGCTGCTGGATTTGAAACTCCAACCCAGTGGGCCACAGTCCTGTGCACAACCACTACACCACCGGGGCTCAGTCATTTTACTTTTAATAAGTATGTGAATGTAGCTAAATATGGAAAGAAAGGTCTGTACAATAAATGGCCCTAGAGTAACCAAAAGTTTCTTTTTAAAATATCAATAAAAATAATGAAGCCTAAAAACACATCACCTTGGTATCAACCTTCATAATAAGAATAGAATGAGAAGCCCCATCCATGGATGAAAGAAGTGATGCAATGCACACAGCTGTTCAAAAGGTATCTCTTGCTTAACCAATGGTTACCATGGGTGAAGGAGGAAGAGATATTACTCAGGAGCCTTGAGTTTCTGTTACTAGCAGAGGGATCATGTGGAAAAGGATATCGATGATGGTTGTACAAAATGGTTGTATAATCAGTGGCACTTAATTATTCAGGTCAGAGTTGTGGAATTGGAGGATGTTTTTTGGGGTATATTTGTGCCACGAGGGGAAAAAAATTACATGAATAACAATGAGTACAAGGAAGAAGAATATGTTTTAGAAATGAAAGTGGTGATAATTGTACAACTCTTCTTGATATAATGGAATGATTGAATTGTATGATATAAGAATGAAGTACTGATAAACTCATAAAAAATAGGCATTTATTCCCCACTCTTCAAGTGGCTGTAAGAAAATCTATTTTAGAACTGTAATTTCCTAGAAGAGTCTTAAGTTAAACACCAGTCCTTGAAAAAACATTAGACGTTCACCGTCTGTGCAGGTGTTACCTATATGAATACAATGGTATAAATGTGTGTAAAATGTGGATCCCTGATTTTTACTTGATGTTGAATTTATATGGAAATGCGAAGATCAAAGGAGTCAAGAAGATCCTGAAGAAAGTCAAGTTGGAAGAGTTTGCACACAAGGGGAAGGTAGGACTAAAGAGATCTGAGTGTCTTCTGTAAAAGTACAACTCCTGGTTCTCTTGGTAGATAGAAAAGACAGAAGAAGAATTGACCCGTTCCTCTGTCAATTCAGCCCCACTTGTATTGGGTCCAATTCTTTAGTAGGTAATGAGAGGCATTTGAGAAAACAAGCAGAGAGAAAACTTTTTGAAAATGATGATCACGACATATGTATACATATGTTTGATACAGTAGATGTTTGGGTTGTTATAAGAGTTATAAAAGACCCCCAGAAAAGAAAAAGAGATAAGTAGGACTTCTTTCCCACTAGAGACTCCCAAAGAGAGTGGGGAATATGAACAAAAGTATTAGCGATAGATAGATTGTGAGTGTGCTACAATGTCTACAAAGGAGCATGCTACTTTGTCTCTTCCTCTCCTTTACTTACTCTTCCCTTCCTTGCTGCCAAAATTGAGCTGCCCTAAATGTCTCCTTGCAAGGAACTTTATTTGAAATGTTAGTGATGGATTATGGGTAGATACCAGGTATTTAATGAAAACACCATGTTCTAACATAGCTACTACCTGACTATTCACTTTGCCATGTGTGGACATGACGGGGGTCGTGGTAGCTGTGTCATCATGCTTAAGTGAAGACTCCTAGCTAGTTTTCATCATTCCCATTTGTCCCTAATCTCAATTCATTCTCCAATCTTCAATACTCTTCTGGGCTTCTTGTATGCTCCCATCTTTTTTTACGATTTAATATTTCACACCAAAAGTTTTTAATATTGTCATACAGAAGTACTTGGCTTCCAGGTGTTCTCACCCTGGTTGGAACAGTAGGAGAAATCCTCAAAAAACATTGCACAGTTCCCAGAAAGCAAAGTGCTGAATGAGTGGTACCGACAGCCAGGCTTTGAGATTTCCTAGGAAGATGAGATCAAGGCTGTCATGTCCTGAGAGGGTTCACTGGTGGTGAAATCCAGGATTATTTACTTCATCCCATTTTCCTCTTCCTTCTATTCTTATCCTTTTTCCTCATGACACTCTTTCCTCTGAACCTTAGGGCCTCTTTATGTCCATATTACTTAACGATCACCATATCCATGCCAGGTCTAGTTCAGGTGGAAACCAAGCATTTAGCAAATGTATGAATAGTATCAGAATATCTGAGCTGCAGAAAATAGCAGAGATCAGTCATTTTACAAAAGAAACCCAGAGGGGCTGAGAACACTGACCCAGGCCCCCACCACTTGCAGGATTAACAAGTGCAACAACAGGCTGGGATACTTGGACCCCTGGCTCCAGATCCAGCTGTTGCCCCTGTGTGCACTCAAAGCAAATGCAGGTCCCATTTTCTGCCCAGGAGTCACCTTTGCACCAATGTTAGCCTAAATTCACTTATCGGGCTTTGGGTTCTGTAGTGAACCAACTCCTTTTATCATGGCTCAAGCTATTTTGGAGAAGAAAATCAGGCCCAGCAGGCTTGCTTCCTATCTTATTGCTTGGCAGGTCACTTTGCAGTGAGAGAAAAGAAGCAAAGTGAAACAAAAGCCAAAAAGGGCCTACTATTACATAATTGACATGACAGTGCTACCAACAAAGGGACAAAAGATGATAAAGATCATACTCAAGAATTAAATAGAAGGGTAAAATGCTATCTTTCTCCCCTAAAAAATATAAATGACACAGCTGTACTATGTACCCAGTATAATAGACCATGGAAGGCAAATATTTCACTTATATGTAATGTCATTATTTTACTCGCTGGACATTAAAAATTGTTCTGCTTAATTAGAAATGTCAGTTTAATGTTCACTTAAAATAGGCATTTGTATCATATAAGACTGTAAAAAGAAAGAAAATATGCCTAATGTAACACAAAATGAAAAGAGTCCATCATCATGTCTAAAGGAAATCCTGGACTGATCATAATTTTAGGATTTTAAGTTACTGAAGCTCAAGGAGAAATAGGTTATTGGCCTGTGACATGGTGATCACAAAAATATCAGTCAGTCATACAGTGAGGCAATATGCAGTGGAAATCTGACAAAAATCAGCTCTTATTTTCCTCACATTATAAAGAGCGGGCAGAACAAGATTCAAGGCTAGTAGAGTGGCTCCAGGGAGTCTTCCTCTTCATCATCCCCAGGAGGTGGTTCAGGCTGTGTGTCCATGGTCCAGGCAAGAAAGAGAAAAGCAAAAGACCATCCTCGCATTTTGATCAGAAAAGCAATATTTCTCCCAAAATGCTTTGGCTTTTATTTTATTGGCCCAACGTTTGTCATATGGCAATTCCTAGCAGCACATGATTCTGGAAATTTCTGCTGTGGAAAGGACCATTTTGAACTGAGTTGAGTCTGAACATTTTGAGCTGAGTTAGTATGATAACAGGAGACAATATAATATGGGGTATACTTCTAGCAGTTTCTGTTACGATTATGAATGCCCACTGGGAAATGGCCTTAAGTACTAAACAAACATGCATAATAAACCAAATAGCTCATGGCCTTTATCGCATGTCTACTGAGCATTCCCGTTCACTTCTGTGTGCTGGAATTCAAGACATGGCCAAATAAAGAATTTCAACTTTCCACTGAATTTTCTTCTTGTATACCTAGGAAAGAAACTCTGGTGCACAGTGGGTTAAGCAATGTGCTGCTCGCCCTGAGGTGGACAGTTCAAGCTCATCAGCAGAAGAAAGATGAGAGAGGGTGTTTTCAGACCATTTTTACAGGAACCTTATGGAGTAGATCTAGAGTTCTATAATTTATGGTCACTATGAATTAGAATCAACTCAATGACAGTGGATATTTTTGCTCATGTTTGTTGTGGGGACTAAAGATTCATGCAACGGGAAAGATCTACTGAGCATTTAGACAATATATAGAGAAGTGGTCAAATGAATGGTGAATGGACATTGAAACAAAGGGTGACATGTTAGAGATATTTAGAGTTGAAAAACTCGAACTTCTTCGCTCACCTGTCTTATCTTACTATCATCTACAAGTGTGTGCATCACAAGGATTCCCTTATTGCTCAGGCTAGGGTCCTAGAACGGTGGTCAGCTAGGTGCGGCTGGCAAGCCATATGCGGCTCTTTCACAGTGAGCGTGCAACTCTGAAGTCACATTGAGAACATTTGAAGGTTATTATTTCCGATCAGAGTATCACTTGTTTGGAAAAAACGTATTGAGAGCTCTTGAGTGATTTTAAAGTTGTAAGGAGGGACAGCATTGGCTCTTCGGTTTCAAGACTTGGCCAAGCCCTGTTCTACATCAATAGCTTTAATATTTTTGTAGGCCCTCATCTGAGACTTATGGCATTAGAAGATGCTTTGTAAAATATTTTAAGTTTTTTTCTCCTGCCCCCATATTTTAGATTTTATGGACATATAATTCACATAGCATGGTTTAAACATATTAAAAGTAATTGTGCAATCATTGCCACAATCTATTTTGGAACATTTTCTTTGTTCTTGTCCTCACTGATATTAACTGCCAATTCTCCCTCCTCCCAACATTCCTTGCTATAACCCCAAGAAACTACTAACGCAGTTAAAGTAACTTTGTTCATTACAAAAGATCTTCTAAAAGCTGCCTTGGAATTCTACATAAGAATCTTTTCAAATCTAGTCAGCCCCAAGGTATGTAATCAAAAACTTGGGTTACATAAATTATGTCCCCAAACATTATTCTAACCCCACGCCAATATTTATTATTCCATTGGCCACAAACACTCACAACACTAGTGATTTTGTGTGTGTTTTGTTTCGTCTTTATGCCCCTTTAATATTCTCTCCCCCAAGTCCCCACAACACATCCTATGCTCAAGGGATACAGTATCCATGTGATTGATTCATCCTCTTCTCTTGGTTAGAATCTCTTGGTTTGCACCACACTGGACAAAAAAAGACTCAGTCAAGCACCCAAACCCATCTTCTTCCTTTCTCTGTGCAGCAAAGCAGCCACATACTCACCACTTTCCTCTCGAATTCTATCTCTTGATATTTTCAGTTGTCGCATGTTTATTTCTATCTATTTGTTTCCTTCAATAAAGTCTTTTGGTAATCATACTCCTAAACTAGTGTGCTACCCTTGAAGTGGTTCATTTGTCAAGTGAAGTAGATGAAGCGCCGAAGGAGCCTTAGGTTCAATGGTTTACTGTTCCCACAAAACTTCTTCGGAAGAAAGCTCAGACTTTCGGTTCCTATAAGTATTTACAGCCCTAAAACACCCCAAATGGGCATAGGATAGGGTTACTGAGAGGCAGAGTCTATGCTGGGTCAGAGAGCTTTAATGAACTATTTCCCAGAGGACTGGTCCCTCCTGACGGCAGGCAGAAATGAAGTGAGAGGAAGTCTCAGCATCCTTGCTCCTCAGGAGCTTCCGGACTGTGCTTTTTTCAAGACAGATTTGGTTGTCCTTCAGGAAGTTCACAATATTGTTAATGTCCTTTGCCAACTGAGGCAACTGAAAGCACAGTAGCATGGGGAAAGTGGCCTCTTAGTCCTCAAAGGGACATCTTTAATTTTTACATCTGAAACAGGCTTGGCAGCAGGTTTTCTCAATGTTACTTGCTCTGTTGACTGCTCCCAGGGACAGAGATGGTAAATCTAAGTAAAATGTAATTCATAACAACCTCAACCTCTTTGCCCCTACTGATCATCAGGCTGTTTATTTTTCCACTGGTGAGGATTTCTGTGTGTGTGTGTGTGTGTGTATGTGTATACACACACACATATAGATATATATTATTCAAGCTATGCTCCAAGTCTTTGACCTTTGGAGGAAAGCATAGTTGTCAAAGTGCTTCCACACAAAAACATATCACCTATTGGTGGCTTTAAAGAACAGAAATTTATTTCCACATTTAGGAGACTAGGAATTTGAATTCAGAGCATGGTTCTAGATCAGTGAGGAACTTCTGGCCTGTGAAATTATCAATACTAGCTAACATTACATGTTTCACCCAAAAGGAGTAGCCTCACATTCTGGGTGGGTTAATTAAGCATTTGATCAAATATAGCAAGCTTAATTTTAAGTTAATGATTTTGTATGGCCCATGAGTGATGTTATAAATTCTCAAATGACTCTTGCAGGAAAAAAAAAAGAATTCCCCATCCTTGTTCTCAATGGAGGTCCTACTTTATTAATTTCATCTTCTCATAGCCAGCAATACTTCAAGCTTCAGTATTTATACATGCATTTGTCTTCAGTGTATGTCTTTCTCTTCTCTCTCTGGAAGTATTTGTGTCTATTCTGTTTTGGGGGATTTTTGTTTTTATTTTTTAATAAGTCAGAGATATTAGCATTAAAATCCAACCTACTTGGATATGGCATATAGGTAACTCCCATTTCCTAAAAGTCATATTATAGATCTGGGTATCAAGATTGCAATACACATGCTTTTGTTGGGGGCAGGGTACAAAATTTCATTCATACTAGCTGGTGTTAAGATATTGTCTGTGATTTGGAGCACAGAGTCTGTGTTAGTGAACACTGCAGGGGAATGAAAATCTTGCACGTTTAAGCAATTTTCTACATTAGACTCTTTGGGAAGCTATATTAACTCAAATCACTCCAATATTATTTAGTGCCTTGCTGATCCAGGGCACTAAATAATGTCACAGTTTCAAAGCATGATGCCATCAGTTTGGAAAGCATTTTCACTTAGGTTATCTCATTTGATCTTTTTAGTAGCTCTGTGAAGTTGGTAGAAATGATGCCTAATTACTGTTTTGTAATATGGATGCCAATGTTCTCAGGTAGGGTGGTAAATAAGTAAGAGACAGAGGTAAATCTCAATCATCTTTATGTTTTCATTACTTATTTTTAAAATACTTATTTTAAATGGAATGATTTTATTGGGATATTAATGAAAAAAAACATGTAGAGTTACAATTAGTGGGTATACATGATCTTTATGCTGTAGATGTTTTAATTTAAATCTATTCAAATCAAAGAGACATAAAGTAGCCTACCAGTTATATTAGGGTGAATAGAAAATAAAGCACAATTAGCAAGATTTTTGTCTTGAGTGGCATATTCAAAGAGTTGAAAAATAAAGATAATTGTATGTTTACCACAGCGAACTATGCCAAATGACCAGGTTATTTCATTACTATAGAAAATAACATTTTGAACTACTTTACCCAATTCAATATTTGGGGGGGTCAGGAATCTTGAGAATCTTAAAGGAGTCCTGGTGACACAGAGAATTAAACTTTGGGTTCCTAACCACAAAGTCAGTGGTTCAAATCTATCATACACTCTGAGGGAGAAAATGTGACAGATTATTTTCTTAAAGATTTGAAAAAAATTTTTTTCATTTTAAAAATAAAGATTTTTATTGGCACATAATTCATATAACATGCAATCCAATAGTTAGGAGTGTTATGATCATTACCACAGACAATTTTAGAACATTTTCTTCTTTCTTGTTCTTGTTGTTAACTCCCTAATCCCCCCCCAAACTTCCTCTGCAATACCACCAAGAAACTATTAGTTCAGTTATTAAATTATTAGTTCTTAAAGACTTATAGCTTTGTAAACCCTCTGGGGACAATTCTACTCTATCCTATGTGGTCACTGTAGCAGGAATCCATTTGACATGGTAGATTTGGTTTTTGGGGGGATCAGAATCTAGATGGAGATGGGGTATGTGTGGGTGTTGGTGACTGATGAGAAAAGAAGATAATGTTACAACTAGATGAGATGCTCTAAGACCTGAACATTTGGGTGGAACCAGGTCCACTGCCTTCACATTCACATTTAAATCATTTGGAGGCTTCTCGAACACTGATACATGTCCTAGCCTACTAGAATAAGGGACCTATTCCACCAAGAGAAGGAGGGCTTTTGTTTGACTGTCAAGAAATTTCCGTTCCAGGTCTCATCTCAGTCAGAGGAAGTTATGTCAGATGACTGCAATGGTGAAGAAGGTAAAACATCGTTTGAGAGTACGCCCAACAGAATCCACTGAAATTACATTTTTCCTTACAATAAAGTAAAACAGCTTAATTAGATGAAGCACATGGATCTCCTGAGATGTTTTACAGCATCATTTCAAGAAATGGCTTGTTTCCATAACCTATTAAATAATAAATCATGATAGTATCCACTGAACACTCAACGTGATAAATTAAGAAATGATCTTTCAGGGACCAAGCAACCATCCCTTTTCAATTGTTATAAGAAAATGTCTACTAGAAAAATCCCTGTGAAAGAATGTTTATTGTTTGAAGAGTGGCCTATTCAAACATTTATCTAAACACACAAAATTTCTTTCAAAAGGACTCCCTCTCTTTGAGTTGATTCCAACACAGCGATCCTGTAAATCAGGGTAGAACTGTCCCCGCGCCTGTCTGATAGTGGCCTCTTCATCGGAGTAGTAAGCTTTACCATTCTCACGTAGGGTAGCTGAGGATTTTGAACTGCTTACCATGCAGCTCGCAACCCAACTTGTAACCCACTATAGGCCACCAGCATCAGACTCATTGCTCACACAATGGTTGAGGCAAGCTAGCATTCCAAAGAAGCACAGCTGGGTTGATATTAAGAGGTAGTCTCTACGAAGTGGAGAATTATTTTGGCCATTTTCAGATTCCTGGGGAGGATAGATTGCCTGTGAAAATTTTCTTTTCTATATTTATTACATGTCACTAGTCTCTAGCTCCTGAAAGGGCTCATTCTTCAGACTCAGCTTTCTATGTTAGCATGCCATCGATTCACTGGTAACATTTTGATGATGATGATGAAGATGACAATGATGAAGATGATGATGGTGATGATCAGCCTGGGCATTTTCTACTTAGCTCAGGCTTGATTTATTGACATCAGAGAAGTAACAGTACAGTACATTATTTTGAGGGCTAACTTATTTCTTGACTGTCAAAACTCTTACTGTCAATGAGTCTCCTCCTATTTCTCGAGACCCTATAGGACAGGCTAGCACTGCCTTTGTAGATTTCTGAGACGGTAACTGTTTATAGGATGGAGATTCAGCTTTCTCTCCTGGAGGCGGCTGGCTTCTAACTGTGGGCCTTGCAATTAGCAGCCCAACTGGTAAGCACTCTGTGACCAGGGCTCAACATGTTGAATGCAGGATACCCACCAAAAAACCAAAAACAAGCAAACATCTCACTTCCATCTAATCCAGTGACTCTCAACCTCCCTAATGTCATGACCCTTTCACACGGGTCCTCATGTTGTGGTGACCTTATAACCATAAAATCATTTTTGTTACGACTTCATAACTGTAGTTTTTGCTCCTGTTATGAATTGGGTGACCCCTGTGAATGGATCATTCCATCCCCGAAGGGGTCATGACCCACAGATTGAGTATCACTGATCTGATAATAGTGACCCTATTAAGCAACTATTTAAAAAACAAACAAACAAAAACAGAGCTCTGGCTCCTAAACAAACTTGGACCATTCCACATGCAGCTGGGTCAAATATGAGAAAATTATGCCCTCAAGGTAAGCCTCTCTCCTAGTGACTCTACCTGTGATTTTCAAGCCTGTAATCATTTATGAGAGCTGGAAGATAACCTGAAATTTCTCCCACACACTGTGCGTGGGTGTGAATGCAACCCTCCAGTGTGCAGTTACATGTTTACCTGGAAAACACTATCTTGCATCATGGATATGTTAAAGAAATATTTCCTGGACAAGTTCAATGTGGCTTCCTGGCTCAGCCTTCCATGGCACCAGCAGATGTCTAAGTATGTTTCCATTTGTCCTGAATGTCCAAGTGGCCACTTGCCCCTAACCCAAAATTTACAGCCAGCAAATAGACACTGTCAAGTTTATATAACACACAGTTGATCTTACACAAGCCAGTGCCTAACGCCAAATAAGATAAAACATTGGGTCCTAATCAATCACATTTCAGGGTCGCATTGCCTTATGCCTAATAAAACCCACAGAATCTCTGTTATCTTCTGAGTGTCACACCCCTCCCAGGTGTGGGTGCTGCCCAGTTCATGAGGGTGTTGCAATAGTGTGCTTGGATCAACTCTCCGGGATTTTATGAAAGATTGAATTCTTCTTGATTGCTTTTCTTGTTCTCTTGATGATAGTTTCAAAGAGCAAGAATGAGGAGCAGCCCTGCGGGAACAGCTTTCCCAATGTCCCTCCCGACATAATAAAGGTCCAAAAGGGGTCTGGAGATGCAAACTCTCCCAGACTGTAAAATGGGGGTGCTGATGTGCTGCATGTCATAAAGTAAGAAGCTCTGGAAGTTTCTAAGACATAGTAAGTGCCCAATTAGTATTAGAACCTGAGTGAAGAAGAAGGGCATTCGAAAAGATAAAATCAAGTCTGTCAGGGAGACAAGGATACTAAGTTTGGCCAGCCTGTCACACCTGTAATGAAGAAGGAAATTGAAAGCAAATTCTTATACCTAGATTCTAGTTATTTTCCAAGTAAGGAAACAATTTTCAAATGTGAAATTAACGCCCCTTCACTTAACAGCCTCCCCACCCCCAGTCCCCATGCATGGTAAAGCAAATTAAATTTCATGCCAAATCACCAGGGCAGTCAGCAAGAGACAGAGTTTCAATCTTTAGGATTTAAGCTGATTGCTCTAAAAATATAATTCACCAATCGGCCAGCATTTAAGCCAAATGTGCTTGTATTTAATCATTTCTTCTGACAAGCTATTTTTCCCAGGAAGGTGGTCGCAGTGAACTGTAAGTGGACTTCTTTCAGGCACATGAAAAGAAAGCACTTCAGACCCAGTAGGCAGCCGTCTGCTGATCAGGTGAGGTCCAGGAGTTCCCACACTTCCTACCCCCAGCCCCAGCTATACACAACCATCACATTTAGGTTTCAGCCCCTGAAACAAAATGTTTCCCAATTCAGGGAGCATTCAGAGGAAAGGGGTCCCTTTGGGTCCCCATTTTCATCAGTTTTAACCACTTGGGTAACTGAATCATTGGTGTGTGTGTGTGTGTGTGTGTGTGTGTGTGTGTGTGTGTTTCATTTTTAACTTGAATCTCAATTACTGCAGATGGAATTAACTTCCTTATATTCTGTTCTCGATAGTTATCTGAGTATGCTAACAAAGTGTATACACATGGCTATTAGAATTTCTCCTGGGAAAAGAGAGTGGTGATAACATATTTTTCTTTAATTCAGGCTTCTGGGCCATATTAAGTGTTGGTTTAAATCCTGTATTCCTATGAACATGTTCCTAGAAGCACCATCACGTGGCATTTCAGAATAAACAAAGGTCCCCTGTTGCAAAATGCAAAAAGTGTTGAACTCAAATATCTGGGAGAACTTTATTGTACTTGAGACCTATGTTAATGAGGTGTTCCTAAGTCATAGCTTCATGGATATAGTCGTTGAAATGGAATTCCTGGAAGATGAGGTAAGTGATTGTCTCCCAAATATATTCAAGAAAATGCCAGAAGTTAAAATTTGTTCCAAAGATTTAAAAGTATTCATTCAATAGCATTTTATTAAAATCTAAAGGTAGAATCTAAATTTCATATTATAAATTGCTAGAGGATACAGATTTAGGCTTGCTTTGAGGGTGAGGTCAATGGAGGAATAAGGACTGATATTTAAATCATCAACATAATGTATTTTGCTGTTAAGCACAACAATGGACTTTCTATGTGGTTTTCCTTATAGTAATTGCCTAGCACCTGATCGTCACCACCGCTCCATCTAAAGTCAACGGCAGAGGAATCTATCTAGAGTGAAAAAGAGTCCTGGTCATCCATTGCTTAAGAACTTGGTCAAAAGCCAAAGGCTGGTTGTGGAAATGCACTAGCGGACCTGCAGGTAGGAAGATACAGGAGTCGCCTTATGTAAAGATGACAGTCTCAGAGACTCTCTGGGGCTGTTTTACTCTGTCCTGTAGGGTCACCATGACTCCAAACCAGCTCAACAGCAAGGCATTTACCTATATAATGATAGAGTTTTAAAGAACCTATTTCAGTTTTAAAAAATAAGTAAGAGTGCTAAAACATAATAGTCCTATTGTTTGGCTTGGATATCTGCAAGGATGCCCTCATGATTGCCAAATAACATAGGTGGCACTCCTGGCATTTAGTGGGCATTGAAAAGGATTCCAAATTTCCTGCGAAACCAGAGTTATCCCTCATACCGACATTCACTCCACACAAGGTGCATCCCTGAAAATACCACGCTCGTTTTGAGTGTCCTCCTCTAGCACTGCAGAGCTATCTTCCTACCGAAATGACATTTTTTGTGAGTCATCAATCCATTCATTCTCTATGATACTTTAAGTGCTCTCCATGGTGTTGTTAATGAAATACCCTAGCAAACCTTTTTATAAATAGACAATGGAAAAATAAATTTTGATTTAGGCCTCCGACTAATCATCACAGTTTTGAATAAATCAAGTTGAGGAAGAAAGAAAACCCAACAAAGAAATGACTTCATGGAAAAAATGTAATGGCTAGGAGTGACAATTAATTTGGAACAAAATTGGGAACAAAAAACATGAGCAGGAGGTATACAAGAATCTAGAACATGATCAAGATGACCAGTAAAGAAGCTGTCAACTTGTCAATACGATGAATACAAATCAGAAACAAGGGAAAATTGAAGAGCAGTAGAAATTGGAGGCTGGGAAGATCTATGCATGAATGTATTTTTAATAACCATTGCAGCGACTCCAAGGAAAAATCATGATTAGAACATAGAACAAGAACTCACTTATCAGAACTTCCCTTTCTTCCTTCATAGGGGTTTGGTGGAAGTCCTTGCTGGCACCAACTGCAGTCGTTCAACTGCTGACAAAGGGTTGCAATTTGAACCCAACTAGAGGTACCATAGAACCAGGACCTGATGCTGCAGCTCCATTAAGATTGTTCTTGTGAGGGGCTAGCAAGCTGTGTTTTGACAGAGAGGAACCCAATAGGAAATAGTAGAACTACTTCAGAATTTTATAGATTGTATAGCTTTTCATACTAACGGAATTTCTTTTTCTTTTTTTATTTTTAGTTCACAATTTTATCAACATGTAATTCACATATTATACAGTTCAAACATATTAGAAAGAGTTGTGCAATCATTGCCATAATCCATTTTAGAGCATTTTCTTCTATGTTTTAACTTTTTTAAATAAATTGTTCTATATGCAACTCTTACCACAATCAAGGCATCCATCAATTGTATGCAGACCAAATTTGCACATTTGTTGCCTTCATCTTTCTCAAAATATTCTCCTTTTACCTACGCCCCCAGTATCAGCTCCCCATACTTCCCCTCGCTCCCCCATGAACCCTTAACAATTTACAAATTGTCATTATTTTGTCATCATACTCTGATGTATCCTGTCACACACTTCCCTGTTGTTCGGAGCCCAGAGAGCAGGCCATATGTAGATCCCTACAATAGATTCCCCCATTTTACGCCACCTTCCTGCTACACTCCTGGCATCACCAATCTCATACCTGGTCCTGAAAGGATCATCTGCCCTGAATTTCTGGCTTCAGAGTACAACCCCTGGTCTAGCTGGCGTTGTCAGGTAGAACTGGGATCATGACAGTGGGTGGGAGGGAGCATTGAAGAACTAGAGGAAAGTTGCATATTTCATTGTTGCTACACTGTACCTTGACTGGCTCGACAATTCCCTACAACCCCTCTGTAAGGGGCTGTCACTTTACCTATAGATGGATTTTGGGTCCCCATTCTGTATTCCCCCTCATTTATAATGATACAATTTTTATTCTCTGGTGCCTCATAATTTCTATGGGAATGAGTGCTGACTGCATAGGGGTGGAAGGAATAGTTGCTAGCTGAAAATAAAAAAAAAACATGAAAGAAGGTTATGGAAGGTGTTTCCTGTAAAGATTATAACTCTGTAGTAAACCTATGGAAGATTTCACCCTATCCTCTAGTATTGATGAATTGGAGTTACCTTGGTGACAACGTGTGCTTTGTATAAACTTTATGGGAGCAGATGATCAGGTCTTTTTCCGTGAGAAACTTCTGAGTTCTAACCACAGTCTTGCTAGCTTAACCTTGGGACTGGGAGTGTTTCCTTTTCATTGACTACAACCTGGAGCAGAGTTACTCTGATATATCATGAGTTAGAGTTGGCTCAAAAGCACTAGGTTTGTATTTGGTGTGTGCTTATCATGTGGGGGCAGTCGGGGACAGTGGAAGGGGTTCACTATAAAGTTCAGATTCCTGTGTGACACCAGAAGATACCAGTCTCCAATAAGGAAACGAATTAACAAAGCTGTCTCTTTGCTTACAGTCCCTGAGAGTGATGGTGTAAGGACATATTAAATCACTGGGAACAAGCACACTTTTTAACCCAAGGTCCTTCTCAGAAATACACAGATTCAGTCTCAGAAAAGAATTCAAAAGAAGCAGAAAAACAGCCAGATGAAAGAATCTGTTTTTTCATACAGAGCAATTCCAGTTTCCATCACACAATGAGAACAGGCGGGGACCACAGATGGCATGTTCTGGAAGCTGTCATTTAACAAAGTCGCCGCCTTCCCAGTTGATCCAAGTGCCTTTTATTGTTGGCTATGAAGTGGGCACCCCAAATCCCAGCAAGTTAATCCGTTTGTCCTTTACATTGTGCCATCTGCTGCTGAATATAATCTGAAAGGTGCTTTTAGGGTTTCTACTAACAGTTCTTTTTAATTTCTTCTTTGGGAGTTTGTTTTCTCTCCATCCTTTCCTTCTATCTGTCCAGAGCAGATTTCAGAGAGATATGTACCACAAAGGAATTCTTCTATGCTATTCTACTCTGGAATAGAGTCTTCTACTCAGAAGACCACTTTCCAACCTGCTGAGCACAGTGTAATGCTTTAATTGTATAAGTTGCCCAAACATATGAGATGGTGTCATCAAATATCATATATATATATATATACACACACATATATACATACATATCATCTACTGCCTATAGTTAATCTGCTGTTTCCTGCCTCATAACCTGTGTCTTAGAGCCCCTTCCTCCTGGGGTATTATCCCAACATAGCCATGTGGTATCGGTTATGACTAAATCTGACCTGATGAACAAGTGCAGCAAGGAAAGTCACTACTTCTGGTCACTTGGAACTAAAATACTTTGGTCAGAGAACAAAAGTCACTGAAAAGACATTATCAGATGTATGTATGAAATTGAGAAGTCCATAAGCCATTTTCTGTTGATAATCGTAATCCCCTATACATGAACATTCCTTGGCAATCTGTTACATATTCATAATCTCTCCAGTTTACTTTTTAGGCTCCACATATAAAAATGAAAACCTCTCTTTTCTCTGGGAGATTTGCTGGGTAACCCTAGTCACCAAGTAATACTTTGTGCCTTCACTTCCACCCAGTTCCAGTCTTCGTTTTTTAGTTGTGCTGAGCAGATGGGTTGGTAATATTGATATATTACAGCACTCTATTTCCTTGCTTGGTGTGTTGTTTTACTCAAATTATTTTTCATCAGAACGACAGACATATACAATCTCTACTCAGTGATGCTTTGAGGAATGGTTTACAGGAAATGTCAAGAGATTTAAAAAAAAAGGTTGCACAAAAATAAAGCAAACCAACATTGCCTTTTATTTTTAAGTTGCTATTCATTTTACACAGATGGTTCTCTTTTTTCAAGATTAATTTCACGTTGGCATGAGAAAGTTTAGGCATGTTAAATCAGACAGAGTCCACTCAAGAGGCATATACAAACATAGATTCGTCCAGTGACTAAATGTGGGCAGTTATTTTTCAAAATCTCAGCTCTCAGTTTTCTATATGGGAAGTGTTTGGGGGAGGTTTCCCCTTCCATTTAACAGTCGAGCATATTAACCATGTGTTCCCCTCAAGGGCCCTTAGCCTAGAGATCTCTAAATTACTAGACCAACCCTTCACAAGCATATTTGAAAGTGAGATCCAAATGAATCAAGTCTTTTGAGCATACTTAAGTAACCATGAGAACCAAATGGATGTCGTAAACCAAAAATGTGGTGAATAAACAGGTCATAAATTGCTCTTCTGTGGTGGTTCAGAAGAGAATGAACAGGACATAAATAAATACAATACAAATAGAAACTTATGGCTGGTAGATGATCCAGTAATGTGTATCCTATTATAAATATGCTCAACTCTTAATTATCTATATGTGCTAGAGAGGCTGTCTGATTCTGCTCTAAAGCAAAGGGTTCAACAAAACAAAACAAAAACAAAGGGTTCTTGGACTCTGTTTCACATTAGAACTACATGGGGAGATTGGAAAACACGATGACTAATGTCTACCCCAATGTCAATTGAACCAGGCACTTTGAGGATTCGAACCCAGATGCCAATCAGTAGGCTTTTCAACTACCTAGGTGATTTTCATCCAAAGTCATGTTTGAAAAATAAAAATTCCAATGAAGCCAGTTTTTCAAATTGCTAATGTGCAAATGGATATCTGGAAACCTACATTCTGACTCAGTAATGTCGGGCTGCAGACACTACCTTCTCAGACACTTCTGTGGGACAGGAAAGCTACACCCCTCGGACTTCAAGAGGGTGGGTTCAAAAGTAACAGCAGCAGTTGTGAGGGTGGCCCAGGGACAAGCAGGGCTTCTTACGTTGGGCATGGGGATGCTATGCTTCAAAACCAAACCAAAGGCACTGAAGAACAGCACACTTCAAACCCCACTCTGAGTGAAAAAAAACAACAGTTGCCATAAAGTTGACTTTGTCTCATGATGAACCTGTGAGTGTCATAAACCCAGTTAGTTTTCAATGTCTGGATTTTCAGAAAGAGATGGGCAGGTATTTCTTTGTCACCGCCTTTGGGAGAGTTTGAGATAACCAGCTTCCAGCTAGCAGTCAACCACATGAATGGTTTACACCATGCAGGCGCTCTCTGCGCAGCAAACTCTAGAGCCACGCAGTGTCAGCTGCCCTTGTGGATTGTCAGACAAAGGTTGTTTCCTTCTTCTATTGTGCAGTGAAGCGCAGAGAATGCATATTTCACTTAATCTTATAGGTTCTTTCTCTCCAGAAAAGGCTATCATGAAAAACTATTAAGAACCTGAGTTTATGAATTTCAATGATCTTCCTAAGCAGATGAGTTTCAGACTTTCCCTAGGAGGTTGACCTCCCATAACACTGACTAAAAACAAACACAGCCGACAGCAATCCACTGCCATGGAGTTGATTCTGACTTGTTGTGACAGTAAGGGACAGACTTGAAGTGCTCCATAAAGTGTCTGAAGCTGTAACCCTTACAGAAGCACAGTGTCTCAGCATCCATCCCATGGAGAGTCCAGAAGATTTGTTCCATCAAAGTTCTGGCTGGCAGTCTAAGGTGTAATCCACAGCACTACCATGGTGCTTACATATGTACATAAATAGAGCTCAAGTACTCCATCTCTGAAACATGTTTTCCTAGAAGTCGTTGTACTTGCCTGAGGACTTCTGTTGGAGTCAGATAGAAGGACTTAAATAAAATCATAAGAGTCTGCAATTAGCAGACATTTATGTGAAGAACTTCACCTCACCTGCAGGGCCTCAGTCTCCTAAGAGAACAACATTTATGATCTTTTACTCATTCACAATGGAATGTGCCAGCACATTAGAGGGCAGAGTGCTGAATCAGCCACTGCAGTGCTCACTGATTGCTTTGTGGCACAAGGCTTGGTTTATCTCTAGTAGGAAATATGAGTCCACCGATAGCAAAGACTATTTACTGTATCTCCTTCTCTGCAGCCTTTAATCAAGCCAAGATCCGAGTATGTAACCCACATCTTCAAATCTCTCTAACAGAAACATGGTCATCCACAAATCTTCAGTTCACAGATGTCTTTTCCCATAGGAAATGCTGAAGGCAAGGTCCTTCTATTTTAGAACTTTTCTGAAACAAATGAGCTATTTTTTTATACACAAGGGGACCTATTTGGGGTATGGCTGCAGCTTTTTAAGTGGAAAAATTCAGGAAATAAAAATTATTTCATTCTTGGTGCTTTTCGCAAGCATCTTCCCAAAACATGATCTTCAGGCAATGTGCAGGAACTGAAGAATCAGCACAGAAAGAAACAGAAAGATGCCCCGCAGAAGCAAGGGTGGCTTCCATTCCTCTGGAAGACATGCACAGTTAAAGTAACTGAAGTAGAGGGCATTCTAGATCCAGGTCAGTGGGATGGAGAAAATAATGCAGAGAAGAGGTCCAGAGAAATCTATGGGTTGAAGTAGTTTAAAATCAAATGGACAAGGAAGGTAAATGCTATTTCAACAAAGACTGAAGGGGTTAGAGAAATGAGTGGTGAGCATGTTTGGGAGAAGTGTTTCTAAACAGAGGAACTTTTCTGCTTAAAATGCTTGAAGCAAAAACACATATGGCTCATTCAAAGAATGACAAGGAGGTCAGTGGGCCCAGAACTGATTGAACTGAGATAACTGTAATATCAGAGAAGTAAGGGGAGAGGGTACAAATGTGTGGCAACCACAGGCTTTTAATGTACACAACATTTCAATTTGGGGAGAGTTTTGACAAGAGGGTAATTCACTATGCCTTTTGCTTTATAAGGCTCATTCTGGCAATTGTGCTGAGAGGAGGTGTGAAGCAAGGCTTGTCAAGGCAGGAGAGTCCACGGTGGTTGTCAATTTTCAGAGGAGAAATGATTGATCCTTAATAGTTATGGACATCATTGGTAAATCATTTGCTAGTGGATTTGAGATGTGTATAAGAGAAGGTGGAGGACTCCACGATATTTGGAATAAAAAACTTGAGGATGTCATTGCTTTCAAAAGACTGAGGACAGTAGGAAGGTAGGGTTGAAGAAAACTTTAGCATTGGCTAAAATTAGTAAGAAAGTGCATATACATAGCAAAATAAAGTTTCCAGGACTCTGGTACAGAGTTCGTCAGAATTAAAAGTCATAAAGATGGGGGAATTCAACAAACTGAGGCGTGGCCAGTGAAAAAGATTTCAAGAAAGTCTAGGTTAGAAAGTTTCATGAAGAAAGTGATCAACTGGGGCTGAGCCATAAGCGGTGCCATAAGTGGTTGAGTGCAGGACTGTGGCCCGCGGGCTTGGCGGTTCAAATCCAGCAGCGGTTCTCAGGAGCAGCACTGGGTATCGCCCACTACCTCCAGAGGCAGTGATGCCAAACAGGCCCCCCAACTGTTTCAAAGTCACTGATAGCAAGAGTAATATGGAGAGAATCCTTAGTTTGTGAGAAAAAGTGTGAGACTCACTGGATCAGGAAATGGTGATTGTAGGTGACCTTGAGAAGAATAGACTGGGGCAAGTGCAAGTGGTAGGATTTTGATTGGAGATTTTCTATGACAGAATAAAGAGGAAGAAGGAAAACAAACACAAAACTAAATATATTTACTCCATTGAAGAGTTTTGTTATCAAAGAAATAGAAAAATGAGAAAATGAATGGAGGAAAACTAGAATTAAGGAAAATACAGGAACTCACACCAAGTTCAGAAAAGGATGTAGAATGAGGAATATCCTTGATGTCCTAATATCTGGTCGATGTGCGTTGAAAGCAGAAAAACCAGTAAGATATTTACCTGTGATTACTTAGTAATACAAAGGCATTCAACTACATGGATCATAATAAACTACAGATAACATTATATACCAAGAGTAGGAATTGGGGCGTACTTAAATGTGTTCCTATAGAACTTGTACATAGCTGTCATTAGACCAGAACAAGGGAATGTTGCATTATGAAAGTCAGGAAAGATGTGTGTCAGAGTAAAATCTTTTCCTCATATTTAAGAAATTGGACTGTATGAAGGAGTATAACTTACTAGATGTAGAGGAACATTGACTAACAGTTCATCAATAATAGCAACAGTGATAGGCAGTTGGGAAAATTTTGCTTATTGAAAGCAAAGAGGTTTTCTAGCACTTAATGAAGCTCCAGACTAATGCTTTCAGTGGGGATTACACATCAGCATAAATAAAACAAAAATATTTACAACTATATCAACAGGCAATATCATGAAACATAAAAAGATTGACATCATCAATAATGTCATTTTACTTCTATCTAAAACC
Source organism: Nesogale talazaci (assembly GCA_004026705.1). Lineage (NCBI taxonomy): Eukaryota > Metazoa > Chordata > Mammalia > Afrosoricida > Tenrecidae > Nesogale > Nesogale talazaci. The sequence continues at coordinate 111,823 of PVJH01000469.1, forward strand.
AATGCCCTTGGAAGCAGCAGTCAACAGCACATTACTTGGGCACATTATATTACAAACATCTTAAAAGTGTTGAAGAACAATGTCATTTGAGGACTAAGGGGTCTCAAGCCATATTCTTTGTAATGATCTCATATGGGAAAGCTAGACAATGAACTAAACAAGACTGTGGATGCTTTTGAATTGTGGTTTGTCAACAGTGAAATTATATTATGGACTTCCTGAAGAGATGAATAAGTTTGTCTTAGATGAGTTGAAGCCAGGATGCTCTGGAGAAGCAAGGATGGCAAGGCTTTATATTACAAATGTTGATATGTGACCAGGGAGAACCAGTTCTTGGAGAAAGCTAGCATGCTTTGTAAAATACAGGGTCAGAAAAATAGAGATATCGTTAGGGAAATAAATGTATACATTGTCTTCAACCATGAGCTCAAAAAGCAATGGTCTCAACCATAGCTATGACTTTGGGTATGGCATAGGATGGGACAGCATTTGTTTGTTTAGTTTTTTAGTGTTGTACACAGGGTTGCTGTGAGACAGAACAATTATATGGAAGCCAGTAATATTACCAGCAAAATATATGTATTAGACCATGTTTATGTGCTGCTCAAAATGATTCCAAATAGAATTCTGTTTCAATTTTTTTGCAGGCCATGCCCATTTTTCTTTCTAAAATGTGACTGATTTATTTTTAGTCAAAGTACTAATTACTTCAATAAAAAAGCATCACTGTCTACATTTTTAGTAAGTCATTTTATTGGTTCAAAGGAAATGTGAAGCAGAAGATCCTATTTTCCTCATGAATAATCCTAAGAATATGGCAAAGTTGCTTTCTCCTTATGCCCTCTATTCTCCATCTGCAAGCCAATATGATCTAAGAAATAGTCACACCATTCATTTCTTGTCGATCCATAAAAAGAGCATTCTGGAGGCAAGTGTCATAATATCACCGGATGATCCAATTCTCCAAAGATATGATCATTGCCATTATTTTCTCCACAGAATTAGAACATTGAGGATTTAAAATTTGATTCTTTGTTATAAATCACCAAATATAAAATTGCAAAGTCAGTCAAAGATACACATGCAAATCTTAAAATCATGAGGGATATTAAGAGAACATCCAATCTTGTTTCAATCCAATGGCTATTTTTATTTTTAAAAATTATATAATTAGCTGGGCCAAAAGAGTATACAATATTATAAATCTGAGGTCTTGATTTGGTAAATAGAGTCATTAGAACACTACATGTATTTCTTAAAACACATAATAGGTAAACAAAAACAAAAGGTATGGCAGGGTATTTTCTTGTTTTTCCCCTTAATTTGAAATGTTGTACAGAAAGAAACATTTGGGACAATTGTAGGTGTCATTTGATAATGGGTACACTAAATATTTTTTGTATTTTCCAAGTTTTTTAAAAAATCAGGGCAGGTGGGAGGCAGCAAAAACAAACAAAACCTCTTCAAGTAAAATTTATCATAGCAACTTAAGTCATTTATTTCAGGAATGCCATGACTGGATGTCTGTGGCCAAACCAACTTGGCAACACTGTCAATGAGCTCTCACCAGCACAGTGTTGCTTATTGCAAGCAGAGGTAACATTCAGTTCCAGGTCACCAAGTTCAGCAGTGGGCAGCAGAGGATCACTGTGTATGGAAATTTAATGTCAGTTTTACGTATCTGTTGTCTGAATGACTCCACTCCGGAAAGCACCATTGGTTAATTAAAAAAAAATCCTTATTGAGATGTAATTTAGATGCCATAAAATGTACTCAATTAATATGTACAATGTAATGATTTTTAGATGGTAAAACATCATCATAATATAAGTTTAGAACACTTTCATTACCAGATCTATTAAGCCTGGCAAAAGGATTATATTCTTGGCTACCAAGAGGCTGGAAGCTTGACTCTACTCATCGGTGCCGCAGAAGAAAGGTCTAGTGGTTGACTTCAAAAACAACATTCACAGCTGAGCCCCGGTGCCGTAGTGGTTGTGCGCAGGACTGCGGCCCACTGGGTTGGAGGTTCAAATCCAGCAGCAAGGCTGGGCCTCCTACTCCCACCACCGGAGGGCAGTGAAGCCCCCAAAACAAAGACAAAACAAAACAAAACAACAAAAAACAACATTCACTGAATAATCTAAGGAGCAACAGTTCTTCCATGACACACATGGACTCATCAGGAACCCGTATTAACTCTATCAGGAATGCTTTCTCCCCAGTCAACCTCCAGGAGTTTTGCTTTCTGTCTCTATGGATTTGCCTAATTCTAAATGATTCATGTAAGTGGGTCATTTGTGTCATGTTTCTTTCATTTAGCATAATGTTGCCAATCTTCATTCATGTTCAGAACATATCCATCTTACCAATGATATTGCATTTCCGGATATAGGATATTTTGTTGATCCATGCATCTGTTGATGGACACTTTGATTGATTCCACTTAGGGAATATGAAGAATGATGTAGCTATAAACATTTGTGTATAGGCTTTTAGGTGGATATATGTTTTATATTGTCTTGGATATATACCCAAAGTGGATTTATTGGGTTATTTGGTAAAACTGTGCTTAGAAATTTGAGAAACTATCAAACTGTTATCCATATAGTCTGTAACATTTTATATTCCCATAAACAAGGAATTAAAGTTCCATTTTGTCCACATGCCTATCAGCCCTTGTTGTAGTATATCTTTGTGATTTTCACCAAGCTAGAGAATATGACTTGGCTCAAACATAAACATTGTAAAGATGGTGCAGGGCTGGGGCTTGTTTTGCTGTGTTGTGCATCGAGTCATTATGTGGTGAAGCTGATTCAAAGCGCCCTAACAAGAACAAGCAAGTATGACAGGAGAAGATGAAGCCCCCTGTGCCTGTAAAGATTTCAAGCTTCAATACGAAGGAGTGGTGGTGGTGCACTGGTTAAATGCTCAGCGGCTAACCCAAAGGCCAGTATTTCTAACACACCAGTTTCTGTGTGGGCTAAGTTGAAGCAATCTGCTTCTGGCAAGATCTGTGGTCTTGGAAATGTCATAGGGCCGTCTACTCTGCCATACAGAGTCACTGTACATATGAATCCACTCAAAGACTTATGTGGAGGCTGTTTTAAATTTTGTTTAGCTTAATGCTTGTGCTGTGGCATCTCATTGTAGTACTGATTTGAGTTTCCTACTGAGGTTGAACAGCATTTGTGTGCTTATTGCCCATTTACAATTTTTTTTAGAGAAATGACTATTCACATCTTTGCCATCTTTTGAATAGTTAGAAATAATTAGTTACATAATAAATAAATTATGTACTTTTGAGCTGTAGCAGTCTATATATAATGGAAGTGTTCCCATATTTTGGGTACAAGTTCTTTACTATTGATATACATTACAAATGTTTTTGCTCATCTTTGGAATGTCTTTATAGTTCTTTGATGATATTATTTCTGCATAAAAGTTTTCATTTCATGTTCAATTTATCTATTTTCTTCTTTTGCCACCTGTGTAGTATCAAAGAAATATTTCTTAGCCCATAGTAACAAAGATTCAGCACTATTTTTTTCTCAGAAGTGTTTTATGCTTCCTTCCTTATGTCTATCATCTTTTGGGATTACCATAATTTTTGTGTATGGTGTGAAGACAAAGATCTTTTGTTTGCTTAGAGATCAAGAAGTTGGGATGTAGTTGCCATTGAACAGCTACAACACTGTAAGCCAACTGGCTGTGATGGTTCTCTTGTTACAGATTTAATACAGGATAATATAGCTGAGCCCCGGTGGCGTAGTGGTTGTGCGCGGGACTGCGGCCCACTGGGATGGAGGTTCAATTCCGGCTCCCAGGAGCACAGGCTGGGCCTCCTACTCCCACCACCTGAGGGCAATGATGCCTAAAATTAAAAAAAAAAAAAAAAGATAATATCATGTTTTTTTTCCTAGGGGAATGATAAAAATTATAGGAATTGTGAATATTTTTTAAAAATTGAAAATATTTTAATGTAAACAGAATATAAGGACACATAATAATCAGAATTTTGGCAAAGGTTTCTACTAAGACCATCAAATTGCAGGTAGCGCAATACTAGTAGAGACTTCCCTGAGAGTTGTCCGCTGGCTGATCTTCTCAATGTATCCCCAAAAGAAAAGTACGCCCAAAGGGCTCTTATCCTAAGAGGTGCTAACAGGGAACTTGGCTTGGAAATTCTTGATATATTAACCTAATTATGAACCTGCTTTATGGATTGCAGTTCTTATTTGTAGCTACAAAGCACCTTATAAGTACTGATGTAGAAGATCTGATTTTAATTGATAGAGATTGTATAGAAAAGTTTAAGCCTTGCCAATCAAAAAAAGATGGCAAACTATCTAAAAATGTTTTATTTATTTTCACTTCAATTACATGTATGCTTAATTTAAAAGTATGCAATTTGTAAGTGTGATAGTGAACATTATTGGGTAGCTATACTATTATTTTATGATATCCCAATGTAAAGATGTTTTTATTAATTAATGGAAAAGCAACACAAAAACAAAAGCCTCACTGCCATTGTGAAGACTCTGACTCACAATGATTCTGAGAAAACTAATGGCCCCTGAGGTTTCAAAGACTGTACATTTTTATTCAATGAGAAAGCCTAATTTTTCTCCTATGGAATGGCTGGGGTCAAATCATGGATCATGGAGTTAAAAGTCCAAGATATTGAAAATCAGTTTCTAAAAGGCACAGAATGGCTATGCTGTGAAGCAAGGTAATAGGAAACACACAAAGAGCAAATGTCTTAAAAGTTGTTTCAAATCAGCCAAGCTCTCACTACTCAAATCCTACCTGGTCTAATTTCTATGTAGAACCTTTGATAATACATGCAACTAATTCTTACTAAATAACTTATTTCTTGCCCTTTCCTTTAATTTCTTTAACAAGATGGTGAACTCCTTGAAAACAGTAACCCATGGCAGCCAATAATCAGAGCTGACTTATTGTAAAAGCAGATACAATTTACAACTTATCAGACATTATATCAGTGATGAAAAGTTAATGAAACATATTTTATGGTAAACTATCACTTCTAAATTTACATGGAACTGATATTTCTAGTCTTTTCTATGGAATGGGAACAAGCTAAACTATCGACATTATCCTATATGCAAGGACCCCTGGTGGCATGGTGATTATGTGTTGGGCTGCGAACCACAATGTGAGCAGTTCAAAACCACCAGCCACTCCATGGGAGAGAGATGAGGCTCTCTACTCCCGTAAGATTTAGAGTTGCAGAAACCCACAGGAGCAATTCTATACTACCCTGAAGTGTTGTCATGAGTCCAAATGGACTCAATCATCCTAAGTTTGTTTATTTGTTTTGTATCCACATCATCTTACCTGGAATACATTTGCAGAATGGTGCTATGATATTTTTTTCTTTTATGATTGATTTTATGCACAATGTCTTAAAACCTGTCAAATAGCCCTTATAATAGCAATGTACCATACAACCCACCTAGTTATAACACAAAATTTCAAAATCAGTGGTGGTGTGTGATTTATCTATTTGGAAAATAGAGTCCATTGCTAAGACTCATGCAATGTGTGTAACACACGTGCACACATTCACACCCTCACACATATACTTGCAAACACACACACATACCTTCTTAGTGAAAGTGGTTTGTCTGGGGTAGTTCTGAAACTCCTACCACACATTGTCCTATGCCCTCCTTGTCCTCGCTTTTCTAGGGAGGTGCATCTTTTTAGCTACTGCCCAAGAGAAAACAAATGCCACTCACTGTATCTTTCCAGGATACAGCACAGTGAAGTAGACTCATCAGAAATGCACTAAAAATAGCCATCTCTGATTGTAATCAGGGATAGAATGTGCATTCCTATTCATCTTAACATTGGTTTCATTTACATTCTTTTCTTTGTTGTTCTTATGCTTTTCAACGATGTTCTAGCCAAAAGTTATTGACTTTTTTCAGCCTGTGTGGTGATTTGAATTCTAAGAGGCCCAACTCTTTGCATCATTAGGCACAGCACCAGACCCACAGTAAGCTGGAACCACTGGTTTTCTTCTGTTTAACAATGACCTAGAGATTGTTGTGAGAGCATTTGCGCCCACTCTGGCAAAGGAGAGTCTAGCTTCCATGACAGTTGATAGTATAGGGAACTTCCTCAACGTTCGCTTACCCAATAGTTTAAGAGGCTAGGCTTACCTATGTGCTGCATAAAGGTAGGGTCAACTTGAATGGACATGCACCCAACACAAGGGCCACCTGTCCCTCAGCTTGGTTCTTCCCCAGTCCTCAGCTTGCTCTCATTTGCACTATTCTCCCCTTCCCCATTCTGAACCATCTGCCTTGGCGAAAGGCCCAGCTGTTTCTGAAATGTTTTGCTTTCTCTAAAATGACTTTCTGGAGCTCTCACAAAAAGACTTCTAGAACAATCCCCCTTTCCATTCTTTCTCCCTTCCCCTTCTTTACTTTAAAAGCAGGTCACTACCTTTCTAATTTTACAGCTGCTCATAAATTGACCTCTAGGAAGCCAGCAGGGGCATAGGCCATTGTTTGCCATGGGCTGACTGCTAGTCTTTGTTCTGAGTAATATAATTCACATTTGGGGATTTCTTTAATTACCCAGAGAGCTGTATCAAGTTCCCTCATCATTCGCATCTGGATTTTTATGTGTGGATGGCTAGAAAGTATGCTTCAACTCTCCCCCATTTGTTGGTGCATAACATTCTCCGCTAAGAGTTCATGATGCCTAGAAATAGCCGTGAACTGTGCCCTATCCACAGATGCATCCACCTAGATCCCTGGTATCCTTTGCCTCTTGCATAGAGCCAGGAGGATGTGCATAGGTGTGTGTGTGTGTGTGTGTGTACATGTCCCTTTAACTATGCCAGCTCTCAGTCCAGCTGGAACTTTCAGATAATTTTATTTTAAAACTATAGAGGGTAAGGAGAGATAAGGGCACACCGAGGCAGAGAACTGGTTACAATAGGACATTTTCTAAAAGGTTCTGTGGCCCTCATGTCTTTAATTTGAATATCTCCACTCCTCCCTCTTCATCTCCAGTGCATTACCTTGACATTGTGACTTCATCTCTGGTGAATTAAAGCTTCAATAGAAGCACTTCTTAGCAACTACTTGAACGAAACATTTTACACAAGCTGTTTTTTTAAAAAAAAACTTTAATTTGATGTCATAAAAGTCTGTTTCCTGTGAAAATGTTTTCTAAATGAGCAAGTACTCAATAGCAGACCAATGTAATAATGTGTATTTAAGCAAGCTATGGTATGTTTTTAAAACTTTAAAATGGAAGAGAAAAATACTATTGGAATTTAGGATATCCAGGAGTATCCCTTTGTCATAATTCATGTTCATTTCACTGTATATAAGTTTTATCAAAGAAATGTTGCAAAATAGTAAACAAATACTGAATTCTAATATTCAGGGGTGAAATGTATAGGAGTTGTCAACTTACTTTCAAATACTTTTTACAAAAGAATGATGTTGGTGGGTGTATGTAAGATACAGAAAACAAAGATAAATACTTATTCTAAAATCAGAGCGGTAGATAAATGGAGATTCACTGTGAAATTTCTTGGACTCTTTTTTACATTATCTATTCTAAAAACAATAAATTGTTGTGCATAGTAGTTGAGGAGAAGGAAGTCCAATTCAATATGTGGCATAAATTAGCTAAAGAAGGTTATCATGGCCTCAACTAACTGCAGTGGGTCTCGGAGTTCCTACATTAAAATTGAAGATTTTAACAGTTTACTGTGTCTGATAAGCTATTATTTTAGAAAACAAATTTGAATCAAATGATGAGAAACGTGCCAGACTTCTCCCCAAGTCCAAGGAAACTTGGACTCTCATTTTCTGAGTTTGTGTAGTCCAGAGGAAACATTTTTAAATCGTGTTATCCAACATTTTACCAACTGGAAAGCCTCACTGTGCCTTTGTGAGTGGTCTCATCTTTCTCAGTGCAATCTTGTCATCTGGTGCCAAGCGCTGATGCCAGAAACATCCATGGGCAGAATAACGTCTCCAAACAAGGGCTGCTCAACATTGGTTTGGCTAATTTGAGAGTAAACAATTAGATTGATGTCCTGTGGTGTTCGACCCAAACTATTTAATTTCATTGTGCAACTTACTGTCCTTTTGGGTCCTGCCACCCCAGAGTGAGATGTCCAGGCAGAGTGGCCATCTATCCCTGTGGTGGGTATTTGGAGTCAACAGAGAGGCCTCCTCACTTATCTTTCTTATCCCAAACCATTCCCTTTATTTCCACACCAAAATACTTTGTAATATGTTTTCAAATAGTTTCTTATTAAAAATTCAACTATCCGCAGAGTGGATAACCTGAAGAACCGCAGTAGACATATATCTCACAGTATGAATTATCTTCAGATTCCAACCCCACCCCACCGAAAAATGCCTTTTTCTGACATGAGAGAAAAGCTGTGAGTGTTTTCTACTCTCCTGGAATATTCGTCTCCTAACTTCACAGCTCTTCTCCTACTCCCACTTTAAAGACCAAAACACACCTAGAAGTATTCTTTTGACCTCTTACTTATGTTTCATTAGCTCATTCAAAAGACTAAAATTTATTGAGTATCGATCACTGATTGCTAATTAGGTCAGGGTCAGAGGAAACATGGCCCTTGCCACTGAGGACAAGCCATACTTGGAAGGCAACCGATTCATCCCAGTTTGCCTGGGAGACTTCTGGTTTTAAGATGAAACATTTCACATCATCAGAAAGCCATCAATCCTAAACAAACCAAGAAGGACCGTCACTGTACTATAACTTGTAAACCATGTTAAAATGAGGAACGATGTAAATATAATTGCTTAAAGGTTTTCAAAGGTACTTTGAGAGTGAACACCAAACAGCAGTAATTTAGCCTGTGATACCAGAGAAAGACAAGGTGCATAAGCTGAGATTTAAGGAAGAAAAATGGGGGCGGGGTGGGGGGCATCTCAGTTAATGAGGGAAATTCTGTTTGATGACTCTGAAGTAAGAATGTGTCACGGTGGAGAAATTTAAGGTGGCCTTATATCTTGATTTTTCTGGGGCTGTCTTTGTTATAGGACTCCCTGGGTGGCAGAAAAGGGTAAGCGCTCAGCTGCTAGCTAAAAAGTTAGCCATTCAAGTCTACCCAGAGAAGTGTTGGAAGAAAGGTCTAGCAATTTGTTTCCAAAAGGCCTCTGCCATCAGAAACCCTCTGGAGCATAATTGTGTTCTGAGACATATGGAGTTGGAATTGAAACAGATAAATTGGAAGCCAGATGAACTGGAATTGATTTGTTGGCAATTGATGTGGTTTTACTAATCTATTGTTCTCATCATAATTATTAACATCTTTTCACAATTATTAAGAATCCACAATAAAATTCTCAAAACCATCTTGACTTGGAAAATGACTTATACACAGTCCCCGGAGGAAATTCTAAGCTCTCCATGGCTATGTCAACAAGGCAGAAGGGCAAGCGGTCTCACTGAGACAATGAGGTGTCAGAAAGTCATTATCTCAACCAAATCTAAGATGCTAAATAGATATCACACTTAATGTAGGTAACATGGGGAAAGTTATAAGCAGCAAGCTGGCATGAAACTTTAAAATACATCCAGTGAGTATGGATGAAAGACCCCCCCTTTAGCTTTCAGTGATTCAGGTGAAAGGGGAAAGCGGTCTGGATTAGAATGGTGGCATTGAAAATGGAGGAAGTAGATCATTCAAAAGATCTTTCAGGAGAACTCACTGAGTTCAGGCTAATGGCTGACAGGTGAGTGATCCTGAGAGGTGGAAAGACCACCCCCGGCACATGGACTGAGCACAACTGCAAAGCAATTGCAAAGCAAACACACACACACACACAGCCTCCAAATTTATTCCAATTCATGATGATCTATGAGTACTGGATCCAAACTTCTCCATAGAAATTTCTGCACTGTAATCTTACAGAAGTAAGCTTTTTCCTTCATGCTGGTGGTTGGATTCTAACTTCCCATCTTTTTGCAGGTAGCTGGAAAGAAGCTGCTTGTGCCATCTATGAACTATAAGCAGAACCTGAAGAATGCTTTCCCATTCGCATGGAACTTTACAGAGGGGCACAATGCAGGGAGGCACAGGGAGAAAAGGCACAGGGAGTTGGGGTTGGCGCTCGGTTTTCAGTAACAGGCTGAATAGTGGTGTGATTCAGAAGCTGGAGGTGACTTAAAACACCATCTTTATCCTATTATAATCTGTGTCCCTTTCCAGCACTTATTTTGTTCATGCCCATTTATTATTTATATACAAGTTTTTTTTGGATCTTGCCAAGATGCTAACCAAACTGTATCTCACTGACAGCAGAGAAGACCATGTCAGCTTCAACTCATAGAGAGGGATGTAGAATCTGTAAGGGGGTCCTAAACTCTCCAAACAGTCTACCATAGAGTCAGAGCCAATTCAAAACAAGCCCTGAGCACAGGGCAGAGCTGCCTCTGTGAGTTCCTGAGTCTGTCACACTTGACAGTCTTGGGAAACTCATCAATGAAGGTGCATAGATGGCTAGGTAAGGGTATTTGCTTTTGCAAAAAGAAAGATTAGAAAGTTAAATTGGCAAAAAGGCTATATAAACTAATTCCCAGATATTCTGATTCAGTAGGTTAGTAGTGGACTAATGAAACCATCTGTAAATAGGCAGAAAGTACTTTTTCAGCCCCGAGGATACATTCTTTCTTCTGCCACCACTCAACTCTGCTGCTTTCACAAATGGCCCTTGTGGAAGACATAGACAAAGAAGGACTTAGCAATAAAATTATTTTATGAACGCTCAAGTGTGAATTTCATATAATATCAATGTGCCACAAAATGCTGTTCTTCTGATTTATTTTACCAGGTCAAAAATGTAAGAGCAATTCCCAATTCATAGGCCTACGAAAGAAAAGAAATAGGTAGAGGGTTACCCTTGGGTTGGTGTGTGTGTGTGTGTGTGTGTGTGTGTGTGTGTGTGTGTGACAGATTATAACAAAGACCAATTCTCCAGGGTTCAATTTTATTTTCAATGCCATATCATACATATTTTCACACAGAATATTGAAAATATCACCCCTTCCCCTTGTCTCAAGAATAAGGAAGTCCTGTGAAACCCCCCTGTGCCTTTATTTAGAGCTCATCTTTTAAAATATGACTTTAATTTCTTAAGTACTTCCTCTTTCTTCAGCTTTGAGGCCTTATTTCTTCTCCTGCTTTTCCCATTGGACTTTGCCTATTTTTACTGTGCAAGTTTGCTGTATCACTAACAAATTTCATTTTACCACCAGAAACGTTACCAAGTTTGACATTTTTAGTGAGGAAGCTGAGATTTCTCCAGATTTTCTTTCTCACCTGTCTTGTCACAACCTGGCACAGCCTCTGGCCCCCCTAAATGAAGGATTGATGCTTGCACAGCAGGGTCTATACCTGGAAATCTATTAGCAATTAAGCCAGAAAAAAACAGAATCAAAGATGCAGAGACTACTAGCTGCATTAGAGATAGGGTCAATGTCAAGCCTGCAAGCATGGCTGGAATTAAAGCTTTCAAATCTACATTGGGTGTACCTTATGAAAAGGATAAGTCAAGAGTTCAGAGGGGATGTGTTCTTCATGAATGTGAATAGGTAATGTGAGGAAGGAAAAGTAGGGGCACTACCTCCATTCTCAAATCAATTCACCTCTACTTCATTTTCATCACTGACAGCCCAAACTATCCAACCTCCATTGCGCAGGGACATAACTCTTTGTTGAGACAGCAGAAAGGGAGGGCTTGGGTGCTGTGGAAGGAGTTATAGTTAGCATCCTTTGAGATGCCCTTCTCTCTTTCTTGTCATGGAGAACCTTATGAAGACAACCAGCTGATAAAGTCTTACAAGCTAGCTAGAACTTCTTCTTCTTTGTCCAGCTAGAACTTCTAAAATCTTCTACTATTGGAAAGGAGTCCCTGAATGATGCCCATTGAAACATGTTCAAGAGCTAATAAGCAAGTTGCTATTCATGTATACCCATAGGTACCTCAGAAGAAAGGCCTGGCCATGATCTCCTGAAAAGATCAGCAACAGAAAACTCAATGAAGCATGGTTCTACTATGACATCTGTGGGGTCACAAGGAATCCAAGTCAACCAAACAACTGTTTTGCTTGCTTTTAGTGTTAACAAATGGCAATGTAATGTGCAGCTTTGTTTCCTAATTGATCTTGCTCTTTAATCAAGCCTTTGGAACGGTGCCTTGGGCGTCAAGAACCTCAAACACAAATAGAGGGAGTATTGGGATTCACTAGCTTCCATAGCATGGAAGGGAGTCCAGGAAACCAAATGGATGTATGCGGACTCCAAAAGGGGGCCTGTGTGACTCCCACTCCCCGGTGTGTCTGGAGAAGTGGTGCATGCCTAACATGCAGACACATTCATGGCTACTTTGCATTTGATTCACAGGTCCCGCCTTGTTAGATAAAGGGGTTGCACTTCTTCAGCGCACCCTCCACTGACCTGTAGAAATGGACCATTTTCACAAGCTGCTAATTCTGAAAGTCTTCAATGGATAAACTTAGAAGAAGAAAAATATATATATCGTTTAAAAGTATGCTCTGAATTTGCTAATAGGCATGCATGGTCCTTTTGGAACCAAAATAGAATTTTTGATAAAGTACCTTGTGGCAAATGTGAAATATAAGCCTGGAGGCCCCAACAAGACATAATTCATTCCACTGGTGAGAACAAATTTCATTTCCACAGCCATTCCTCTAAACTCATTACCGACCCCGGGGAAAATGCTAGCCTAGAGCAAGTTTTAATAAAGACGCCAGTGAAGTCGTTGCTATAGTACTAAATACAATAATGAGCAACAAGCCACTTGGTGACAATGGGTCCCTGGACCTGTGGAGACCCTGGAAGGCAGCCTTGGAGTGCTTAGCCCTCCATCCAGTGCAGAACAGAACATGGCATCCATGTGAGGATCCACTGCTGTCCACACATGTGGTAGTATGCACTCTCTTAAGTGGAAGTGCTGGTGGTATGGGGAGTTATGTACTGAACTTCTAACTGGAAGGTGGGCAGTTGAAACCCACCAGCCATTCACTGGGAGAAAAAGAAGACTTTTTATTGCTGTAAAGAGTTACCACATCAGAATCCCAAGTCACTGTGAGGAAGAGTGTACTTGATGGCGGTGAGGTGTTGATGGTTTTGCTTAATTGGACTGAAAATTAGATCAAGCCTGGGTATGTCTTCAAGTGAACCATTTCTGAGGATACTCTATTTGAAATTGCCATATACTTGAATATATGCTGAGTTTCCCAGCACTTCTTAAAATGCAGTTTTTGTGGTGGCATTAGGTGCCTTGGCAGATATTTAAGTTGGCTTATATTCAAGTATATATTGTAATTTTGATTAATAAAAGAAATCAGGTGAAGTATTAGGAAATTGCAGTAGTAATACCACCATGACTACTACTAATGGTAAAATTAATGCCAGGCTCAGAAAGACCTTGATTCAACATTTAGATTCTAGTCAAAAGTTTTTACCTCTGCCTGTTTCTTAATGTTTTGCACCAAAATTTAGGTCTCAATCTTTCCCATTGCAAGCATGTTTGAAGCTGGAGGCTTCTCTTGACCCATGTTGCTACAGAGGCTGATGAATCCAAGATTGGCAGAGAGAACACAAACTGGCATCTACAGAGGTAGATGAATCCAAGGTCAGACTTGTGAGGAGAGATGGAAATCAGTCGAAGGCTGGCAGATCAAATGGCAGGCCGTTGATATCTCCCAAGGTCAGGAGACAATAGGGCAATCCATTGGCTCCAGTTGAAAGTACCAGAGGCCTATGGACCAAACCCTCAAAAAAGCAAGAAAACCTCCTCACAGCATTCATTTATACTTGAAGCTAGCAGGCTACACCTGTGAGGCAATTAACTATATGAGGCTTGAGGTCTGAGTAAGAGTGTTGCAGTCCAAGCAAATTGCATCATATTATGGGGGGGGGGGCTTAAACTGATTGGCTGTGATTACACTGTATTAGGTCAGGTTATGGGAGAGTACTAAATGCTAACTGTCAACAAATGCTAACTGTCAAACCACTAAGGATCCAGATCCATCTAAGTTGACACAAAATCTATTATGTTTCATATTCTGGGATATGTATGTGTCAATAGGTAAAAAAATAAGCAAACATTTAAAAAGTCAATATACCCCCCAAAAAATTAAAATCTGTCTGGCGTTCGTTATTATGTAAGGGATTGAAATATGACGGGAAAATGTGCCTGGAGAAGCTGATAGCCCTGTCTTTTAAAGGGGAGTGCTCTCCTTGCCCAGTGCATCTTAAGGTCACTCCACTGTTTCGCGCTTGCCCATTTGCTCTGTACACCCTCCATGACTATGTAAGTCCCCGTGTGCTCTGAGCCTTAGTGGAACAGTGGCCAAGGACATGTCTGTGAGCAGAGAGGTCAGCAGGTGAACTCAAGGAGGGTTTTCAGGAAGGAGGAGACTCAGTCCTCTGCCCCTGTACAAAGGATGACCTTAAGACCCAGGTGCGGGGGGGGGGGGGGTGGTCAGTTCTGCTCTGTCCTGTAGCATGGCTAGCAGTCAGAACTGGCTCAATCGTGACAAATCACTCCTCATTTCCCCTCAGTCTTTACCATGGCCTTCCATAGGCTTCTACGATGTGAAGTCAGTTCTTTAATCATTTAGAATTGATTTGTCTGTCTTCTTGAATAACACACGATTTTTCTAGAGCAAGGAACTTCTCCTTGCTACTCTCTGGGTTGAACAGGGAATTGTTTCTACACCCACATGATCAAAGAAAACACAGGGAAAAGAAAACAGTCTATCAAAAAAAAAAAGGTTAAATGGAGCCCATCTGGCAACTGTCTCCTGATTACCCTTTCATTCAAAACAAAACCCCCACTGTCATCAAGTCAATTCTGACTCGCAGTCGCCCTACAGGACAGAGGAGAACTGCCAATTTGGATGTCTGAAGTTTAGGTTCTAAATCTTTATGGAAGTAGAAAGTCTCATAGAATGGTCGGTGAGTTCAATAACTGGTTTGGCAGTTACCTAATCTGGTGGCAACTTGAGGACTCAGTGTGGAGGGGTGGAGTCTAGCCTGTCAACAGCCAATGAGACCTCTGTGTGGGCATGACCTTTTCCTCTGGGAACTGCTGATTTTCCTCCTTGGAGATGGGAAACCTTCTCTCTTCTGACTTCCTTATGAAACATCCCTAAAGTAGCAACAGGGGCCAATCCTGATGCAGCTCGGGAAGCTGAAGAAGCCACGTGAACACAGACCCCTGCCAACCCTGAGATGCTTACAACACCACTAGATCCAAAGGCTTTCTACCCATTGGCCTGTAATCATCCAGCAATTGGCATCATTACATGTATTTTGTGAAGCTCAAGAGGACTTTATAGATGGGTATTAGACATATGGGCTAATATCAGACTTATGGACTTGATCTGGACTGGACTAGACCACATTTTCAATATTGAATTTCTTTAGTATATAGACCTCTATTCTGCATGCGTGTGAATTTCTATGGGTTTGTTTCTCTAGTCTATCTAGACTAACACACTGGTCTTGTGGTAAATTGCCAATGGTAACCCACTAAGCCGCCAAGGCTGCTTTCATCTGTAGACAGGAGCCAAGAGTGTTTGTGTGAACCGTAGAAACTTCGTTGGTGATGGGTCTATTTCACCTCCTGGCGACCATGTGAGTGCAGAGGAAAACTGCTACCTAGTGTTTGCATGTCTGCTATTTTTGGATGCAGACCATCAAGCTTATCTTTGGAAACACTTCCAGATAGATTCAAATGCCACATGGCTTGCAGTGAATATATTGCCTCACCCAAGCACTCCTTAACAACATTTATTATAATTTATAGTAATATGTATACCATATTTAAGGTAACAGAAAACATCATGATAGTGTACAGTACACATCATAAGTAACAGAATCCTTACACCTCATCATTTTTCACAAGCAGCATTCCTTAGGAGACGCTGATGGATCTCCTTCTGGTTCTTAGCAAGTCTTGAGGGTGAGTGCTGCCAAGCCAGCAGAGGTCCCTAGGAGAGAACCTGAAGGCCCAATAGGGAGACCACAGCAGATTCATCCAGCAACCAGGGCCGAGTCTTGGGCTGACTGTGTATCTAGTACGCAGCTCCACATTTTTGGTTTCTTTGTCTTTAGATGTTTTGTTGGGTCTATACTGAAAGTTCATATGGCAGTTATGTCCCCATTGACAATTCCCAGACTACTAGATCAGGGACATGAGTTTACATTTACCGCTGCCATCAACATTCCCTTCTGTAGTGTTTTTCCCCCCTTTCCAATCTCTAATTTCTCCATCCCTTTATCTGTTCACCTTTGCTTTTGAATAGTTGCTGACCTTTATAAAAACTACTTGTCTGAGAGTCAGACTCAATGCAGAGCAAGCCTACAAGACAATGTAGAATTGTCCTACGGTTTTTACAACTGTAACCTTTACGTAAGTAGAGCAGGGAGTGGACTCAAATTACCTACCATTAGCAGCTGAGCTTTTAATCAGTCTGCCACCAGGGCTCTTTATATATTACATACAAAATTATTTTGGGTATAATTATATAGACATATACTTGAGCATATAATCATATACAATAGCAGTTCTCAATCTGTGGGTCTTGTTCTCACTGGCATGGCCTAAAACCATCAAAAAAACAGACATTTCCAATGGTCTTAGGAACTGAGACACTGCTCCTCCATCTGCCTCCAGGTGGATCCACCCACATGCAGATATACCTCCAGAGGAACACCCATGCTAGCCTGTCACCCATGCTACACCATGCCTCATGACAAAATTTCATTTATTTGTAATTAGAAAAAAGTATTTCACAACATATAATTACTATTGTTTTTGTGATTAAACACTTGCTTTAATTATGTTCAATTTGTAACAATGAAATTACATCCTACATATCAGATATTTACATTATGCTTCATAACCGTAGCAAAATTACAGTTATGAAGTGGGAACGAAAATAATTTTATGGTTGGGGTCACCACAGCATGAGAAACTGTCTTAAAGGGTTGTGGCATTAGGAAGGTTGAGAACCACTGATATGGAAGCTATCTTTGAAATGTTCCTGGAAATGCATACTTTAAAAATATATGTGTGGATTGGAAAATAATAAGGAGACAATACCCTCATACTAACTTATGATAACATGTCCAGTTTAGGACATGAAGAAGGAAACATTCAAAAAGAATCCTATTAGAGCAACGGCAATTCTGCTAAACTTGTCACAGGAGGAAACATCAACTTCATGAAGCTCATGTGGAAAGACGGTGAAATCATTGATGCTCTGTGGAATGTTTATGGGAACAATGCCCTAGGAAATGTCATTTACAAACGAGTGACTCATCTTAAGAAGGAACAAGAGGGGCTGATATTGAAGCCTGAGGCTGCAGACAATCCACATCAGTTTTCAATTACAGTATAAATTTTGTTAGTACCCTAATTAAAGAGGACATTACTTAACAGTAGCAACTCAAGACAACATAACAAACTAGAGATTGCTAATACATTTCTAGACTCTGATAGAGTTTATTTTTTAACTCGATTTTCTAGGAAAAATTTGAAGAATCCTTATGTACATGTATTACACACACACAAAGGTAGGTAAAAATAAGCATTGCTACTATAGTTTCAGTTCAAGGATCCTTCCAACAAAATATATTTAAATATATATCTGTAATTAACAGATGGCTACAAAGAATCTTGCTCAGTAATACATTTACCTTAGTTCCACTGCGGTGCCTTTACATAGGAGCCAATCAAAACAGTGATTTCTCATGAGATCAGCTGGGCCAGTTCAATTCAAACCAGAAAGTCAGGTCTCAAAATTATGACTTGTGTTTTTTTTTTTTCATTCCAAAGAAATGATATTGATAGACTTTCTCAAAGGACACCGAGGTTTGTCTTGTAGAAGTTTTAAGAAAATTGAAAATAGCATTGGTGAGAAAAGGCCAAGAGAGTTGATCTCAGGGTTTTGTTTTGTTTTCTCCATCAAAATAATAATGCACCGGTTCATTCCTTCAAAGATACTAAGGTCTGTCCTATGAGAATTTCTTTGGGGAGCCTGATTCTAACCACCTATTGTCCTGATCTTGCCCCTTCAGAGTCTGTTTTGTTTCCCAGACAGAGGAGATTTTTAAAAGAAACAATTTCAGTCCCTGGAGGATGGCCAAACTGACCTTTTGCAGAGATAGTATAAATGTAAGAATGCAGAATTCTTTTGGAAAGAGCTAGAGAGATTGTAGAAGCTCTGTCAGAAATGTATAGGGCTAGATGGAGGATATGTGGAGTGATAATAGCTTCATATTTTGAGTTTTTTGTTCCAATAAAGGTTTGTAGCAATACTTTTTGACAGAGAGAGAGAGAGAGAGAGAGAGAGAGAGAGAGAGAGAGAGAGAAGAGAGAGAGAGAGAGAGAGAGAGAGAGAGAGAGAGAAGGGCATCATCTAGCACAGATGGTTGCCCGTACTGAGCAAATGGGTAAGTGATCATCACAAAGTTAAAAGCCAGTTTGGGGCATATGTTATAGTTAAAGTCGAAGCAGGGGTGCTAATGATATATCAGGACTGAACAATTAGGGAATTAATTAATTAAGCCGCTGTTTATACTTCTATTGTCAGTGCTAATTATGTGTTGGTTTGAAGTAAGCTCCCCTGTCTTCCTCAGTGGCTGTCAGGAAATGATAGCATGCTTGTATTTCCACCAGTATCTGCTTTTGTTCCCAGCATCATCTTTGCAGCGTCAGCTCAGATTCCCCCAAGATGACAGTTACAATCAAGCACATCCTCAGTGAAGCTGAAATGCTTGTGTTTGTTCTGTTTTGCTTTGCTTTTTAATAAGAGGTGTGCTACTGTTATTAACTCTGTTACCTTGCTTCAGACTTTAAGCCTCTGACTGGTGTTTTGGTAAATCAAGATAGTACTTCTCCTTTGACTTGAAAGAAGAACTGATGATAGGAGTCTGCAAAGAGGGGAAGAAAATTCCTTCCATGTAGCATTTGAAGACCATCAATCCCATTTTACCAACATCCCTTCCTGGGTCCCTCCTGGGGCATTTCTAAAGTCAGTAAGCACAGCCAGGCAGGAAACCTGCTCAGAAAGCTGCCGAAGCTTCATCATGAGGAGTTGACACTGGAATCTGTTCACTCGTGTCTGTGATCATGCATGTCTGTCTCAAAGAGAGGGGGTGGGGTGGGTAACAGCTATTTTCCTGCTGATTTCTTTTTTTTTTTCCTGCTGATTTCTTACAACTGCCCTCAGACCTACAATTTGAGAGCAATATGTATTATAATTTTTGCAAGCTTGTGAAAGGCATCAGGAAACAGTTGCTAGGGAAGTGGCAGGAGTCGAGCAGAGAATGGAAGGAATGAAGTGGAGAGCGTCCAAAGCAACGTCTTAGCACTGTATTAAACTTCCAAATGCTCAAGGGGTGAAAGGGTCAAAACTCCTATTAAAGACATGAGCTTTAACTGCTGAAAGAGTGTGTGCAAACAAAAGCATGCATGCAAAAGAGACTAAGGAACACAAAAACAAAATCGCATGGTCATGACAAATCCCATAGAGTTTCAGTCCTGGATTGTCATGATGTCTGTGTTCTTCTCTGACCTCCTTCTGACTGTTTACCAGTAATGAAAAAGCATCCTGTCCATCTTGACCTCCTTTAAAAGCTAGACCTGAGAAGGTGATTTCCTTATTTTTATTTTTAGAAGCTATTTTGCTTAAGTGGAAAATTGGTGGCAATGCACCTTATTTTACAACTTCTAACTTTAAGATCATCTCTCTTTTTTTCTTTCTAGTCGGCTACGTTTTGGTATTGCCGGACACAAATGGGTTTGGCGGCAAAGAGTCAAATGTTAAAGGTAGTGAATCTGAGGGGAAGCCAGAGGAGTCACATGTCTGTCTAATCGAGCATCAAGCATAAAGATGAACGAACTTCTCAGAAAGGGGCACCAGAGGAGCAGAGGAGGACAAAAATCCCCTGCATGTAGAAACAGATCAAATGACAAGAAGACTAGAGTTGCCATCTGCTGGAGGATGGAAAGAATGACATTTGACACTATTTGCCAGAGCAAAGCTAACCTCATTAGTCAAAATAATAAATCTCCTTGTACTGTGTATGCCCAGTTAGAGGGTTGAAAAAAAATCTGTAAGGGTGTCATTATTTCAACGTGACACATTTTGGATAATCTAGAAAATATATTGGGGAAGACAGGGAAGGTAGGTGCTCACTGCCCACTGTTAAAAGGTGTGATGGATATTGCTCCATACCCTTTCCAATAGCAGCATGTATTTCTCACTTTCACCACTGTGACTCTGAAAAGGATGATAGGCTTTCTTCTATGGTTCTGTGTAGTCACTGCTTCCTGAGTGTCGCTCTGCTTATGCAACTCGACCGAATGCATGAAGCTCACTTAGGTTCAATATAAAGAGCTCTGGCCTGGGAGCAAAAAGTACAGGATGATACGTCGTTGTTTGTCCACCAGCTACCAATATAAAATCATAAGCCAATCGTTTTATTACTCTGGGCCTCGGTCTTTGAAGCTGTAAAATTATAAGTGATATTGAGGAGGAGCTGCCGACTCTAAAAGATCTCTGAGGTCCCTTTCAGCTCTCAAATTTTGTGAACCTATAAGCACTGCAAACTCGTGGAGCACTTATAACATGAATATTCAAGCTAAACTCTCATTATTGCTTCTTCTAAATGCAGCAAAACAGTATCTAATGGCCTGATTAATCAGCCATAACCATCTTCTTCACCAATGAAGGGGAAAAATGTTTTCCCTTTTCACATATTGTGGAAAAGGAGCTAGTTATTAAAACTTGATTTCTCTGACACTGTTTCTGTTGCAGCAACTGACATACCCACACTCTCTGAACAGGAAGAATGGAAATGAAATGCAGCTTTAAGAGTCATGGAATTTAGTCAGGAAGCCAACGAAGAGATCAACACTAGAGGGAATTCCATAGAAGTGAAAACCGAGGTGAAAGGACTCACCCATCATTCCACAACCTCATGTGGGTCCATATGGACTCGATCATAAAATTGGGACATTTTTCTTACCTGAAACAAACCCCTGGCTTCCACATCCTGCATCTTGCAGACTACCCTAATTAAGTGTCCCCACCTCTAAATTCCAGATCCCTGCAGCCCCCAATGACTCTTACCTCCTCCGGATACAGTAGTGTTTGATGTCTCAACCTCTCACTTAGTTGGTTATCAAAGTCAGTCATATATTAATTTAGTTCTTTGACAAATATTTAATAAGTACTTATTAGATCCCATACATTAAGTTCCTTATTCTCACAAAGCTTATATTTTAGAGGGAACTGGGGGTAGGTGAATAAAGACATATATATATTAAACAGGAGCATATCCAATAGTAATATATGCTATTAAAAACACATTAAAATGATGCAATAGGATAATCAATTGGCTAATGTCTATTTTAGGTCCAGTACTGTGGAAATGTTTAAGGACGTGACAAATAGAATGAGGCTTGAGGACGAGATGGCAAGGCCAAGAATGCTGTGAGCGTTCCCAAGGCCTGGGAAATAGAAGACCTTGCACATTTGTGGGGCTGGTGGGGGGGGGGGGGCTGATGATAAAACATGGGGTTGGAATAAAGTCTACCGGATGGAGGGTAGCATAAATGAAGCGAAGAAGTTGGGCAAGAGCAAGAGGATCAGGGTGACAAGGTCATACTGAGAAAATTTAACTACATTCCAAATGCACTGTGAAAGTATTTGAGTTCACTTTTCATGTGTCATCCACCACCACTCAGCAGCTCTCAGGTCAGCTGAATCTCTGGGCATGGAATGCTTTTAAATAAAGGGCTGCTCATCGATGGCCTGGGGAATATGTGATATCTTTAAGTGTTAATATTTTAAGCAGGAATTTAACCTCCTGAGAGGGTGAGGTCATGGCGATTGCAGCCCTAGACCTCACACCCAGAAAAAGGCCACGGAAATGAGCTCAGCGTGGGACCAGACGCCCTCAGACCACGACTGTGACTCCAAGTTGAGACACAGGACCATGCTCCAAGCTGCGGGAAAGTGCCCCTAGGGAAAGAAGGGTGTTGTCTTTGCTAACTCCTTCAAAGCAGAATGAATCACCTTACTTTGTAGAGAGGATCCTGTAGTCTTTGTGCTCACATGTCACATAGCTTTCATTGAAATGGTGGAACAAGGAAACGTGTGACAATTCATGGTGTTCGTGCTCAAAGGAGGATCTTTGTGTAAAGCGGCAGCCTAATTAATGGAGGGGGGTATTAATTTAGCGGGGTTATGCTGTATTTTCCCTTTAGCTGCAAGTCTCATTTTTACATGCTTTTCTTTTGACTGGAGGGCAATCTTTAATTGCTGCTTTAAGGGAAGCAAGCACAATAAGGAGATTGTTAAACATTAGGAACACTGGGCTGTCTCTAATGTTAGCTGAGAGTAGCCTAACGTGTTTTTCATCCTAAACTCCAAGAAAGGCAGACCCAGGTAGTTAGTGAAGAATTAGGGAACAAAATCATCTTTCTTCTGTAGCTCAGGTCCTAATGCTCTCCAGAACCCCTCTAATTTCAGATGGGAAGAACTGAGGTCTAGGAAACCCTGGTGAATGCCAGGACCTTTTTACCTCATATAATATCTGTGGTGGCGCTGGCTCAGTCTTGGACTGCTAACTCTAAAGTTAATGGTTCAAACCCATCCACATGAGGCTGTTTGCTCCCTTAAAGTTGCACAGCTTTGGAAACTATACCCAGTGTGGATTAGAAGAGGAAGAGCCATGGCCAGATGGTTTGTCACAGTGTCTGCAACAATGGACACAGACAGAAGATTTGTGAGCAGCGCAAGGAGGACTGTACATGGGGCCACTGTGGGTCAGATCCTACCCCTGGACAATGCAGACACTCAAGAACCACATGGAGCACCAATGACGGGAAGGCCCTCAGGGAATGAAAGCAACATGTATGGTTTCACTGAAAGCAAGAAAGAAAACAGAACTTGGCTTTAAAAAAAAAAAGGAGAAAGCATCAGGGAGTAGCTCATTGAAGAAAGAAACTAACGCTATACAGAGAAGCTGAGGCCACAACTTCCCAATATCTAGAACAATGCCTGGTAGGCATGCATGATTTTCAACAGCAAGAAAACAAGAATGAATATGGAAGGAGGAAACAAAAAGAGAGGGGTGTGGGCTGAGGGAGAGGAGGAGAGGAGAGAAGAGGAGATTGGTATAGGAGATGAGCGAACCGGCTAGGGAGGGCAGGGAAGCAAGAAAGATGAGCTTGGTCTGGATGCATATCATAACAACCTGAGGAATCCATCCCATCTTTCCCAGTCCTACAGTTTAAGTAGCTCAACTGTGAGGTGAGTAGGGCATTGTACTCTTGGAATGCACTCAACAAAATGTTTGATCCTCAAGGGATGCTGATATGCCGTCCGCTTTGGCTGCCACTGAGCTCCATGAAAAGGAAAAGAGAGGAAAGAAGCAACAGCTGAGTAATGACCTTCAACCTGGTGTCAGAAATGACTCTAAAGGCCCCCCAGAGGCATGCTGTGGCACTGATTTAAGTCACCCAGTTCTCAAGAAGATAAGCTTCAGAAACCAGATGTCTCTTGTCTCCCCCACCCCATCATTTTTACCCAGTCCCTAAACACAGCACCCTCCATGATGCTGAGAATTGCAATCAGTGAACCAAGAAAGAGACCTGCGCTTTCAGGCAGCGTTTCACTTGGTCCCTTGTCCTGGGAGGGGAGAGAACTCTGCCCAGCACACGGGACCCTCCCTTGGACACAGAAGTGGGCCTGGTTGGTCCTGAAGTGCCCACCGCCTGTGTGACAAGGAAAGGTAAGAGAATCGCACGTGCTGAGGAACGAGCAAAAGTGACTCCGTTGCAGAAAACGGACAAGGCAACTGTGGCAACCAGATCCTCTTTGGCACCTTTACGATCGTCATGGAAACACCGTAGCTGTAGCGGTCGGTAGCACGCTGCAGGCTAGAGCTGGGCTCCCTGCCGCCCTCCACCCTCCTAGCAGCGGGCAAGATGCGGGCATGGGGGCGGCAGCCACCCAAGCAGGAGAACGACTGTCTCTAGGGATTAAGTCTCTGTAGGCCCAATTCTGTGTTACTATGGCAATGCTGAGGAGGCCTGGTGGCACCGTGATGAAGCGGTCGCCTGTAACCACTGAGTCGGAGGGAGAGCGAGGGGATGCGGCCCTTTGCTCCTGTAAAGAGGGCCGCGGCCTTGGAAACTGCATGGGGCACTTCGACCCGGTCTCGGTCGGACCGACCCCCTGGCAACCAGATTCCTTTGTTTACAAGCATATGGGTAAACAGGTCCACAGGCATTCAGGGATGCGTGCAGAGCCCGAAGTGACCAAAGCACAACCTGGAGCTTGTTCCACAAATACACAGGATGCGTTTAGGGGTGTGTGTCTGCTACACCTCCAAAGATGGGGCTCAGGGAGACCACGATAATACTGCATGGTCCTTTACTGGACATTGATCTGGCAGTGACCTAAAATGTACTGGATCTAGATGTTCCAACTCATAAAAATCTGGTGTTAGGCTAGAAAAAGAGGGTTAAATTATCAGATGGCAATTAGTTTGCCCTCTAGAAAACACACAAATAAACAAATTCACAAACAACTGAGATAAGTGGACTGATAAGAGGATTCTGTGAAATTCTACATATACCAACAATGGCTCAAACCTGGGTTTTAAAAAATACACATGCACATAAAATCATATTTTTACCCTCCCTATGCTACTTCCTCAGCAAGAGAAATGTCCACTGTTCCCTGAACACACACACACACACACACACACACACACACATCTTCAGAATGGCTATAGTTTTTCATGGAGTATAAATTACCTACTAGAGACTGCCTCACAAAATATGTTAGCAGAAATAAGGTATTGATTAAATATGGCCACAGTAAACACTAAACTTGCATTAATATTTCCCACCACTGGTGATTTAGCATTTTGTCTTGTATCAGAGCCCACAGGTGTGTGTGTGTGTGTGTGTGAGCGCGCACATCCTCAAAACAGCTAACCTTTACCACAATAAACTGGACTTAGAATATACGGTCTTCTGACACAGTAGTAAAGAACTTTCTTACCTACCTGTCCATGCCTTAACAAAATATTTATCTCACAATTACACTTGGTTGCAGTCTATTTACATTTCATCTTTTAAATTCATTATGTATCACAAATTATTTTAAAATCGGCAGCTTTGTAAAGTTATAGCGTACACAAGAAAAATGGTTATTTCTAACATATTTTCTTTCACTTCATCTCTACGTGCACTTCCCCCTAGTACTTTTGGCCAATACATTTTCCCTTTTCAAAAACACTACCATTTATGCCCAGAGCAAAATCTTAATAAATTGTTCCTTGTGCCATCTCCCTCGGCGTGAAATCTCCTAGATCTTTGACTTCCTTATTCCACCAGCATAGTCCTCACCCCATTCTCACCATGGTAAATATTTGCTTGGTAGGTTATCGAGTTTTCCCATCACTTGGCTGTCATAGTTTTTTTGTTGCTGTGGATTCTTCCTGTCACTTTTGCATTTAGGTTCATATAGGCGTGCTAGGTACATATAGGCTCACTGTGGATCATAATCAACTTGAAGGCAATGGATCCATACATGTAAGAGAATCTACCCTGCCAAATTATCGTTACATCTGCCCAGATGTTATCACATTAAAAAAGAATCAAGAAGTACTTGAATGAAAAAATTATTAGCAATGCTGGTTAACTCTGATGTACTCACAAGTTTAGGGGAATTTCTAGGGTCAGTTTCCTTCCCCCCACCAAAACAGCATTGCCAAATAAAATGTAATTTGGAGGCGAGTATGACTTAAAATCAACAGAAGCAAATGCTGCTCCATACACAATTCTGCACTAATGATGATCTGTAAGTAGATGCATGGAGAGACGAGCAGGTTAAATTGTTGTGAGAGGGAGACTGGTTTGATAGAGGATAGCTGTACATGGATATTTACCATTGCTGCAAATACATCCATGAATGTGGTGAACTATAGAGTGGGAAGAGTTCTGAGAACTTTTTGATATAACCAAATACTTTGAGAAGATGAATCCCGGGGTCCCACGTGTCAGGAACATGGTGTCAGACACACTAAACATAGCTGTCATGACATAGCCCGCAAAGTTGTACACCTAGCTTTGCTGGTTAGCAGTGGGGGTTTCAAAAGCTCATTCATGGACATCCAAGCTGAATCTTGTTTTCTGTCTCCATTTCGAAGAAAGACATAAAGAAGAGTGAAGAAAATCAAACACATATATGGACTAATGAATTACATATGAGTTATGGAGACTAACATTGTCTCTATAGGCCTGCACCAGAAAGACAAGAGGTTACCTGGTACCTACAGTAAGCTGCTCTGGAAGAAATCACATTAAAAGCTCTGGAGAGAGGGGAATAAATGTGGAACAATATTCGAAATCATAAAAAAAGTCTTGCTCATCATAAAGAGGCTGATGCAGGCCTGAGCCCCGGTGGCGTAGTGGTTGTGCATGGGACTGCAGCCCACTGGGACGGAGGTTCAATTCCAGCAGTGGGGCTGGGCCTCCTACTCCCACCACCGGAGAGCAGTGATGCCCACAAAAAACAAACAAACAAACAAAAAATAAAGAGGCTGATGCAACCTTTAAGCCTTGTCAGCAGTTAGAAGTGAAAATTCACTCTAGTGAATAATAACACAAGCGAGGTATGTACACCTTAGAATGACCAATCTTTAAGATCAAATGGGGCAAAACTCACCCCAAGGGTAAAGTCCAAAAGGCTTAGGAAAGAAGACAAACAGGAAACATAGAGAAGACATGAAATAAGAGATATTATGGTATAGAGGATGCAATCAGTGTCTTGAAGTGAGTATGCATTGTTGAAGGAAGAATTGCCTATTCGATTTGAGCCTTTGAGTCAATTGCAACTCAGATCAACTCTAAAGAGGGTTTTTGAAACCCTGACCATGCATGGGAGCAGAAAACTTGTCTCTATTTGGCTGAACACAGAGCATTGGAGGCGAGTGGGTTTTCACTTCTAAACACTGACTAGGCTTAGAGGTTGCATTAGCCTCTTTCTGATGAGTAATACTTTTTATGATTTTGAATATTGTTCCACGTTTGTCTCCCTCTCTCCAGGGCTTTTAATGTGATTCCTTTGAGAGCAGTTTATGATAGGCACCAGATAGCATGTGGTCTTTCTGGTGCAGGGCTATGGAGACAATGTCATCTTTCTGCTGAAGAGTGGCTGGTGGATTTGAACCGCTTCTCATAAGATTAGCTGTCCAATATTTGCCCTACTGCACCAACAGAGTTCCAACAAGACTGGTCAAAATCATCCCATTAATTTGCTAAGGGGTGATAATATTGTAGTTATATCTATCTAGCTATCTCTATCCTTTTTAGCAATTTAACTAACTAGGAGAAAATGCTAAGAGATTTATGATTTATAATGATGATTAAAAGGCCACACTATTAATAAGTGATAAGTCCAATGTGGTTTTGTGTTCTTGATTCAATTACAACTCATACTGATCCCATAGGACAAAACAGACAGCCCCTAAGCTAGAGGAAACCCTCACTGTAGTTGATTGCTCAGTCTCTTCTCCTGTGGAGTTACAGGTGGGTTCAAACTGCTAAACCTTTGGTGAGGATCCAAGCACTTAGCCATTCGGCTAAGTCTATCTCAATTATAATTACAAAACATTTTTGAAAGTTGCATCTCATCACAACATACTGGATATTGAATATGGTATGAAATGAAATGTCATGTTGCAACATGATAATCATTTTCTGTCCAGTCCTTCCTTAACTACTCGGCAAAGCTAGAAACTGATTGTATCACAGTGCAGAGAAGATAGACCACAGCCCAGTCTGAGCAGCAGCTATAAGGCGTGCTCTATCCAAAGCAGAGAAAAATGGTAGATCAATAAATGTAATGGCTTCTTAAAATATAAACCTTTGGGCTGAGCCCCGGTGGCATAGTGGTTGTGTACGGGACTGCGGCCCACTGGGATGGAGGTTCAATTCCCGCTCACAGGAGCAAAGGTTGGGCCTCCTACTCCTACCACCAGGGCAGAGATGCCTAAAAAAAAATTTTTTTTAATAAAAATATATATAAACCTTTGCTAGAAAATAGCTATGTGACTACCGAGTGGGAAAACAGACAATACTAAATATAGGTCCACAACTGTAGTAGTATTACATACAAATGATAATTTAAAAAACTCGTGAGAAAAACTTTAAAGAAATCTGTTCCTCCCTCTCCCACTGTCATAACACCATTTCTACCTTACAAACCTGGGTAGACCAGAGCATGAGCACTGGTACAGATAAGAGCTGGGAACTCAGGGAATCCAGGACAGATAAACCCTTCAGGACCTATAATGGGAGTAGGGATTCCAGGAAGACAGGAAGGAAAGAGGGAACCAATCACAATGATCAATATATAACCCCCTCCCAGGGGGACAGACAATGGAAAAATGGGTGAAAGGAGATATTGGCCAGTGCGAGACCTGAAATAATAATAATGATTTATAAACTACCAAGGGCTCATGAGGGAGGGTTGGCGAGGGAGGGAGGATCTGATACCAAAGGATCAAGTAGAAAGAAAATGTTTTGAAAATGATGATGGCAGCAAATATACAAATGTACTTGACACAATGGATGGAGGTATGGATTGTGATAAGAGCTGTATGAGTCCCTAAAAAAGGAGTATATTTATCTGTCATGTATTCATGGATAGATACTTTGATCTATACATGCTTCACGGCCATTGAATAATTTTTGATTCATAGGTACCTTCTGTATTGTTTCTTCACTTAGGAATATTTACGAGAGCAGACAGCCTTATTTTCTATTCAATGGATGTGGTTTGCAACTGATGGGTTTGAGACAGTTATATACTACAGACACACACATGTTGGTATCTACATATATGAAACAGAGAAGTATGTGTTGCTGTTATTATATGTCAAGAAAGTGCTTCTGATTCACCGTGACCTTATGTACCTTATAGACTGAAACACTGCCCTTCCCATAATCTTTGCTATGCTCACACCCATTTTTGCAGCTACTGTGTCAATCCATCTTATTAATTGTGTTCCTCTTTTTCATTGATCTTCTACTTTACTAAGCATGATCTTTTTCTCCAGGAACTGGGCCCTTCAGAGAACATGTCTTAAGTTTGTGAGATGAAGCCTCTTCATCCTCACTATGAAGGAGTAATTTAGTTAAATGTGTTTCAATATATTTGATCATTCTTCTGGGAGTCCATGTTATATTTATATATCAAATCTAGAAACATAACCAAGTGATGCTCCTTCTTTGATATTTCATACTCACTGTCCAGCTTCTACATGCATACATACATGGAAAATACCAGCGTGATATCTTCGTTGTCAACCTTTTAGAGACCTTTTGCATAAGATTGGCATAATGCATACGCCATTTGATTTCTTGACTGCTGCTTTATGGGCCTTGATTGTATATCCACATAAAATGAAGTCTTGAACAACTTCAATCATTTTCTCCATCTGATATGATGAAAATCTGGGCCTAGGCAAGTTGACAAAAAAATATAACTAGCCCTCAGGACTTGTGTTTTGTTTGTATTGTGTATATTCTGCATTGTAGTCTTTGAACTTCATTAGTGGGAGCTCCAAGCCCTGGGTGCTTTCAGTAAACAAGGTCACATCAGCTACATATTGAGAGTAGTTAATGAGTCTTCCTTCAATCCTAATACCTGTCCTTCGCCACATAGCCCAGCTTGTCAAATTATTTGCTCCAAATAAAAATTATGTGTATACATTGATAACATTTCTAAACATTGTGCTTTAAGGCAAGAGTGGAAACATGGAGGGTCAAAGGGTAGGATTGTCATCTCTCACATATGACACCAGGCTTAAGTTCTAGCCATTGTCCTTCAAGTATAACCCCCATGTAGGTTCCAAGCAGTAGCTTCCAACCTACTTTGACAATGAACACATTTTACCAGAATTTCATGACTGTCTAGATGAGTGGTCTGTCTATCTACTTTTAAGAAACAGCCAGTGAAAATTCTGTCAATCATCAATTCTATCAATCATGTGATCCTCAACTAGGCATGGTGATGGCAAAATATATGGGTTGGGGGTGCTCCATAGATTAGGAGACTATTTAATGGAAATTAATAACAACAACATAAGGCAAAAACATTAATACCATTTTAAAAATAGAGACATATTTCCTGACTGTTAAATTTACATTTATTAAGTTGTTTAAAAACCTAAAGATAAACAATAGACCATCCACTTGAGAAGAGACCATACCCACACAGAAGAAGCACAACAGCCAGTGTGGCCACACGGTGATGAAAGGTCTAGGCAACAGATATCAAACAGGGGGGAAAAAAGCACATATCACTGTGTGCGCACACACCCAAGGTGCCCACTGAGGACATGTGGGAGCATGAGCAAGAGTGGTGAAGAAAGCTGATAGTGCCCAGCTATCAAAAGATATAGCATCTGGGGTCTTAAAGGCTTGAGCATAAACAAGCAGCCATCTAGGTCAGGAGCAACAAAACCCACCATAAAAGAAGCTCATTTGCCTGTGCGATCATAAGGTGCTGAAACAATCAGGGATCAGACATCAAAGAACAAAAATCAAAATCAATGAACCAATATCAATGAACCAATGAACTCCCAATATCACTGAAGACAGATGGATACAGAGGCAAACAGAGTAGAAGAAAAGATGGTGCCCAGCTACCAAATGATTGAATGTCTGGAGTCTCAAAGACTTGAAGATAACTGAGTGGCCATTCAGCACGGAGACAGCAAAGTTCACAGGGAAGAACCACACCAGCATGTGTGATCAAGAGGGGCCAAAGGGAGCAGCTATCGAGCATCAAAGAACAGGAATCACTTCATTACAAGTGAGAGAAGGGGCAGGGCGGGGACCGAAGACCCACTGGTGGGTAATTGCTCACCCCTTCACAGGGGAGCCACGGGGAGGAGACAGACTAGTCAGGTGCAACCCAGGCAGTGATGATGCATACAAGTTTCCTCTAGTTCCTGAGGTCTCCCTCCCCCGCAACCATCATGGTCCCAACTCTACCTCGCAAATCCGGATGGACTGGAAAAGGTACACTAGTGGAGAGGGGAGCTGGAGACATTGGGAAATCAGGATGGATGAGCCCCCTCGTGCCAGTGGTTAGATTGGAAATACTGGATGGGTGGAGAGAAGGTGGGGTAGAGAGACGGAACTAACTGCAAGGATCTACATATGACCTGTCTAGGAGACGGGCATGGGGGAGTGGGTTGAGGGAGGTGTCGGGCAGGGTAATATAGGACAGAACAATAATAATTTTAAAGTACTGAGGGTTGATGGGGGAGGGAGAGCAGGGGAACAGGGGAGGGGTTGGAGGAAGCGACACCAGGGGCTCAGGGGAAAGGGCAGATGTTTGGAGAATGATGACGGCAGCGGATGTGCGAGGGTGCTTGCCACAGTAAGTTTATTTATGTATTGGAAAAACAATGTATGAGCCCCTAATAAAATGATTTTTAATTAAAAAAATAAATAAAAATAAAAACCTAACATGATAGAAAATCACACTGGAGGATAAGGCAAGAGTTAAATGTTAAAATCAGAGCAGATTCAATGCCTCCTTATTCCTTGACATTCCCATTGTTGCTTTATAACAAGCAACACGAAATTCTTCCTTTTATCTCTTCTCAAAATAGTTGGATGGAAACCCTTGCCTTCATTTCCTACCAGCAGGCTACAGGAAGAGACGTTATCACTGCTGCAGAAGCAGCAATTCATGAGCTGGTACTGTCTTTATACAGAACATCAAACATTTCTGGAGACTTTTGAATATTTCTCACTTTAACCCTCCTGACACTGCTGCAGTTAGGTGGGTGGTAAATGCCATCTAGTTTACTTTATAAATCAGGAATTTATATGACAGTTGGGCTGGCATGCTGGGTGGTACTGGAATCAGAGTGAAATGTAGAATCCTGGACTTAGAGACTCAAATAGAGTCTCTTACTATACCCACCTCTGCCAAAGTCACTCCGGGCTGCTTTCTGTTTTGCTTCCTCAAGGAACGAGAGAGAGCAACCCCATGCATGTGAGCAGCACTTTGCACTCCACACTGATTGAGTGATGTCCTGATGAACACATTTGTATCCTCAAAAGATTTCTGAAGTCTTTTGTGCTGCACAAAGAGACCTCCAGGAGAAATATTTGAGATCCCCTGTATGGCATAACAAAACCAATGTTGTTTGGGTCTGAAGGGATGTGGCCAGGTAGGCAACAAGCCCAGTTTCATTTGATTGGACAACTATTTAATTATTTGAAAAAGCAAGTGCAGGTTGTTGTCCATCAGTCCTTATTACGCAATCATATTGAAAGTATGTGGTTGAATACCAGTTACTGACATTTCAAAAACAGACCTTCTTCAAATGATGAATATATTGAATTCAGAGTGCTGTTTCTAAATTCTTTAACAGAATTATCTGAAACTTTTAATGGTGAATGTTTAGTGCAGAGTATGTACACTGCAATAAAAGTTGAAACACAGAGCTGACTTGTATGTCTTACCTGTATCTGAGCAGGAGCTTGGAAAAGACTGTACCTATTGAAAGACTCTGGTCAAATGCCAATCGTCATCACAAAAGCCCAATCACAATTTTTAAAAATAGTTTGTTTTAAAAATGATTCTATTGTAGCTTATAAGCTATGGACACTATTATAACTGGAATACTACATATCACCCAAATATATTGGGAAATAAAAAGAGGCTTTAAAGCAAGCTATCAGCACCCTTGAGTTCAATGCCCTGTTCCTTTCCCGGTCTTTGTTATCTATTTTGGAATTCACAGATATAGGGATAGTAACAATGAAAGAGATCATTGACATCTTCTATTCCAACCACTATTCTTGATATAAATAAAAGATTTCATGTAAAGGACGGCAGCAAAACTAGACTTCTATGTTCAGGTCCCTCTAAAAAACAAAACCAAACTCAAAGCCACGAGACACGACCAACTCATAGAGACCCTATGCAACAGGGTCTCTATACGACCCTATACGAAGGCCCCATGGGTTTCGGAGATCAATTCTTCATGGGAGTAGAAACCCTCCTCGTTCCCTGTGGAGCAGCTGCTGGTTTCAAATTGCTGACCTTGCATTTAGCAGTCCTGTGCATCACCACTGGACACGCTGCTACCACAGAAATATGATCTAGACTTTGCCTTGGAGAAATGACAACATTGGAGACTTGGATGAGGGAAGAGAAAGAAACGCTCAGAGAGGAATTTAGGATAATACCACACCTGTAAAGAATCGCAGGTGTAGAATAGGGCAGTTCTCCTCAGTCCCACAGGGGCTCTGAGTCAGTATTGACTCCGTGGCAGTGGGTACTTTTTAGGAACTTGATCCATGGTCTCTTCTTGTTTAAAAAAAAAGTGTTCCACTATTAAAATAAGATAAGACAGTACAGAACATTTAATTTGAAGAAAATAGTTCAAAAAAGAAGGATTCATCTAGCCTTCTTAGAGTGTGATTACTCTGCTTGAGAATGGACTCTTCAAATCAGAAAATATTACTGCAACATTTCACATCCTAGAGCACTCGTCACAATGATGCCAGCTGAAATATCTACTACTTGTTGTTTAATCCTCTTTGAATGGATGGGCAGATATCAGAGTAGAGAGACTGGGGGCTGCAAAGACAAGTAATCTGGAGTGAGAATGAAATATTTTAGGCAAGAATGAGTTATAATAGATATGAAAATCAGTGTTATCATGTAGGGACCTGAGACTATTAAAATTAACTTTATTTGGAAGTTTTTGAGAAAGATAACTTGTTAGAAGTAGAAGATACTCACTGGAAGCAGCAGATGATATATTTGAACAGTGATCATGCAATAACAGACTGATCACAAACCACAAAATATGTAGAGCCTGGCCTATTCCCCTGACTTCTTTGGGTTATGTTTAGATTGGTGTTCTAAGTGCAAGGAGACTTTGAGACACTTGTTAATAAATCCAGCCTCCCACACAGATTTCTGAATGTGTGTCTGGTCATTTGTATTCTGTTCTGTTCCTTTTCTATGCAAATGGCAGCAGATGGTAGAAGGGGCAGAGAGAAGTGGGGATCCAGGAGGACAGTGGGAATTGTACTACCTCCCTCCTTCAAGGTGTAGGTTGGAAGAACCCTTAGGATAGGAGAATTGTAGAATAAACATGTTGGGCTGCTACAGGATCAAACGACTGCTTGATAACCAGTTCTTAGTTGCTCTGAACAGGGTTCTATGCAATGTTGAGAAGACACATTGTAGCCCTAGTATTAAGACAAGTGGTTTAGGTTTTCTGTTTCTTGACTTTCTCATGTACATTGGAAAAGTTGCAGCATCTCAGAGGGGAAGAAATGGAATCAGTACATTAAGATGTTTGATTTTAGGGTCTGACAAAGACTAATTAATGACTCTCTAGGGGTGGGTGGTTGAGGCTATGAGGGTGCTGATGATAACCAGGGGGTTTCAAAAGCTCATGGAGAATGGAATGAAAAGGTAGTGAAAAGTGTCCACAAACTTTGTAAGTCCCTAATATTTGAAAAGTTTATAAAAAGGTACAATCAATCCTTTAATGAAGTATATCTTATATCCAAAGTCCACACTTCCACACATTAGCCATTTTATAAATCTTGACTGTAGGCATGTTTTGACTTCAAGAACTTGGCTCTTGCACTCCCTTGACTTGGAATTCTTCTCTTGTTGTTTTATAAGTGGTGGTCTCCCACTATTCAGGTTTCAGCTCCAATTGCCTCTCTTCATGTAAACCTCACTTAAACTAACATTAGATGAAGTAACTGTACTCCCACAATTTCTCTCCCCCATGTTTAAAGTTCTTTAGTTTATCGTTGCTTAAAGTTGTCTTATTTACCCACTTACTTACCAGGTTTGTTCATTATATTATCAGATCTAGAATATAGCTACACAGATTAAATGCTCATTTGATATTTGTTTACCTCTGATAACTGAGGGATTAATGGACTAGAAGAGGGCCAAAAGAAATATATATTTAAATATTAATAGTTACATGTTCAAAGACTTTATCCCATTTTAAGAGACTATTCAAAACAAACTTGACACATAACAGCAGCATTTGTTTTTTTATGCAAATTTTCTGCCCTCGCGCGACCATTTAGTTATTCTTGAGCAAAAAAAAAAAAAAGTTACCGGAAATTGTAATCTAGTTCCTCCAATTTAAAACCGTGAAAAACAAAGCAAAACTAATGGTCCTGAAGTCAATTCTGACTCTAGTGATGCTAAAGGACACTTCAAAGATTTACCAAGTCATTAATTTAGAACAGACACAGACAGCTACACATTTCTTCTGTGAAGCAGCTGGTACATTCAAACCATGGACCTACTGCTCAGCATTGAAGCACTTTACCCACTACATCGGGGCTCCATCCTGTACTTAAGTGAAGGCACAGAAGCTGGTTACAGCGACAAGCATTTTAGATACTATTTTTAGATGGGCAGCCTGGTGATGTAAACTTTATTGTAGAACATTTCCCTTTCCCTTTCTATTTCTTACACTGCCTCTGGGAAGGTGATGCCAAAGGATTTTGCTAGACTCCCAATTAGTTACCATTCAATCATTTCCTGCTCAGGGTGATGTCAAGCATGTCAGAGTAGACTCACACACCATAAGGTATTCAATAGCTCATATACTTAGATTTTCTACAAAGTGAGTCCAACAGGTGCTCAATAAATATCGCTGCTCCTACTATTTGAGCAAAGTCCCAGAGTATAGTGGAACTTGTGCAAGCATCTAGACCCCCTAATTTGGCATCAAAAGATTTAGACTTACAAATTGGGCTCAGTCTTCTAAGCAAATAAATAAAGGCAATCCCATTATGCAAAGGTTAAAGAATATGAAAACTTAATTATGCTTCTTATAGATTCTATACCTAAAGTACAGTGATTCCTTTAACATCTGCATGACATATCCTAGTTATGTACAATGTATTTTAACATTTATGCATTTATTACTTTATTTTCAATTTCTGTTTATAGGCAAGGAAAAAGTAGTAGAAAAAAATGTTGCAAATTCTCACTTCATGTTGCAAATTCATGTGGTGAAGCAACCTGTTTTACAGTTTGAACTGGTGTTGTTCCATTTGACTTGTGCAGCAGGAAATAGTTCTGCTACCTGTAAGAATCCGAGATCCGTCACTCAATAGGAGAATATTGCAACCCTAGTAAAGGGTGTTATAGGGAGAGCAAAATGATGCAGTGCTTCTAAAACCTTAGTGAGATGATGGGTTCCCTGGGGATCTTGTTAAAATGCAGATTCTGATTTGGTATGTCCAGAGTGGGCCTGAAATTATCCTTTAAAAAAATAAAAGAACATTCTAGATGAAATCTATGCATGGTACTTATGGACAATATTGTTGAGATCATGTGGTTTAGGAAATGAATGATAAAGGTTTTAGATCACTCACTATATATTTTGTGAAGACATAAGTCAAAACTGTCTTATTTAGCATTGCATAAATGACTAGAACTTCTGCTCCTATTAAGTGGCGGAGTCTATTTTTCCTTTCCTTGAATATATTTAACCATGTAATTGACTCTAGCAGACAGACAAGAGCAAATGGTCAAAAACCGAGACTTTAAAAAGTGTGTGTGAGCTGGGTATTGCGCGCTCTTGTTCTTGGATTACTTCAGCTATCACTTGATCATGCCTGAGCAAGTGTGGGAGGCCATCTGGAAGTCAACCAAGGTGCTCCAGCCTACAGCTAATCAGGCAGGCATTAGTCAATAGCCTACTGACTGCCATCCATAAGAGTGAAGCCAGGCTAGATTATCCACTCCACCCTTCTTCTGGTTGATGGCAGGCACTTGAGCCAACACAAACACACTGACCTGCGCAAAAGATCTGCTGAGGAAACTCATAGAGAGCCAGGAACTAAATAAAAGGATGGTTGTTTTAACCTCTGGATCTGGGGATTGCTTGTTATGCAGCTTCTAAAGTAAGAACTGGTAACTAAATAATTCTAGTATTAGATGGTGGCACATGATACATGTCTGTTTATGTGCTTCTATTTTTTTTAATCAATATAGTATAAATCTGGTCTTATAGGATGGAAAGGTAACAAAGCAGTCATTATAATAGTATTTGATCAATTTTGCAAGTTATAGCTAAATTTATTTCTATCCTTTATTATGTTGATACCTTGGGATGTACATTACTAGCCTTTCCAACCTAACCAGTAATAGGAAAGTCATCATATAAGAAAGTTTACTGCAATTCAACAAAGATTGAGGAAGCATTTCTTATATGTGACTAAGGAGTTCCAGGGACAGTAAGATGTGATTCAAGGAATTATAGTCAGTGATGAACCTGACCTTGTTTAAGTCCTTATAATTTTTGTCTCCTCGAATACTAAGTGTCCTAGACACTCTCAGTCAGATCAGTCCTTTGTAATGGAACCAGATTCAGAATCCAACTATGGAATTTTTGTGCACATTCTCTAGCCTACCCCATTTCAGCATTTTTACTAATCTTGTTTCATTGTTCTATCCAGCCGTCTGTCTATCTACAGTACTTGCTTTCTTTCAGGCTTAATTTAAGTGAAGTCTTGCAGTCCTTAATGACCAAAAGAACATCTGGAATTTACCATTAATGGCTCTCTTCAAGTGCCATGCTGAGTTCTGTCTGCAGGGCTTGCAGGGTCTTCGCATCCTCTAACATGCAAACCATAGAGTACTGTTCATGCTCAGTAACCACTAACAGACAGATTCTTTGCATCAAAATTTTATGTAGCTCTCTGTGGAAAAGCTTTATGGTCTCTGACAACTTGAAATGCCAAGTTGTGCAGAAAGGAATATGTATGTTAGGTTATATCTATTAAATTACATTACAGAAATATATAGTTAGGGGCTATTACAACTTTGGTGCCTCTTAGGTTGACTCCCAATGACTTTGTGGAAGCCTCTGATTTGATGGACATCTGAATCATTATTATTTGGAACATCATAACATGATTACTTTTACAACTTGATTAGTTTAAAAAATATGTTAGTCACTGTGCTACAACATCTATATGCATCACATATCACTTCATTTTATTATCTATCTCCTTAGTCATTATTTTCCCATCATCTGGTGTACATAATATAAAAAAGAATGCCATTTGATTCTAAAACCGGGTCCATAGTACTTTTTCTGAGACTAAAAGACATGAAAATAAGTTTACAAGAAATCACACATTTGTGAAAAATCCACCTTAAGAAGTTTATTTGTGTTTACTATAAGAGACAACTGCTTGACTAATCAATTGGCAAATTATGCAGTCTGTGAGGGAGGGAGCTTCAACAGGTTTGTGGACATGTTTCCTTATTTTTAATTCCATCTTTCCATGAGCATTTTGAGGGCCTCTTGTATTTAAGAAGCTAGGCTGCACAATAAGGCACAAGAAAATCCAATATGAAAGAAGTCTTATGGGTAGATTTATGTAGGCCATCCAATAACCCTAGCAATCTGAACAGCAATGAATAATCAGTGGTTCGTCCTCTATCCCCCAATATATTTTCAGGTAGTGTTAGTCCCGGTAGATGAGAGGAACAAATTTCAAAGACACGCATATAGATATAAGGAAAGGGTTTATATACAAAACGAATGGGGCATGGAGAAAGCATCTCAGCCCAGTCCAGTCCAAAGTCATAAGTCCGATATTAACCCATATGCCCGAAATCAGTCTATAAAGTCTTCTTCTGACTCACGAAGTCACAGATCAGTGGGTGCAGAATCCCGGTGCTGGCAGGGCACCTCGCCTCAAGGACTAAGGGTCCTTCAACAGCAGAAGCAACTCATCGCTGGCAGAGGTCTCCATCTGGCCGCCTCAGCTTCAGAGGTCTGGCTCCATCAGGGCAAAGCTGTGTGGTGTCTCCTCCAGCTCCTCCAGTTTCTTAAACGCTGCCAGCTTGTCTTGTCCATGATTCATCGTCTCTCTAACTCGCAACAACTGGGGAAGATAGCTTCTCATCTTCACGAGGGAGATATCGCGAGATTTCCCGGAAGTCTCAGGAAAAAGCCATGCCCACATAGAGGCCTCATTGGCTACTCAATGACTATCTCTACATTAACAGGCTTGACTCCACCCCTACATTTCAATCATAAAATTAACATAAGCACATGACTGCCACAAATATAGAGCAAGAATATTAGAAAGATATTTTCACAATTTTTATGTTTTAGAGTCTTCTACCAAAATGCAAACACAGTATTACATTCTAAAAGTCATTATTCTACTCATTATCTTTCTTTATTTGAGAAGAAAATAAAAAGCTCTACCCATGAGGAAAACATCTTATACTGACATGAAAGATCAATGACAAATCCACTTGGGGAAGTATACATTCAGGGTCAAACCATAATGGAGATGGAGATGGAGCAGTAGGGTCACCAAAAGTCACCAAGTTTCGCCAGAGCCTTTGGGCCAAATGCAGACTATCAAGAAAAAATAAGGCTTTTTGCTTTAGAGGAACTAGTCCCTGAAAATCCTATCTATAGCATTAGGATATTGTCAGTTATAGAAAACCAAATGACTAGAAGCAGAACATTGTCAGAGATAATGCCATAAGACAAGCCCCTTGATTTGGAAGGCATTTATGATATGACAGTGGAAGAGTTGCCTTATCAAAGACTCAACCACAATGATTTGGGTGGAGTAAGTGTTTTGAAGCAAAGCCCTTGGGATCTTCTTTTACTAGTGGAGGATGACTCAAATTGAGGAGGAACATCTACAAACATTAAGTAATAATTGGAAATGGAATGCATGAAGCATGCATCAAGAAAAATGGAAAGTCATTGAAAATTAAACAGAAGCAATCAAGATTGATAATATAGGTTCTAGTGACATGAAATGGACTAGTATTAATCATTTTTTAAGCAGAAAATCATACAGTTTACCATGCCAGGAATGAAATAGTCAAGAGGAATGTTGTTGTATTTATCTTCAAAAATATTTTTCAAGATCTATATTGAAGTAAAATGCTATCATGATGGAATAAGTTCTATGCACATAATATATGCACATAAAATATATGCACAATCATTATAACTGTTATTAAAATTTAGGCACCAATAACTAATGCTAGTGATGCAGAAATTAAAGAATTCTGCTCATGTCCTCAGTCTAAAATTGATCATCCATGCATTCAAGGTGCATTGATATAACTGGAATACAAACATTGGAACTGAAGAGGAAATGGTTGGAATATATGGACTTTGTTCTACAGACAAAGATGGAGAGAGCAAAATGGAATTTCCCCAAATGAACAACTTCTTCATCCCAATAGCACATGTTGACTTCTTCAGATGGAATATGCATAAATCAAATGAGCTACATCTGTGACACTAGACAAAGGAGAAGCAAAATACCAGCAGCCAAATTGACACCATAGGTCAACTGTGGACGGATAATCAATTGTTCCTATGTAAGACCAGGTTGAAGCTGGAGAAGATTAAGAAAAGTCCCTGAGAGCCACAGCATAATCTTGAGAATCTCCTACCCAAATGCTGCGAGCAGATTTTATATATTAAACACTAATGACAGAGGATTAAATGAGCTATGGCATGACATGAAATATATATGTAGCAAACAAAACTTTGCTAGAAAGACAAAAAGAAAAAAGAGGATTTCAGAAAAGACTCCAGAAATTGCTCCTGATCTTAATAGCAGGTGCAAAAAATGGAAAAAATGTTGAAATCAAAGAGCTGAATAGATAAGTTCAAAAGCAAGCTTGAGAAGACAGAGTAAAATGTTACAATAAAATACTCAAAGACCTTGAGTTAGAAAACCAAAAGGGAAGAACATGCTTGACATATCTTCAAGTTTTGAGTTGTGACACTGGCAAAATTTATGGGGGGAAAATTGAATGAAAAATTGAAAAATTGAATGTGAAGGAAGTAGCAGAAAAGATGGAAAGACTCCAGAATCACTACTTCAAAAAGAACCAGTTGGCATTCAAGTCTTTGAACTGGTAGCATGTGAGCAAGGACCCATGGTTCAGAAGGGAAAGGTCCAAGCTGCATTGAAGGCATTGGCCAAAAACAAGGCTCCAGGAATTGAAATACAAATTAAAATGTTTCAACAAACCAATGAAGCACTGGAAGCACTCACTCATAAATGGCACACACACACACACACACACACCTAAAAAACAGATACTTGGCCAACTGACTGGAAGAGATCCATATTTGTTTTCATTCAAAATAAAGATAACCCAACAGAATTAACAAATTATGATATAATATCACTTATATCGCATGCAAGTAAAATTTTACTGATGAGCATCCCACAATAATTACAATAGTACATTGACAGGGAGCTTCCAGAAGTTTACATGGGATTCAGAAGGGGGTGTGGGAAAAGTGGTATCATTGCTAATGTCAAATGGATGTTGGTTCACAGCAGATAATACCTGAAAGACATTTACTTGTGTTTCATTAATGCAGCGTAGATATCTGGTATGTGCATCATAATATAGACCATCTTGGGGGAAATGGGAATTCCGGAATACTTACCTGTGCTCATGAAAAATCTGCACATGGATCAAAAGATCTTGGTTTTGGAAGCAGAACAAGGGACTACTGCATGACTTCACAGCATGGAATATATTCAGTCTGTATGCTGATGAAATCATCAGAGAAGCTGAATTATATGAAGAAAACTGTGGCCTCAGGATTGGAAGAAGTTTCATGAGCAACCGATGCAGATGACATAACCTTGCTTGCTGACATTGAGAAGGCTCTGTTGAAAATCAAGGATTGAAATCTTCGGTGTGAATTACAACTCAATGGAAAGATGACCCAAATCTTCACAACGGGACCAAAAGATAACATAATTTTAAGTGGGAAAAACAGAATTTGTCCTGGATTTCATCTTGCTTGGATCCACAATCGACACTCATGGAAACAGCAGTCAAGAGATCAAATGACATGTTAACGCTGACCTGTCAATTCATGACGTAACTCTGCTGCAGAAGACCTCCTAAAAGTGTTGAAGAGCAAGGATGTTACTCTGTGCACGAAGGTGCACTTGACTGAAGTCATGGTACTTATAATATGCATGTGAAAGTTGAACAATGACTAAAGATATCAGAACAATTGATGCATTGGAACTATGATATTCGTGAAGAATATTGATTTTTGGATTGTCAAAAGAACAAACAGAACCGTCTTGGAAAAAGTACAGCCAGAACACTCCTTAGAGGCAAGAATGATGAGACTTCATTTCACATACTTTGGCCATATTGGCAGGAGTGACCCATTCTTGAAGAACATCATGCTTGTTAAAGTGGAGAGGTAGCAAAAATGAGCAAGGCCCTTGTCAAGTGGCTTGATTGATACAGTGGCTGCAACAGAGAGCTCAGACAAAGGACAATTGTGAGGATAGGGTGGACCTGAGTGATGCTTTGTCGCATTGGATCTAAAGCCAAGATGAGTGGGAACAGACCCCCTGCCATCCGGTCACAACAACAATCAAAACCTGCAATGTTTAGCTAGCACAGACCATCCAATCTCCATCACACAATGGTTTATGTTCACACAATCTTACAGGGCTAAGAAAACTTTTGACTGTGCATCAGCTGGATTCTAATCTTTCTTACTGCCACCAAACACATTCCAGGAACTCTCTTAACAGTACGTACCCACAGAGCCTCACTCCAGAATTTCTACTGATTATTCTTAGCTCTGATAGAATTTACCTAGACATTTTAGTCTCCTTTACTTCTCATTTGCTATAGATAGTCATTCAACTGCAGTAGTTGCTAAAAATTATTTCGAGGAAAATGTATGAACCGAAAGTTTGTCAATCCTCCTTCAAAACTATGATTATAGTTGATTTGATCTGTCTACCTCTACTCTTTTTTTTTTTCTACTCTTAGGGTGTTGTGTCCTACACAATATCTCACTTAGCAGATATGGTAGTCCCTTGACTATTCTATTATTTCCAGGATCCTATTATCTGTTTTAGTCTATATTCCTGGCAAGAATATTTGAAAATTAAAATGCACATTGAAATTCCATATAATGTTAGTGTAAGCTAAGATTTCCGTTTCATCTGTTCCCACCACTCTCCCTTTTACCTGGCATTCCAGACACCTAAATGTCTCTGAAAACTCATAGTATTTTAAAACAGACTTTGCTTATGGTATGAGATTTCTTCACCATACATGTAGCTTGTCAAATCTTCCTCCTTTTCTCTAAGCAATAGTGGCCAGGCTCATGTAATTGGTTAGAGAAACTATTGCAGCCTCAGATCTTGTCTCGAATTTTGCCATTACATGAGTCACATTACTTTGTTATCCCTATCTAGCATTTTTTGTGCTGGAACCATTTTTTTTTCACCTTCCTCTGTGTCTCATCACCTAACTCGCTAGTTCACTTAATACAAACTAAGAAAACAAGTAAGAAACGCATTTTTGTTGAATAACTAAAATGTAAAGTTGGACTGTGGGTGATTAACAAGTGTTCACAGAGGATGGGAGATGGTTTACACACACACGCATTATGGTACTTTGGTAGGGGATACAAGAGAAACAAATCATAAGATGGAGATGCAGATGTTTGTCTGACCTCTCCCTCAAGGCAGCCAGAGGTCAGATCAAGTCACACTGCTTACTTGGTGGTTTTCTGAAAAGAATACGGGAAGATAAAGTTTTAATTATTTTGTTTGGTTGTAGTCTTTGGTTTTGGGCTTAAAATGGTGAAAATGAATGTGATTACTACATAATTTGAACTCAGGGTTTGAAAGCACCATTTTTAGTTTTTCAGAAACCATGCTGCTGAACGAAAATGGCTGATAAAAGGTCAAAATGTCTGACAAAAACAGAAAGACTGGATCTAGTTTATGCTCTCAGAGACCTAATCTTATATTTTTGCATAAACAGAATAGTTTAGAGAAGAATTTAAATGCTATATAAGGATTGACTTTATTTTAAGAATTTCATTTATTGTCTAATTCGATTTTTGATTATACTGATTTCTTCTGCTTATTATCCATATAGTGATTAATATAAATGTTTATTGAGAAGTATCAAAAAACTTGTAAATCCACTTGCTTCCAGCTATTAAAATTTGATCTCTAGATGAGTTTAGGTCACACCTGTAAAAAAGCTTTGAAAAGATAAGCCCCACCAGTGCTTTGGATTACTCAGGATATTTGCATTCCAAGACATTTGTCTGGGAGCAAGGTTGACAGATAGAAGGTAAAAAGGAACTCTGGCTTTTGTAATTTTGCATGGCTGATTTGTTCCAGTAGCTGGGGAAAAACCTGACACCATGAAAGAAAATTCTTCTCTGGGACTGAATGTTAAAGGGCACCTGTGGGCAGGCCAAAATGCTTGCCAGGTGACTACTAGGATCCAATTGTTGAGTGGAAGTGGGAGAAATGCAGCAATAAAGAGCTAAGTTAAGTCTGAACACTGACACCTGTGGACTTGGTTTAGAGCAAAACGAGAAGAAGAAAGTGGGTT
This sequence comes from Nesogale talazaci, assembly GCA_004026705.1. Classification (NCBI taxonomy): domain Eukaryota; kingdom Metazoa; phylum Chordata; class Mammalia; order Afrosoricida; family Tenrecidae; genus Nesogale; species Nesogale talazaci. The sequence goes on from PVJH01000469.1 coordinate 156,436, forward strand.
GACTGGTCTGAAGTTCATGACCTAGCATGAGGGGGCTAGGCTTGTTGAGTATTTGGGAGAGTCCATGGTCTAAAGCAGTGGTTTTCAACTTGTGGATCATGACCCATTTGGGCATGTAATGACCCCTTCACAGGGGTTGCCCAATACATAATAAGAACAAAATTATAGCAATGAAAATAAGTTTATGGGGCTGAGCCCTGGTGGCGTAAGTGCTTGAATGTGGGACTGCGGCCCACGGGCGTGGTGGTTCCAATCCAGCGGCGGCTCTCAGGAGCAGCACTGGGTAGCACCCACAACCACCAGAAGCAGTGATGCCCCCAAAAAAAAATCAAAAAAAAAAAAAAGAAAAGAAGTTTACAGATGGGGATCATCCCAACATTAGGAAGTGTATTAAAGGTTTATAACTTTAGGAAGGTTGAGAACCACTGGTCAAAAAGGAAAGGAGATCAATGGGCACCCTTAGGAGGCTAAGTGAGGCAGCCCACATTGAGTTGACCAGAAGCTGACCAGAGGAAGAGATTTTTGAGCCTGTAAACTGTTGCATATTGTTGCTGACCTTATGGATGGCCTGTGCTGATTTGACTTTGTTTATGAATGTGGACTTCATTAAGTTCCAACTGGAATGAAGATTCTTCATGTGGAAAAATATGATTGTCTCTTCAGAGTACTTGGTTGATATAAGTGGGCAGTATAGAAACTGAATATACAAAATTGGGAGGATAAAAGCATGAAGTAGTTGACTTACAGACTTTCATAAGTAGGGGAATACATTCATAGGATTAAGGTATAGGTGCTATTTAACTGCAATTGTTAGACTAAAGAATGGGGTACAGGTACCAAGTTGGCAAGGGTGCATTGTGATAGTTAAGGTTTATTGTGCCAAACTAGCCAATAAACACATGTGGGATTAATTGAAGAATGGAGAGATAAAAATCCAGGTAAGCCTCACTTTTCTCAATGTGTCTGGTCCCTTGATCTTTGATGGTCGGACCAGTGTGCAGCTGCCTTAGCTAGTTCTCTGCCTCAGCTGGCAAGACTCACTTCCTGAGAGTCATCCCTGAGGAGAAGCCTCATGGACCTACTCTGATGGAGCCCTGGGTGCTGGCGAAGCCCCATAGCGACCCCTACCAGTCCTGAGATGCTGACATGTTCCCTGATTCTGTTTTCCTCCTGCATTCAGCATCATTGCGTGCACTTTGTGAGTCTGTGGAGGACTTTGTAGCTCAGTGGTTCTCAACCACCCTATTGAGCAACCCTTTAATACAGTTGCTCATATTGTGGTGACCCCCAACCACAGAATTATATTTGTTGCTACTTCATTACTGTCATTTTGCTACTATTATAAATAGGGTAACCCCTGGAAAAAGGTCTTTGGACCTTTAATGGGGTCACGAGTCACAGATGGAAAGCCGCACTAATGTAGTTTGATGTAGGGCATATGGGACAATGTCAGACTTATGGGATTGGACTGGACTGAGTTGAGATGCTTAATGTGCAATTACCTTCTTTATGTACAATGTACAGTAAAACACTTTTAAAATATGAGTGTTCATGAATTTTGCTTCTCTAGTCTACCTAGACTAACAGAGTTTGGATAAATTGCTTCAAATTATCTAATTGAGCAGGTTAATTTACCTCAGAAGGCTCATTGCATATGGATAATGCAGGATTTCCGACACAAATGAGATCCATGAAAGAAGGTCATATCTGAATGGCGTCAAGTGTGGTTTTGACAACCAAAGGTTGAACCTCCATAGGTTAATATTTTGTGCCTCTATGGCAATGTAATGTAGAGGCTTTAAAATTTAGATTGGATTCGGAAGCCTATTGATCAAGCAAGCATTCAAGTCTCTATGTCAACTCAATTCAACAAGTGTCTCTGAACTCAGCACTGTACCACATTTCACTAAGGGCATAGGGGCACGTTTACAAGTGTTGTGCAGCAATTCTTTCCTATTGATATATGGTTTTCATATCTGATCTCCTTCAGACACCACTAGAAGTAGGTTTTAAAAACAGGAGAAGTCAGATCCGGCTTTAAGGATTTCCTATTTACTTTCAAGGATAAAATTAGCATCACAAGGAAAACTCTCAAAAAGAAAATACAATGTGTCTGAAGCTGTATTTAGTACAGGGTTAAATTGATAGCTTTATTTTTGGTGAGAGGGTTGCAAGTCAATTTGCAACTATCAGACAGGGGAGCATTAACTGTACAACTATCCCCATACATCCTTGGAGCCGAACAATAGATGGGTTTCTGTTAAGAGTTTCCTGTGTGGTGCTTGAAATACAAGACACGGAATAACTCAGTGAGTTATGATAGAGAGCCCAGTTAAAGTCAAAGGCACCTGCAATTAAATACATGTTTCTAAAGGACTGCTGGAATATTTTCTTGCTGTTAACACACAGTTCAAATAAGTAGGAGAACCTGAGAGATACCATATTTTTTGTGAGGGAGATAAATCATGTCTTGTTCATCTGGAAGAGCACAACAGATGATACTTCATTTCACAATCACATTTGACCACTTTTGGCCCACAAAATATTTTGAGAAAGATTGTTCTGAACCATTCACAGATATTAACACCAATGTGAAATCAATTTGACTGCCTAGCCACTTAATAAAATGCAGGAATTAAATATCCATGGACAACACCCAGGGTCTTTGAGTCAGATGAAACTTTTGGGGCCAGAGGTCCAGCCATATATCTGAAATGGGAATTGCCTCTGGAGCAATGGTTCTGAATCTATGGGTTGCAACCCCTTTGGGAGTGGAATGACCCTTTTACAGGAGTCAACTGATGAGTGGCCTGTGCTGATTTGACTTTGCTTAATAATGCAGATTTCACAAGGCTCCAACTGGAATGAAGATTCTTCATGTCAAAAAATATGATTGTCTCCTCAGAGTACGGGGTTGATGTAAGTGGGTAGTATAGAAACTGAATATTCAAAATTGGGGGGACAAAGGCATGAGGTGGTTGACTTACAAACTTTCATAAGTGGGGGAATACATTCATAGGATTAAGGTATAGTTGTTACTTAACTGCAATTGTTTGACTGCAAATAATGGGAGCAAAATTACAGAAATGAAATAGAAACTAAAATAATTTGGGGGGTCACCACATCATGAGGAACTCTTTCAAAGCGTCATGGCATTTGAAAGGCTGAGAACCACTGCTCTAGAGGATGGAGTAAGGAAATAAGAAGGAAGGATGGGTCCAAGGCCCCAAGAATAGACTTATCAAATATCTCACAGGGGACCAACAAGGTGTTTGAATATGTGGTGTAGTGGGGTTTCTACAGGAAAAGAGGAAACAAAATAGGCATTCAGTTTGAAAATGGGTACACTATGCTTGCAAAATAACTTGACATTAACCCCTGGTTATGGACAAAGACACCTGGTTGGTGGTGGTGCTCTTATATCAGTCAGGGGCAGAGCCATCTTGAAGTCCTTTGTTCATCCTAGTTTGATGCCTGCACTGTGTCCAGAGCTGTTTCATGCCGAGGGCACAGTTTTTAATGCACATGTTGTCAAATTCTTAACTGTCCTCAGGTTCTGAGAGGAATTTTTATTCCGCAGTGAAGGGCAGTCTCAGATCTACTCCCAGACCCCCAAGATTTTTAACATGATAAGAAAAGAAGATGCAAATTCAATGATGATCTAAGAAGTGAATTTCCTTTTATTAAGAAAATGAGAAGCGATTACATGGTAAAATGTGAGAAATATCATGGTCAATTTTCTATTTCGCATGGTGGGAAGAATGATATTTCAAAGCACTTGGAGACGCAGAAACATGAAGGATGTTTAAATACTGCTGCATCTTCCCCCAAAATACAGGAATGTTTTCAGAAAACAACTTATGGAGATGAAGAAAAGAAATTAGAATTAGCAGAAGGACTTATGTCTTTGCATGCTATTAATCATAATCATTCCTTCAGGTCTATGGACTGCACATCACAACTTGTCAAAAAGTTACTCAACAAGAAATTTGCCTGTGGTAGAACAAAATCCGAGGCAATTGTGTGTAATGTGCTTTCCCCAAGTGCATTTTCAGAATTAAATAAAAATCTAGGAAAATTTTTAAAAAATAACTTGACATGCATTGAAAGTCTTTGAAAACTGCAAATCCTTTGAACAGCAATCCCACTTTGGGAGTTAAAATTTCAGGGCCTAAGGTCTGTGTGTAAGAATGTCTATCACAACATCATTGTAATGGTTCGTCATGAGAAATATACACAATTGAGAGGATTAACTAAATAAAATACTCGGTGAAGCTCACAGTCACTGTGGATGACAGCATTGAGTTGTATTTTCAAAATGGAAAAAAGTCAACAATGGGAAAAGTTACTAAGTAGTATGTAAAATGCCATACCTAATATATAAATGTATATTAAAAAGTCTCTAATGATCCCTAATATATAAATGTATGTAAAAAAAAAGTCCTAAAAATATATGTATCACAATTTTAGAGTTATTGGTGTTTTTTTCCTGGACTTTAGGTACTCTTAATTTTGAACTTCATTATTCCATCTCATTTTTTAAAATGATTTTTCATCTTGTTCTATAAAAGTTCAAATGTAAATGTTCATGACAAAGACATGCACACATTGTAGCAGTCGATTGGCAAGGAGAGGAAAATGGAGGAATGATCGAAGCAAATTATAGTTTGCATCATAGTTTCTGGGACAATAGCTTTAACGTGCCCTGACCTGGATCCACATGCTGGCTGCAAAGGTTCCTCCAAACTCTCATATGTGTAAAGAGGCAATGAGTTGAGCTGTTCCATCAGATCAGTCACCAACCAAATCTGCCTGATGTGGTGTCTGGTGACTATCTAATGCTAGTTTTCACAACACTATCATCTTCTAGGGTATTATGGAAAGAAGCTGGTCAGAGGATATCGAAAACTAGCCAGCACCTATTTTGACTTAAATGGCCTACTGTACCATTAAAAGAATTACCTTTAGTAAGAGCCATATCAAGTGCTAGGTACTGTTCTGCACATGGCTCTCATCTTCTCGATGGTAAAATCTAATAAAAGTGATACAACATGAGTTAAGAGGTGAGGGGCTTTGTATCAAATATTTCATCTATGGCCAGCAATTGGTTAATATATTTGGCGCTGTAATCCCCAACCAATAAAACTAGGGATTCACAGATACCTGGGCCTTTGTTTCAGTTTAGAATTTACAAGTACTCCAAACAGATGCTTTAAAAAACTTTAACATTAATAGAGTAATTCAAAAAATTTAGCATGCACATGAACTGTGTTGCATGTACCTGTAAGGCTGAGAATAGTCAAATGCAGCTTCAGATTCAGTGGATCAAGAAAGAAGCCCCAAACTGAGCATTCATAATAAGCCTTGGTGACACTGATCCCAGTCCCATAACTGGGAGCGGCAGGACTCTAATCTGAGTACACAAACTTATTTAATTCCTCCAAGGGTCCTTATAAATCCATTCTTGGCACTATTTTGCAGACAATATAATAAATGCCCAAACCTAATTCCAACTGAAATTCTTTTACTTTTAGTTTCCAAAATATGTCACGTCCTTTTCAGTTCTAAAGTACTATACATTGTATTCTTGACTACTCTCATACAAAATTAATCTGAGCATAAAAGTGATCAAGGTAAGCTGCTAGTGAACTTGAAAAGGGATGATCACTTTACTTACTAGGTGGTAACTGACCATTAGTTTAGGGATCAGAGAGTAGATTCAATAACATGGAAGGAAAGTTGGAGAGTGGTAAGCTAAGATGGAATCAGTCTAATGCACAGCATACTGTGATATGATCGAACGACATGGCTGTGTAGAGAAAACGTCCAGCTAAGGGTCCAGGATAGTACGATCATCCCTGTGAATGTAAAGCTCCCTGAGCTTCTGGAGGAAACTTTTTTTTTTTTGTCATCGTCCACTTTCATTATTCACATCAAGAAGTGTGCTTGCTAAATACTTCCTCTATAGCTATATGTAGATTACTAACACCTTATTGTAAGAGGAAACTAAAGCTCTAGGATAAAAAAGTTTCTTCCCTTTCTAATGTTGGTGCTGTTCTCATGTTGGTGTTCTATTGCCTGTTCTCATTCATCACACTAAGGAGTTTAAAAGTCAGAGAACTGGACAATACGTTGGAAGAGACACATTTATGCAGATTCCGAAGACAGGTGTCCCCGCAGAATGTGGAGATCATCAAACAATCGCATTAGTATCATGCAAGTAAACTCTTGCTGAAGATAATTCCAAAAAAATGGTAGCAGTACATTGACAGAGAAGTGCCAGAAATTCAAGCCAAATTCAGAAAAGGATGTGGAGCTTCTACAGTGTGCCAGCTATAAGCCATGATCTTTACTGCTTCGTATGCATGTGAAGGCTGGGAAATGAAGAAGGAAGACCAGAGGATAATTGATGCATTTGAATTACAATGTTGGTAAAGAATATTGAATGCAGTATGAGCTGCCGGAAAAATAAGCAATTTGTCTTGGAGGAAAGTGCAGCTTGAAGGGTCCTTAGAAATGAGATGGCAAGACTTCATCTCACTTCTTTGGATGGTGAGACAATGTCTTGCATATTTTGCACAACCTATCTGAAGGTACAAGAGATATCATATATTGTAGAGCGTCAATAACAACAAAAGAAAAACCCTTTATGAGATGGATTAACCCAGTGACTGCAACAATGGGCTCAGACGTTAACAACATTGAGAAGACAGTGCAGGGATGGGTGGTGTTTCCGTTGTACATGGAGTCACTATGAGTCGGAACGGACTCGCTGGTACATAGCAACAACGATAGCAGAAACAGTCGCATTTGCTTCTCCTCCATAGATCACCTAAGAGAAGCCTTCAAGTTCTCACCATTGGGCTCTCTAGGCTTCATTACAAGCACCCTAGAAAACATCAGTGGTATGGTGTGTGCCCGTAGAAAAAACAGTGTTATTTTTTTTCCTACAGAAACTGACAAATCCTGCTCTCCCCCTGCTTCCTCTAAATGTTTCCTTTTAAACCAAAGTTATGGTTCAGTGCTACTGAAAATTAAAGACTACGCCATAAAGATCAAGGTCCAGGCTGGTACCAGTGAGGACAGAACATTAAAATCACTGCTCAAATTTCTCTTTCCTTGAACACTAACAAAGACTACTAATGGAAAAACCAGTTCTCAGAATGCCCGTTCATTTTAGGTTTTCCCACCTGTGTCTCTTAAGTCACAAACTACTTTTGAATAAAATGAGTATATTTGAGGTGGCCTTCCGTTGAAATGAAATGGAAGAGTTGCAGTATGCCACACCATCCAAGAAAACAAGACACCTATTACCTATTGCCACAATTTTTAACAAAAGGAAAAGAAAAGGCAGAGGAGTTTATTATGCAGTGGTGAATGCAATGGTTTGATCCACACACTCTCAAGTCTTTGACTCCACCAAGCTTATTCCCAGGACTTCTGCCTTGGATCTCCATGTTTTCCAGATTGTGTTTTGGCAATACAATTGATGCCACTGTATCCATGATTTTACTTCTCATTTGCTGAGTCCTTGTTTTCAAAAATTTGTATGCCTTTACTTTTTGACATTCGACTGATGATAATCTGACTACAATCTCCAACACAAGTTTGTAGTGACCTTAGAGGGTGTTCCAGACACCAATGATTATGACTCTTGTTATGAGCATAATGGTTGAGCAGACAAACTCAAGTTTCTCTCCCATTCAGCTGCATTTTACCATTATCAGCCTTACCACAAATGCTACCAATTGGTAGCTACTGCTACCAATGTGGATATTGCCAAAGCATGCAGTGTTTCTTATCAGACTGCTAATACTGAAGAAGACCCTCATGAGATAGCAAGTTCTGAAGCAGAGACTGATCGAGTTTACACAATAAACCCAAACCAAATCAAACTCACTGCCTTCTGCATCAATTCTGACTCCCAGTGGCCCAATAGCTGCATAAAAATCATTGGATGAGTTATCCAAAGACGACAGGTAAAGAGTATAAAAGGAAGAGAACTTGAGATGACTGCTTTCTGTTTTCCCTTTTAAGCAACTTGAACACTTAGAAGGATGACATTAACTCTGGTGAGAGAAGCCTTATTATCAACTTGCTGTGGTGCCTTAAAAGTTGTCTTTTCTCAACTCAACTTTGCTGAAACACTTGATTCATGTTGTTCTTATTTAACCTAATTTGCATTGATTTAATCAGTGCTGGTATGCTTTAAATACATAATAAATTGGGATTCTGCAACTTAGATGACTTAGAATAGCTAAATTTCAATAAAACTCATTTCAATCTGTTAATGTATACGGTTGTGCCAAGGGGTTTAAAATTGTAGAAAAGATGTAAAACTTTCTGCATTCGAGGTGGGAAAGGTTTAAAGCTACCATCCAGATGAAAGCATTGAGAGGATAATAATGTGAAAAATCAGTATGTGTGTGTATGTAAGATATATATATACATATATATGCACACATACATATGCACACACATCTACAGTGTGATCACAGACAATAAACATCTTTTAGGTATTGCCCTTAGAAGAAAAGTCACACATAAATGCAGTGAGTTGAATTTTATATTTTCCTTCTTGCCAACATTCCACTCTCTCCTGCTTCTCTGTACCAGCTCTACAAATCAACTGCCATCCAAAGTGGGATCTTGTCTTGCCCATTTGGCAGCCTCCGTCACCACTTTGCCAAGCTGCCTGCATTGGGAGGATTTTCTTCCCAGCAGCCATGGGGATTGGGTGGCTTGTACTTAAAATGTGCGCTGAATGGCTGGCCGCGGCTTACCCCCTCCCCACCAACCTTTTAGAGTTTATGGCTCAATCAGCCGGCCTGTTGTCAGGAATAATTACATTGGCAAGAGGTGAAACCACTTGATGGTGGAATTGTCTGTTTAAGTGTTCTGCAGCACCTCAGAGGTGCCAGGAAGAACTCTGCAGGTGCTGGGACCAGAGTGGTGGAGGAGTCAAGCACCAAGAATGGCAAAGCGAGAATAACATGCGGGGTTGGGGGGGGGGATGGGGAGTTGGCAAGGCAGGGGGAGCGATCCTGAGAGAACTCATGGGTGTCAGTACAGCTGTGTGACCTTAGATAATCACATCATGTATCTGGGTCTCGATTTCGTCATGCACAAAACCATGAGGGTTTATTTTCTCATGTCTCTGCTGGCTCCTAAGACAGCATGTGATGTCTAGGACCTTTCAGACTTGTGTCCCTTCCAATTAAATGATGCATCTCAGATGACCAGGGCAGAGCTCAGATGAATGCCAAACGGAATGATTCAGGCCTTTGGTCCATATGACTTTTCCTGAAAAGTGCCTCCCTCCAGTCTTGAAGACGTTGATTCCATTGGTTGGCCTCTTCAGCTCGAATGCTAACAAACAGCCAGTTCTTGTCCCCAATCGATCTAACCTCCAAGCAGTTCTGGTTATCCATCCTCCAGCCTCTGGAAGTGAGGACCACTCTCAATAATGGCCACTTATTTTCGCTGTGAGGCAAACTGAGGGGAATTCAAAGAGAGGGGCTGGAGATTCGCACTTCATTTTTTGTGGTCACCTCCTTGGGACAGCTTTGCCAAGACTCTAAGACTTTGCCCGTGTTCACTCTTCCTAGCAGGATTTTTCATGCATCTTTGATATTCTTATTATGATTTCTACAGAAAACTAAATTTCCCTTAGCAATGCAGAACACACACACACACAGATAGAGACAGAGACAGAGAGAGATTGTAAGAACCCCTACCTACAAACGGAAATGAGCAGATATCATTTAAAGACAGTTTGTCAGATATCTCTTCTCTCTCTCTCTCTCTCTCTCTCTCTCTCTCACACACACACACAGAGAGAGAGAGAGAGAGAGAGAGAGAGAGAGAGAGACCGAAGAGGCAGAGAAAAAGAGAGAGATTGTAAGAACCCCTACCTACAAATGGTGGGGAATGGACATGAGCAGATATAATTTAAAGGCAGTTTTTCATACATTGAGGAAAAGTGGAACAACTTAGCACAGCCTAAAAGGCTCATTAATGGTGTGTGGAGAGTGCGGTGGAGCAGGTTTCCTTATGGTTCCCTATACCCGGGTCCCATCCATTCTGTAGCACATTGTTTTCTGTGTGCACTGCAGGGCACAGTCATCACGATGACCTGAACATGTCAGGGTCAGCCCTTTGGTGTCAGACATAGAATCTGTCTTTAATCCACCGGGACTCCATAGCTACAGTGGAGAGGGAAGAAGCCCCAGGGAGATCTCCGTCAAGCCTCCCTGGACGCAGACCTGCATTTCTGCCTGGCTGAGTCTCACCCGTAGGGACTGAGATGGCATCTTAGGCTGATTGGGGTTGGAAAGCATTCCTCCACCCACCAAAAAGGGCAGCCTACTGCAGAATTCCAGCGTGCCCGCAAGGGGGAAAAAAACACACCAAAAAAACACATTAAGCCAAGTCACCAAAGCATTGCTTTCCCCTGCCTACTCTTAAGTTGCTTTTCTAATGCAAAGGGCCAAATGTTGATTTCTCTACAGAGTTCTAAGCATCTCTCACAGGGAGACAGCTTTAAAAAAGAAAAAAGAAAAGAAAAAGGGGGGAGGGGGTGATGCCGAAAGAGAAAGAGGGAGAGAAGAGAGTATTTCAGGTTCCCACTCGGAAATATCTTCTCTGTTGATGAGGCCACCCTTCCCTCCACCCCCTTCTCCCCTTTTATGAAACATTGGACCCAATCCCCCTACCGCACCCCCCCACCCCCAACCTGAAAGTGTTTTCCATTTCATCAACGAACATATGTGCCACTTTCGTGGCTCGGTAAAGTGTTGGTCTTCTGTCCCCCCCACCCCACCCCCCTTCACTCTGCCCGCGTCTGCGGTGCACGGGGAAGACGCACCATCGTGAGCCGCTTACGACACGCAGTGAGCAGTCGGCGCCGGTGCAAGCTCGCGCCGCACACCGCCTGGCGGAGGGACGGAGCCTGCGCGCCGCCGCGCGCCCCTCTCCGCCGCCGCTCCCCGCTCCCCGCTCCCCGCGCGCCCGCCCGCGCCTCCCCGCCGCCCGCCAGGCATGAGCGAGCCCGCTCCTCGCCGCCGCCCCGGGCGCGGGTGGCAGGTGGTCTCCGCCGCCCAGTGAAGGCGGCGCCGGGCTGGGGTCCTTGCCGATGACGGACATCCACCGGAGCGTCAAATCCCGGGGAGCCGCGAGCCCCGAGTTTGGAGTGCTTCCCCCCGCACCACGTCACAGTCCGAACTGCAGAGGGCAGCGACGGCGGCAGGCGGGCGAAGCCCGGGCTCCGGCACGGAGTTGGGAAACTTGCGGGTCCTAGAAGTCGCCTCCCAGCCGCGCCGGCCGCCCCGCGCCGAGCAGCAAAGTGAGACATTGTGCGCCTGCCAGCTCCGCCGGCCGCGGGCACACAGAGGGGGCTTCTCTCGCCCTGCATATAATTAGCCGGCACACAAAGGCAGCAGCTGAATGGAGGTTGTCACTCTCTGGAAAAGGGTGGGTAAGACACTTTTTAATTAAATTCTTGCCCGGAGATTCCCCCCCCCTTCCCCCCCTCCCCTCCCCTTTCTCTGCTGCAGCATCTAACATGGACCAAATCACCACCTCTTTGATCTTTCCGTAGCTGGGAACTTTCTATGCTGCTCAGCTTTCTGCATGCTTCGAGGTGACTGTGTGGTTTTGGGGAGGGGGTGGTGGTGGAGGATGTCTTTCTTTTTCTCTCTCTATATTTATTTGATTTTTGCCCTTTTCTCCTCTCGTCCCCCCACCCCGGAATAAAATATGATGTAGATTTCTGACCGAGCGCTTCCAATGGACATTCTCCAGCCTCTCTGGAAAGATTCTCGCTAATGGATTTCCTGCTGCTCGGGCTCTGTCGATCGTGGCTGCGGAGGAGGCCCTCGGGGGTGGTCTGGTGTCTGCTGGGGGCCTGCTTGCAGATGCTGCCCGCCGCCCCCAGCGGGTGCCCGCAGCTGTGCCGGTGCGAGGGACGGCTGCTCTACTGCGAGGCGCTCAACCTCACCGAGGCGCCCCACAACCTGTCCGGCCTGCTCGGCTTGTCCCTGCGCTACAACAGCCTGGCGGAGCTGCGCGCCGGCCAGTTCACGGGGTTAATGCAGCTCACGTGGCTCTATCTGGATCACAATCGCCTGGGCTCCGTGCAGGGGGACGCCTTTCAGAAACTGCGCCGGGTGAAGGAACTCACGCTGAGTTCCAACCAGATCGCCCAGCTGCCCAACACCACCTTCCGCCCCATGCCCAACCTGCGCAGCGTGGACCTCTCCTACAACAAGCTGCAGGCGCTGGCGCCCGACCTCTTCCACGGGCTGCGGAAGCTCACCACGCTGCACGTGCGGGCCAACGCCATCCAGTTCGTGCCCGTGCGCATCTTCCAGGACTGCCGCAGCCTCAAGTTTCTCGACCTCGGATACAATCAGCTCAAGAGCCTGGCGCGCAACTCGTTCGCCGGCTTGTTCAAGCTCACCGAGCTGCACCTGGAGCACAACGACTTGGTGAAGGTGAACTTCGCCCACTTCCCGCGCCTCCTCTCCTTGCACTCGCTCTGCCTGCGCCGGAACAAGGTGGCCATCGTGGTCAGCTCCCTGGACTGGGTTTGGGACCTGGAGAAGATGGACCTGTCCGGCAACGAGATCGAGTACATGGAGCCCCATGTGTTCGAGACCGTGCCACACCTGCAGTCTCTGCAGCTGGACTCCAACCGCCTCACCTACCTGGAGCCCCGCATTCTGAACTCCTGGAAGTCGCTGACTAGCATCACCTTGACGGGGAACCTGTGGGACTGCGGGCGCAACGTGTGCGCCCTGGCCTCTTGGCTCAGCAACTTCCAGGGGCGCTACGATGGCAACTTGCAGTGCGCCAGCCCCGAGTACGCGCAGGGCGAGGACGTCCTGGACGCCGTGTACGCCTTCCACCTGTGCGAGGATGGAGCCGAGCCCACTAGCGGCCACCTGCTCTCGGTCGTCACCAACTACAGTGATCAGGGACCCCCTGGCGGCCCCATCTCCACCCTTCCGGATGGCCGGGAGGGACAGCCCGACAGCACGCTGGAGCCCGCCACGGTGGCTCTCCCTGGCGGCGAGCACGCCGAGAACGCCGTACAGATCCACAAAGTGGTCACGGGCACCATGGCCCTCATTTTTTCCTTCCTCATCGTGGTCCTGGTGCTCTACGTGTCCTGGAAGTGTTTCCCCGCCAGCCTCAGGCAACTCAGACAGTGCTTTGTCACGCAGCGCAGAAAGCAAAAGCAGAAACAGACCATGCATCAGATGGCTGCCATGTCTGCCCAGGAATACTACGTTGATTACAAACCGAACCACATCGAGGGGGCCCTGGTGATCATCAATGAGTATGGCTCCTGTACCTGCCACCAGCAGCCCGCCAGGGAATGTGAGGTGTGAATGTCCCAGGGGCCCTGCGCCCCTGCACTACCAAATACTACAGGGCAGCCGGGCTGGGCTGGGGGCGCCAGGCTGGGGTCCCCTCGTCTGCCCTCTCCTGCTCCTTGACTGAAACTGTAAGGGGATCTCTCCCAGAGACTTGACATTTTAGCTTTATTGTGTCTTAAAAACAAAAGAAACAAATAAAAACACAACAAAACCCCACCCTCCAACGTTCAGGACAGTCTCTTAAATTTCATATGAGAGAGCTCCTTCCTCCCTTTGAAGATCTGTCCATATGCAGGAATCTGAGAGTGTAAAAAAAGGTACCAATCATCAATTTTTTTTTGTAAACTAAAATGTTTAAAATAAAATAGCATTTACAGTTTTTACAGACTGGTGTAACCTAAATTCCTTGTTATTTGTGCTGAGAAGAGAAGCAATCATTAAAATGCCCTTCCTGAGGGGGGGGCAGGAGGATCTAGTGGCCAGCGAGAAAAATCTCACAGCAAAGTAGTCAGATCCAGTTAGAAATGTGAAGAACAGGGCAAAGACAGCTTATCACTAAGGTAATCCATTGCCATTTAACCCACGTGAGGGAAGCCTGAAGCAACAGCACAACCTCTTGCATTCTTTTTTAGGTTGGGCTTGGGGGGTCCAGTGAAAGCCACTTTAAAGTGAGTGAAGACAGACTGAGGACAGAGCAGGGTTTTTTTAAGACAGAGAATATTGCAAGTGGCTTTTGAAAGCCACTGCCAGATAGTTTATCTTATGAACAAGAAATATTTTTTGCACATAATATAACCATCTTTCAAATGAAGAGCTGAATCCTAAATGCAACTTGTTCATAATTCTCTTAAGCCCCTTGATTCACTAGACTGAATCACATTTCTGCCCCCTTGCCTACACCCCCTGGTGAAAGACAGTCCCTCCAGTTCCTGCTCCGGGTAGTCTTGCTGAAAGGAAGGACGCAGAATCGAAATGTGCAGGGAGGAAAGCTGTGCAACCCCAGCCTAGTCCTCAAATGGCAGCAAGCTCTAGCTCCCGGCAGTGCTGGTATGCCCCTATTGAAGAGGGGCAAAGAGGAACAAATCCTACCTAGAAGGAAGGGAGAAAGGCCTGCTGCAGGGTAATGACTTGTAGCCGGAGACATTAGAGGCAGAGAGGATCCAGGGAGAGTGGGGGATAGTCAGTTGGTAATGTTTGCACAACCCTGAATCTAGGAATGTTAAAGGGAGATAATAGGAATCACGAAGCCCAGTGTGCATTTGGTAACCCACGCTAGAAAAGCTGTTTCACTGGAGAATGCCCTTTTGTGTAATGCGTGCTTTTCCTGTGTTTCATTTGGACGTTCTGCTTTTCTGTGTTCACAGCAATGATTGCCTCTCCCGCTCCCTTGCTTCTCACAGGTTTCAGCTTCCATCGTTGAGATTGAAGTTGTTTATTGAACAAAAAAAATGAGGAGGTGATGGTAGTAGTGGTTGGTGAATGTGGGTGAAAAGTAAGGGGAGGAGTGTGTGTCGTCGGAGGGAGGGGTCTTTCACTAGTTGACAATTAAGCAAATGTATGATTGAAATAAACTCATGGGTGACAGATGGTAAAAACTGAAGCCATGTTGTCCTTGTCCAGAAGTCTTTCTCACACTCAGGTGTCCGCTCCCTTACATGGTACTGGAGTCTGATGTTTTGTTTTAAGAGAGAAGTCCAAATCACAGGCAGAAGAATGGAGAAAACCAATGATCCTGTCTCTGAAAATGTAAATGCCTCCAGCCACCAACAAAGCTTTTTTTTGAAATGCAGGGTGATACCACCAGTAGGCTTACTTAAATTAGAATCGGTGGTCGGCTTCTCTTCTACCTAAGGAGAAATCATGTGTTAAATTATTGTTTTGAAGAGGCTACTCAAGAGAATAATTGGGGACATGCTTTTGATATATATAATCTAGAGAGAGGGCTTCTTTATCTCTCTCTCTCTCTCTCTCTCTCTCTCTCTCTCTCTCACACACACACACACACACACACACGAGCTAATTATTCTTGACTAGGAGATTTTACCCTGTTTTTTCGGTAATTAAACAAAACATTCCAACACACACCCCAGACACACAAAACCCACTCAGTGTGTGAAGGTTCTAGAATAGATGCTCTGTTTGGTGACTTTGAGGAGAGAGTTTTGGATTTCATCCAGCATTGATTATTTGGGGTTGCCATTTTAACCATCCTGCCCCATGGAGGGTGGGAGAGTAGGAGGGATGTGGTTCTCTCAGGGTTGTAATAAACCCCACTACAGTGTCCTTCCCTAGAAGATACCATGCTGGGGGTGGGGGCAGGGAGAAAGGGGTGGACTGGGGAAGAAAATCTCCAAATCGTGGCAAGTGAAAAAGAACTACTCTGATCCCATTAATTTAACCAGCTGGTAGGAAGGCTACAAGAAACTAGTGCCCAGAGCTGCTCTGGCATGCTGAGTTAAGGGTTATATTAGTGTGATTAGAGGAAGAGCTTTCCATAAGCAAAGCTTTTCAGGCAAACATCAAAACCACAAGCAACCCTTACACATCACCACCAGCACCATCACGAGAAATAAGGGTATAAGAAACTGGAGAGTGTATCAATCTCACTGAAAGGGTTCTTTTTCCTTTAGACAGCCGAGAAAAAGAGCGGCCGAGAGAGAATAATGTTCTTATCTTTTGCTGCAACCCCCAGCCCCTATTAACCCTAACAGCATGTATATAAATACCTAAGTCCCAATAACTCTAACAGAAGAGCATGATGAAGAGGCACCTGTAATCAGAGGCCTTGAGAACAATCTGACTACAGAAAGCTGTCTTCTTGCTCTGTGCATGCGCATCTATATGATTCTGTATAGTGTGTCCACGAGAACATGAAAATATGTTTGCTACACAGAAGAAAGCAAGCTCACAGCAAACATTCCATGCTCACTGGCCTCTTGCTTTAGAGAATGGCAAGTCGTAGTGGGGAAGAAGACCAGGTAAAAGGAAAAGTAGTAGCTGAGTGAGGTTTGTGACTTTTGCAATCTTTTCTTTCTGAAATTCATTAATCTCCAAGCTTCAGAAAACTTGCTCTGACCCCTCTGGGCCAACTACCACGTTAGTTAAAGAGAATCTAATATTCAATGGGGTAGCACTTTCCTGTTGGTATTCTTCCTACCAAGGGCGCTCATTTCATTTCCTTGCACTTGCGGGAAGGAATTTGAGGCCACAATCCATGTCTCTTCCTGGGTGTCATGATGGATTAACCCTCTATTCGCAGGATTTTTCCAGCTGATTAAAGTTCAGCAATAGCATTGAGGTTTTTCGAATATTTATACAGAAAAAAAAGAACATCGTTTCTGAAGACAAATGACACTCACACCAGTTTTAGCCCTACTTATTTTTAAAATTGTGCCAGAAAGAGGAGATTACTCTGAGAAACTGCAGCCCCTGACAGTGCTTTCTGTCAAGCTTGCCAGCCCACATTGCCCACACTGTGCGCCATGCTCCTGGGACTCAAAGTGACCGTCACCAAGTAGAGGGAATAACCTTCATGGAATGGAAGCATTTCATGTTAACTAATTTCAAAAGCAAATATATAAACTAACATGAACCCCTGTTGTTAAATATTCTTCCAAGCTCCTTCAAGTGTAAGAGTGCTTACCTTTTCTCCATGCCTTTAGGAAAGCAGACATTTGGTATGAGTTAGCACCAACAACACATTTATGAGTACGTGTAAGTAATTAGAGGGGCAAATGCCACTTCATATTCCTCCCAAGAATCCTAAGCAACTGCATACATCACAGAGAGGATTCGGGAGCGCCTATGGTATTGGGCTCTATTAATGGACTTGTCAGCAAGATTGCTGCCTCATCACACTACCTGGAATGACTATCTGCAATGGGATACTAGAGGGTACTAGTCTTCTTACTGAAAGCATGATGGAAAGACCAGCCTTTCTGCCTGGTTTTGAAGACCAGGTATTGCAGTGGTTCCTGGAAAACAAAGCAATCTTCTGTTATCTCCTCCAGAGGCGTGGTTATGTTGGTTGATTTGGGTTGGTCATTGATGGAGAATGTGATCATTAAACAGGTTCCCAAAATAAAGTGTGAGGGAAGTTATGCAAATACATAGCCAAATTTGTGATATGTATATATATATATTCATATGAGTATGTATGTGTGTATATATTATATACATGCATATGGCTACACACATTCACGTTGTATACTTTGTAGTATTAATTACACTCATACTTTGGTTTTTCTTCGTTCAGGACAGAACCTCAATCCAATAGAATCCCACGGTAATTAAGGCATAAAGGATAGATATGGAGACCTGTTTTCCTAGACATTTGAGAAGAGTCCTGGGCCATTCTGTGGGTTAGACCAGCTTCAGAGTTCCTCAGACCATACTAGCAAAGGGCACTGTTTTCTGCCTCAGAATTTAGTAAGCACACATTTTACTATTAAAATATGCTTTACAATGGTTCTTTTCTCGAGATTCAGAAAGCAAAATTCTTATCTGTGACTAGGAAACGTCTCTGAGCCTTCTTCAACTGGACTCGATTCCTCAAAGCCTTTGTTTAGTCCAAATATGAGGGCCTGACTTGTGCATCTTTCAAGGTTACAATATTTTCACACTCATAATGCATACAATATAATATTATACATTTTTGCATGATGTGCCAACAACCATCCTCCTTCCCACTAGTTTCATGAACCTTGTATACCAATATTTTTTTTACATCATGTTGACTTCATTTTATCTTTTGCTGAGTGGATTTAGTATGTGTGTTGCCAAAGTGAGCACTGCCCAATGGATTTAATGCGGTCTTCATTTTGGTGCCTATTGACATAGAGATTCATTTTCCAGCAGCATCCCCTCACCAGCCTCCCTTTAAGTTTCTAGGTAACCCCTCTCCAGACAGGATCTCTTCCCTACTCTATAAACTGCTTTTGAAACAGCCTTTCCATGATGGCTTCACCCTAGCCGGGGGGTGCATGGTTCTACAAACCCTAAGTCAGAATTGGAGAGGTCAGCCCCTCTCAGTTCTGTGCATTCCACTCTGCCCCCCAGCTGGCCAGCCACCAGATTCTTGCCTTGAGCTTACAGCAATTCCACAGAGTGGCAGTGAGAGCCATAGGTACCGAGCAGTTGGTTCATTCTTTGCTCCGTGGTGAAGGGTTGACTGACTGCTCAGGGCCAGAAGTGGGGCCATGCACACCTATACCTGCATGCTCCTGCTGTACAGTTGACAGTGGGGCCATCCCCAGGGAAGCCAGATAGGTATGGACAATGATCCCCACCCCTCATTGTACCAGCCTGTGCTGGGACGGGGGCAGCAGGATGTGTAGCCTTCTACTTCTGCATATCTCTAGTGCAAGGTAATTTAACTCAGGTAGACTCGATGGAATTCCATCACTCGTATACACAGTAGTACACTGGCCTGGAATCAACATGGTTTGGGTTGTATATTTTCTGACTAATGTGATCTGACTATGAAATCGAATCAATTGACTGGCTGTGAGACTAAACCCAATCCATGACTTCTTAACCATGGCTTTTATTTTTATGATGCAGATAGCAACAGTTTCTAGCTATTGGATAGAGGACCCAAATTCACTTCTGGAGATGTCCTGAGGCATTCCTGGTGAATGCTCGGGTGCACTTTGCCAGAACCTTGTTTGACATAATGTCATCATTTCCACGGGTTCCATGCGTGTTTAGCCTATCTGTGTGGGCATGCTACTTATGAGAAAAATAAAGAAATGAGAAATATTTGGAGGCAAATAAAATGTACTAAGTGGGCACTTTACCTAAATTCTTTAAAGGAGCCAGTAGGAACGCTATCTTTAAATGAGGAACTCTATGTGTAGATGTTAAGTATGTGGTGTAAAATCACCTACATAGTAAGTTGAGGTCCATTTTGGTGAGGTTATTTTTTATTTTTTGCTACACTGTTTCTTCTTCCCCAGAAGTACCTACTCTGGAACCTGGAAAATAGCCTCAGACTAGTTTGGGTCCAGGACCCATCGTCAATGTACTCTTGCCAAGTAGCCTTGGTGCAATGCTGGGACTCCAAAACTTGAGCATCAATGGTTAACTCTAATCCCTAGTAATGGAGTAATTCTCGGCACTGTGAATAGAGGAGACTTTCAGAGGCCTAGGACTGAAGGTCCCAGTAATTACCGAGTCCAGCATCTTACCAGAACACTTTGGACTCAGAGTACAATACAGTGCATGCATATCACTTTCAGAGAGTTATAAGAATTTCATTAAAATAAAAAATAGACATTATTTTTAACACTACTTTACAGCAATAAATCACGTTCCATCAGGCCTGTTAGGAGCATGTGTGATGATGGGAGTTAGACGTTGGACTGCTAACTGTAAGGGTCTTGGTCAAAACTCACCAGCTGCTCCTGTCAAGAGAAACAGCCTGAGAGACCTTATTGAGACATTTTACTCTATCTCCTAGCGTCACTGTGACTGGGAATTGCCCTGAGGGGAGTTAACTTGGGTTGAACTTATTCTACAATGCAAAGGAAACCCTTCAACATATATAGTTGTTTCAATCACCTCAAACGGATATGAAATCTGGACAACGAGTAAGGGAAACCAGAGAAGAGTTGATGCCTCTGAATTATGGTATTGGTCAAGTATGTTGAATGGACCATCAACTGCCAGAGGAACAAATATGTCTTAGAAGAAGTACAGCCAGAAATATCTTTAGATCATGAGACTCCACGTCATGGACTTTGGACATCTTAATCAGAAGGGACAACCCATTGAGAGGACAGCGAACTCATGCGAGGGTCAGTGAAACAGAAGGAGACCCTCAATGAGATGAACTGAACAGCAAACTGAAACACAACTATTAATAGGAAGAGGTAAGACTGGGCAGTGTTTTGTTCTGTTAAACACATAACTGACAAGATAGCACCTATCAATAACCATCTATCTACACATATACACACAGTTCATTTAGACAAGTCCATTACATTTTAACTCCATTTTCCTCAGAAAAATGGAAAACGATAAGTCAGAATAATGCCAAGACAAAGGTTCCGAAGTGCCGCTTCCTGGTATAAAGTAGCCAGGCCGAGGGAACCAACATGTGCTCCGCGTTCACATGGGGGGGGGGGCGCCTTTCCGATGAAGGAGGTTTGGGTTCACTGAGATTTAAATCCTTTTAATCTTCTAAGTTCTTGCCAAAGAGCCAGAAACCTAAATTTAAAACTCTTAGGTTGGTTGCCAATCAGAGGAAAAGAGCACGTGCTTTTCAAAGAACATATGGCAAAACCTAAATTAACTGGGACAAAACGAGTTAGTACCCTCAATTGACCCACTTTTTCTTAAGCAATACCTCATTTAGGAAACAGAAAACAAAAAACAAATCAAGCTAACAGTGGAGATTTAATTAACAAAAAGGCAAATGAGAAACATAATATTCCTTCCAGGAGGTATTCTTGAGTCAGAGCAAATCCAGTTCACCTGTCTCAGCTTTTTCCTTCGCCAGCTAAGCCTGTGGTGTCTCTGTGGTGGGAATGAGCCCAATTTTAAAAAATTGCTCAATGCACTCAGTCCAGTGAGGAGGATGGGTTATTGATCGGGGAAGTGATCTTGTTCTTCAAAAGAACGATTGTCTCTAGAAGCAGGCACCTCAAATTAGAATGCATTTGGGGCCAGCCAGGCAATAGGGAAGGGGGAAGTCTGTGGACATGCAGCTTCATGAGGGGCTGGGAGAGTTGTCTTCATAGAGGGCAATCGCAGCATTACCAGAAGCCTTCTTCCCACTGGGCCCTATGAGAGCTGCGAGTTGCATACCACCTTGCAGCTACAAGAAACAGAAGGAGACCTGGTGGTGTAGTGGATATGTGTTGGGTGCAGTCCACAGGGCTGGCTGCTCGAAACTACCAGCTTCAAGGGAGAAAGACTGGGCTTTCTATTTCTGTAAACAATTTCAGCCTAGGACACCCAACAGGCGGTTACCCTAAGGCAGCATGGACTCAATGGCAGTGAGTTGAGTGAATAGAAACAGGATTTAAAAAATCTAAAGACTTGGTTAGATTGATTTTGTGCTGCTAAGGCTACCTTGTTAATCACCTTACTTCAAAGGCCACTATTTCTTTGTCTTTAGGAAGATTTAATGATTCTTCCAGATATTCCCCAAGAATTCCTCTAGCTTGGTGCTTTTAGTTTATCATTTTCTCCACCATGAAAAAAAAAAAGATAGCTTTTAAGCTAGTGCCACTAAACCAGAAAATTAAAATTCACCTGAACTCCCATTCTGAAGACATCAGGGTTTAATCCAAGTTCACCTGAAGATGAAGGGGGCTGGGGGGTAGGTGTTAGGGAGCAATTCACAGGGAGACAGGGTCTTCAGAGTGGTGGGAGGGATAAAGGAAAACAGAGAGGATGACAAGAAAGCAGGTTGGTGTGGGTAAATGGATTTTTAGAATGAGCTGGGAGTGATGGGAGGAAATCCTAGAGAGGACTCACTCACTCGCTCATTCTTACAGGTGTGGGGGTGGGGATGGACTGGGAAGTGGGAACAATAAGCAAAGAGAGAAAAGTTCCTGCAGAACAGACGATACAGAAAATATCTGTAAAGGGTGCCTACAATAAATAATTATATGAAATACCTTTACAAGTTTGTGGGAAATCTTCTATTCTATTCCACTTCTCCTGTGAACTTGTTGAACCCCCTCATATGTGGGTAATTAGCCACATGTCCTACTCGGATCAAAGCTCTTCCATAGCATGAGAGAGTGCTGGGGAAAGAGATCGCAAGATGGGATGGCGGAGATGGACTCACACGGAGAACTCAGGGGATAGATTGGTAGAGAGGTGGCTCATGTAGAGAAGAAAAGGGGGAGGGGAGGGGTGAGGAGAGGAGAGGAAAATTGAGGGGGGCAGTGTTTCCAAACCTGTCCCTCAATAGTCATATTAAGTAGCTGTTGTTATCACTGACTCCTTAGTCATCTTCAGTCATTTCTGTCTTTATTCTGATATACCAGTGTGCCCATTTGCTTTTTTTTTTAAATGCAATGTTAATATACTTTTTACCCCTTTCTCTTTTATGAGGGAAAAAATAAAATCACGGTTTAGCTGTACATTTCTTTCACTACCACTTATTAAGGAAAAGGTTTCCTGGCTCTCAACCTTGGCTACATATTGGTGTCTCTTGAAAGCTTTCATAAACCCCAATATCTATGTCTCACAAATATCAACATCTCACACCAAGAAAGCTGAAATGAACAGCGTGGGGAGTAGCCTTGAAGTAGAGATAAATAAAATTCTAAGTGATTCAAAAATTGATTATAGGACAGTGGTTCTCACCTTCCTAATGCTTCAACTCTTTAATAGAGTTCCTGATGTTTGGCCCCTAAACATAAAATGATTTCATTGCTTTCATTATTTTCATTGCTACTTCCTAACTGCAATTTTGCTACTGCTATGAATCAGGCCACCCCAATGAAAGAGTTGTTCAACCCCCCAAGAGATCACAATCGACAGGTTGAGAAACACTGTTATAGTATAAAAAAAAACCAAAAAAACTGAGCTATACGGCAAGGCAATCAGAGCTCGTGCAGCTCAGCCCACTTCCAGAGCCACAAGTCTGAAATCCTTGTTGGACTGGGATGAGCAGGCCCAATGTGAAGGTCGAAGGCCCATCCCCTTTGACTCCGCCTAGTGCCGCCTATGGGAAAGGCTTGTACAAGCACAAGTTGTGCTTGCAATGTGTTTCAAGGTTACGACCTGCTGCGTACATCCATTATTTCATTTGCTTGTTTCCCGATAACCTCACAAGGCAGGCACACATTTTTGCCTACCCACTTTGAAGGCAAAAAGATTCAAAGTGGAAGGGGCGATTCACTTTCTCATACTGTAGCTAGTCCTTGAACCCGGACTGCTTTCTTTCAGCCGAGCCCTTCTGCCTGAACCTTTCCTGTTCTCATTGGCTACATCCTGGTGATGCCAAGCTACTCCTGTTCACATGACCTCCATCCATAACCTTCCCAGGAGGATACCGAGTAGATACACTTTCGATACGTTCTTCTCCGCCAACGAGAGTCAGGAACATTTTTGAAGTTGCCTGGACCTTTCTACATCTTTCCCTCTAGTCCAACACTCTACTTTGCAGTAGGAACTTAGCACCTTCAAGAGGGGCAGAGGGCCAGTAAAGAAGGTAGTCACAGACTTGCTTATAGTCAGTCACTAAGGTAAACCAGATTTACTTGTGCTTCTTTCCTAATCTGACCCAGCTCTCCGACATCCGGATAGAGAGCAACTCTTCTTAAAGTATGCGCAAACTGAATACTACTCGATCATTGATGGATGGATGGTGAGAAAGATTCTACTCTGATATATTGGCAGATTACCCAAAGATCTTTGGAGAAAATAACTGAAAGAAATAGCTCTTCATGCTTGCATTTTAGACACTGAAACAGATAGGTGACGAATATTTGATTTGAAGATCCTTTATTGTCTCTTTCAAAAGAACTAACCCAACGGATTACTTATGTATAAGGCTAGAACCGCCAACAGTTGACAGGGCTTAAAAGAAAGCCAGTATAAAAATGGAATCTTCTAGGGTGTTTTATCTTCTTGAACCAATGCTCTCATTACAAGTCATGTCCTATTAGATAGCTATAATCAACATGTTTATCAACAATAGTTCTCCACATGAAAAACTCTGTGTGGTCAGAGACTTCTATCTTAGATGATAGATAGTCTTTGATAAAAGTAGAAAACACAGTGGCAAGCAGGCGCTGGAATCAGACTGCCATTGCAAGGTCTGGAAAAGTAGGGTTACACACAATTAATGGAACAATGCAGCAATCTGTCTTCAGCTGACCGAGGCAATCTGGGCATCAGTCCCTCAGCTGAGGAACAAGCACACCCTCTGTGATTTCTTCTCAATGTCTCAGCTCCACAGTGATTGCATTCGCACTGAAATCTATATTTCCCTGCAAGTGAGTCTGTATTATTATTTTTAAAAACACGTAATAGTCCTTCTTGGTATTCAGCTTCATTCTTTCGCTTGTTGCCCAGGCCATTTTATCCAAGTCTCTCGTATTGATCCCTCTTTCTCTTTGCACACTATTTCAAAAGTCACAAAGGTACAAAAGGAAAAAGAAGAAACATGGGTATTGTCGGGAAAGTTTAAAAAAAAGATACACAGAGAGAGATAAAGAGGAGAGACTGTTGTCAGTGAGAAACAACTAAAGGGTGCCACTAGCTATGGATTTTTTAGTTCTAATTGTATCGCTAAACTCAATCACGGGAGCACAGCATTTCTTTTTCAAGGAGTTTTAAGTATTTATTGAATGAATCACAGAACAATTTAACTTGCAAATGAGAGCACCTGTGCAGCTGAGACATTAACAAGAGATTCCCCATGACATCCATTTTGTCCCGGCCCGATTGTAAAAAGCAACATCTACAGGCCTGCATCAATCACATGTGTTACTGTGCCTGGTGAGGGACCTTCATGGCACAATGGTTAAATTCTTGGCCACTAACTGAAAGGTTGGTGGTTCACCCCTCGCTCCCCAGCCCTGTGAGAGGAAGACTTGATTTCTTCTGTGACAGGATGATTCCCAAATGATCTGAGTTCCTGAAAGCATTGATACTGAGGGGCGGGGGCCTGGGTGGCAGGAATCATTAAATATTTGGCTATTGACACAAAAGTTGGTAGTATGAAGCTACCTTAGGGGAAAGCACTGGCAAGCTGCTTCTGGAAAAAAAAAATAACAGCTACGAAAAAGAAAAAGTTCTACTCTGAAACACACAGGGTTGCCTTGAATGAGAATCCAAGGCACAGAAGGTGACTCACTGGTGAGTGGAGGCTTCTAGTAACCAGATACCTTTATAACAGTGTAGGAGCCTATGGGTACCTTCACAGTTTTTCAATGGGCCAGGAACTTAACTCTCGCAATTTCTTGCTGTTTGACTTGATTTGAGCTCTTATTTAGCTTGGTTTTCACCACAGGGTGCAGGAAACTCTGGTAAATGGACCTGATTACGGGAAGACCCACACACGTCTGGGCACGCACATGCGCCGCTGGTTTGGCATTGTCCCTGTGGCATTTACCAGACCTACAGGTTGGTTGCTTCCTTCAGGAAGTACTCCCCTCGTGGGTCTTCGTGACACAGCAAACCTCATTTCTAAAGATGAGAGGAGCTATTTGCTCTCTGTAGTCAATTCCTGAAGGTGGAAAGCTACTACCCAGCTTACAATTGTTATCCATCTCCCAAACTCTTATTTAATATCGGCAATATGAAATCATACTGGCCCCGGGGACACTAAGCATACATCTTCAGCTGTAACAGATTTGCTGGTGTTTATTTAAAGATGTTTTTTGCCTCTGTACTGACAGGCCTGGTTGGATGCCGCTCCAGCAAATAAATGTGAGATAAGAGAGCGCACAGCTCACGTTGAGGGCGTCATCAAGAGAGGCAGAGC
The DNA here is from genome assembly GCA_004026705.1 of Nesogale talazaci. NCBI lineage: Eukaryota > Metazoa > Chordata > Mammalia > Afrosoricida > Tenrecidae > Nesogale > Nesogale talazaci. Next base: position 182,272 of record PVJH01000469.1, read on the forward strand.
CTGGGGCAAATCTAGCCTCCTGCTACTTGGCTTCTTCGCCTTCACCCGTGCTGGTGTTTTCTGGCTTTCCTGTTAGTTCTCCAGTTTAGCAGGCAGAATATGGAGTGACTGAGGTGGGAGGGGGTGGGGTGGGGTTGGGGGAAGGGTAGCTAGGAGGGTAAAAACAATTTTCCAAATCTTCTCCTTTGCTGCGTGTCAATGGGCCAAGTAGTACACTATCAAGGGTCTCCTAAGGGCAGGCCCCAATTGCCTTGGAGAACCCATCACATCCCACAGAGAATAAGTCTGGTCAGAAGGAAAACCACGTTTTGCACATGGGGGTGCATTTGAAACAGAAAGCTAAATTTGATGCAGCAACTTGTTCCTTGGGATCTACACACAGAATGTAGGGTTGGGCAGGGCTGTTGGAAATGCTTTCTATCTGAATCTTGAGGGAAAGCGAACGCTGCTGGAATAGCGAAGATACCCTTCATCTTATTGTTTTTGTCTTATTAATTCTTCTCTTTTTCCCTTCCACCTTTCCTTCGGTATTTGTTATTAGCTCAGGAAATAACTACGAGCTGCAGCAAGTCTTTCCAATGGAGACAATCTTGCCTTCAATAGGAGTTGATTAATTCTTGGGTAAGGTATACATGGAAAAGCATAAATACACTTGAACAGAGAGGCCATATGTCTATGGTATTAAAATTTGAGAGTAAGGAAAAATAAAGAAAATAAGTCGAGAAAGACTCTTTAAGTGGACAATCATGAAAAGAAAAAATATATATATATAGACTAATATCAAGCAGGTAATGGTTAACCTAGGGAAGAGAGAAGCACAAAGCAATTAAGTGTCGTGGTAGATCAGCCTTTAAAATTGAGGAGGATGTCAAAATAGGCTCAAGGACTTACTTGATAATGAAATAACTGAGTTTCTATGAATGCAATAGTTTCATTTTGGGGGATTTGGTCTTACCATTTCCTCCTGTGTCCGCACTCCCTAGCTTTGTCTTTTAGTGGTGGTTTCATGAGGAATTGGGGTGGAGTGGGGAGGGGGAGGTACAGAAGGAGTCCGTGCTCTGCTCTCTGTTGGCCTAATCACCATCCCTCTAACCCTGTGTTCCTTTGTAGCTAAAATTCAGAAAACCGTCCTTGCTTGGTCTTCTTTACAGAATTTGGGCAAGAACCAAATGATATAATGTAAGTGATAGAAATTCCAAAGCTGGGAGATCCTATTCAGCTATTGAAGATCGTGCATGGGGTGGGCAATGGTAACAGGAGCATCGAGTGTGAGTACATACACAGGGTAAGGCCTGCCTGTTTCAAAATCTCCTCCCTGAGGAGGAAGGACATTTTGCTCTTCATCACATTGCTGAATTCAATCCTTGAGGACTCCTTTTGTGGATCACCAGGGAAGTAGTCTGTTTGCTCCTTGAAGGAAAAGCTTTCATTTCACTTGTGGACTTTTTCTTCCATAATTTATCACAGAATCTTTCCAAAATGGGCCACCTGACCCTGGATAGTTTATTCAAGTCTACGAACATCAGTGCCCCCACCTCTGAAATGAACATGCCTTGCAAGTTCTTGGGGAAATTGACAGAGGTAGGCACATAGGGTCTGCTTCTCTGTTTGCTGATGGTAAGTCTTCAAGCAATGATCATTCCTGTCCCTTTCCATCATCAATGAAGGGTCACAATTTTTGTTCATCAAAATAGATGAGGGAAAAGTAAAAGGCTTTAGGTTTCTCGGGGCAGAGAGAGTTCTAGAGGTTAATTTAGAGAGAATACTAAATCAGTCCTATAAAAATTATCTTCCCGGAGCAGGGAGCTGGTGAACCAATCAGCAACTGGAGGACAGTGAATGAAGGATGTCACAATCTTCTCCACTTGTCAGAGACAGACAGAACATTACATTAAGGATAGGCCCTCACTCGAGACCTGTCTCAGATGTTGTTTCCAAAAATTGTCTTTCTTTTAAAAATGTGTTCTTAAGGTAATTATTTTTTATAACTATATTAGAAGGAATTCTGATCTTCCTTCATCACAATGTACCTCTTCTCAAATGTATATTTCTCACTAAATCCTGGCTACAGATCCAGGATCCTGGAAGAAGATAGATAGGGATGGGGGCAAAATCCAAATTTGGTTCAAATGTAATCATACATCCCATCTTATAATTCCTCTCAAAGGTACACACTTTACCATTCTCAACCCACAGACCCTGGCTGCTCCTCTTATCCCCAAGACTGGCGCCTTTGAACCACACAGCCGCAGTAGTGCTGACCTGCAGCAAAATCCAGCAACGCATTCAGCAGCAAGCAGTCTGCTGGGACACAGCATTTTATCCAAGGCCATCAACCGCAAAAGCAGGGATCAAAACAGACGTGAAAAAGAGAATGGGTCTGTTTTTGTTTTCAAATTTCACCAGGGCTGGCTCTTTACTAGGGGGAGGGAAGGGGGAAAGGAAAAATCAAGATCCAAGCTGGTGCCCTGCCAAGATTCCTCTCCTCCCTGCCTAGTGCAAGCACTCCCCCATCTGTGCAGACTGCAAAACAGCGCAGGCTGCAAGGCTGGGCCGGTGGATTCTTGGTGTCTGTGTGGCAAGGTTCTAGGGATGTTATTTTTCACCTTAATTCTTTTAACAACTGCCAGCTCTTTGAAGCACATCTGTTATCAACAGCTTCTGTTTGTAAAATGAAGCTGAAGGTATCCTCTCCAGAGAAATTCCCAAATCTTCTCTGTAGTTCAATGCTTTCACTGATAGTTTGGCTCACAAAGTGCGACTGTGGTAAATATTAAAGAATGTTAATAAAAATGAGATAAAACACCTAGGGATCTATTTTCCCCCCTCTAAACTCTGCTTTGCTCACTACTAAAGTTTATCTTGACAGAAAATTTACTTCTCTGATCCACATCATTTCCCAAAGCAATTTTCCAACAGCAAACATAAATTTCTGGTGATCGCTAAGAGGTTTTCAATCCCTGTGCTCCAGGGGGCCACGGAGGTGCTAATGCTATCCCACCTTCAGGGAAACGCCCCACATTCAAGTCAGCATCACTGCCAGACCCTGGGCAGCACTCTTCTTGTGGGGGAGCTTTAAAGTCTTCAGAGTATCCACCAAGACGGCCTGCTGTGCAAGACCTGGTGTGAGTATCAGGATTGAATCATGAGAAGCTAATTAAATCCTTCACTTTGAAAAATGATTGCTTAAGTCCATGGATCTGTTCTCAAATGGACTAAAGTGCTAAATCAATATGCAACCTTACATTACACTTGATTCTGAGTATGTGACTCTTCTTAATATTTGCTTTGTCTTCAAACTTTATGGGTTTAAGCAATGCAAAGTGATGAGATTTGAAAAAGAGACCTAAATATGAGTGCCGGCTCCACCACCCACAAACTACATGATTTGAGCAAGTGACTCAATTTCTAATCAGTTGACAGACGATTCAAAATGTCTACTCATGGTACACACTGGGCTGCTAACAGTAAGGTCTGCAGCTCGAAACCACCAGTCGCTTCATGGGAGAAAGCTGCATATTTCTACTCCCATAATATTTACAGTCTGGAAAACCCACAGGGGCAGTTCTTCCCTGTCCTATGAGGTGACGATGAGTCTCACCTTACGGTGAGTTTGAGTTTTAACCTTGAAGAAGCTGGGATGAATGAAATTAGTATTAATGTATAATTAACATTTCACATGTTTCAGCTGCATAATGAGGGTTCATCCAGAATATGATGATGACCACCATCTTTATCGACACATAAGGAATTGTTCTAACGAGGCAATTTGAAACCCGGTGGAATTTCGTCTATAGACTTCAAGTGATACAATATATTATAATAATTTATGAATTGTAAAGTTTGATGAAAACATAAGGTGTCATTAAGGGGCTTTCTCAATTTTTTGAACCAATCTATAGATGCTCACACTGTTCCTCTCTCCTTAGGTCTAGTTTAGACTTCACAGTCCACACATTTTCTGTTTCATTATTTTTCCAATCACTCAATTTTTTGCAATGATATAACAACCAGTTCAAATTCTACAAAGGCATGTAACTGTTTCATAATGTTCCAGCTAGCTCACTATGACCCTGCCTCTTGCCACAAGATTTTAGGATATTTAGTATACTTAAGGTCCATGTTTACAACTGTGGACTTCCCTTAACTATTTTGTTTGCATTGACTATGCTAATTTACTTATATTCCAAATATATATGTATATGTATATATGAGATATAGTCAGTTCATATGATCCTTATGCCTATAACTCCTAATGAGATGTATTAGAAGTCTGCACTCTACTATCCCATTGTGGGAAGAAGTTCTATTCTATAGTCATGGGCAGGATAAAGGTGGGATGACATCTTGACATTAGAAGAGGGTGTGAACTAAAATACAAACTTTGTTTACTTCAGGATATAATCTAATAAAAACAAGTTTGCAAACCACACCTCCATCAAAGCAATCTCATAACAGAGAAACTCTCAGGACCATTAGAAGAGTGCTGTCAAGGTCTATTTCAGAAGGGACCAGAGGCTGCCATGGAGAATACAGAGAAAAGGAGTCAGGCTGAGAGCAGAGGCTGAGGCCAGGAAATCATAAAACAGAACAACAGAGGCGCAGAACTGAGATTCTGGGACCATGAGACCAAGCAACAGGCAGAATTCCTGGCCCACAGAGGCAGAAGGCAAAGGACCAAGAGAGCCATTGGGCTGAAGAGAGGTGTTATTGTGGATCAAAGACTGGATGCTGATTATTTACTGATACAGACTTGTGACAACCTATCAGTTTCTCCAATAAACCCCCCTTAATGATGACTGTTATTTGTGAGTTCTGCGTAGCCATTGCCCTGAATCATTAAATCCAGCACAGGAGTAGATCATTGTGGGAGAAATGGTTGGTGTCGGAATAGGTTAAAGAGCATGGAGGTTGAAGTCATGTCTCACCCCCGCCTCATGGCCATCAGAAGATATGGTCCCCACACAGTTTCCAGCCATATGCTTTATGTTCATTAGATTATATAATTCTCAAGGTAAGGGTATAACTTATTTGCATCAATTTAAGTAGTTAAATTGGCATCAAATCAAATTATATATACTTGTATATATGTATACCATAGGTGAGGCGAAGCAAAAAGACAAAAGTCTTCCTCTCAAAGGAATTACAGATTTGCTTTCCATACATCTGATAATAATTCAAGGGAAAGGTAAATTTATGCTACCAGAGGAGTCCAATGATGTGTCTATGGTAAAGGGGGCATATTTTAACATTGGTAAAGTGGGACACCTTTGATGGGAGGGTAGGGAGTGGGTAGAGGGGGTCTATTCCCTTTCCATTCTCCCGCTGTTCCCTAGCTTGTCATTCATTCTTTCCAAAAATCGAGACTTTTAAAAAATGCCACAGGATGTGGGAAAAATTGTTTAAAATCGGGGCTGTCTGGTCACTTTAGTCTGGACATAAACATAGGAAAGGTGTGGTCTCAGTTCAAAATGTAGGTAGGAGACTGAAACACACTTGATGAAGAAGGTGGGCTCACTGCAAGATTTGTTGGGCAGAAGGTTTGAAGGACAAGTGTCTTTCAGGAGAATAATTCTGACATAGAGGCATGGATTCACACAAGTGAGTGTAAAGTATTAGTTAAGTTCACTGGGAACATGCTCAGCCAGCGTGTGGTGTTTTGGTTTGCTTTAAGCAGATGCTTACTTAGCAGAAATTTCTAGACACCACATTTTCCATTTCAATTTTAAAAAACACATATAACAGGATGAACTAATAAGAAAACAACAACTATTATTGGATTTGCCCCCAACCTTTACCATTAGAAGGTGAAGAATCCAGAGTAGTGTTTCTGAATGGCTCCTGAGAAGAGATCATGTAGAATTATCTCACAGAAAAAGGGACAGAAGGAAGTGCTTGTAGGAAGTCACTGAAGTACTCAAATCAGAAAGGTTGAGGCTAGAAGGGAGATGGGGTTGCTACTAGCAAGTGTCTGGGAAGATGGCAGAACACTATTGTGGAACAGCTATGCAAAGAGTTTCCAGGAAGGCTGGAACAACAATGGGCAACAATGTGTTCAACTTCAGAATAGAATCTAGTACCTAAGCGTGGTGTGAAGCTGGAGTTCGGCCTCCCTTGAAGGGGCTCAACAGACTCTGACAAGGAATAGATAAATGGTGGGTAAGTATCCTGAAGATAAGAGCACCCTTCTTGAGTCTAATTAGAAACTATAAAGGGACTCTGTGACTATTCAGTTGGTGTCATAGGTTTATTGTGCCAACCTGGTCAATAAGAACATTAATTAGGTCACAGGTTGATTGGAAGGCAAATATATAAATGGCTGCACAAAATCTGCCCCCTTTTCTCTTGCCCTCTAGTTATCAGAGCATGCTGGAGCTTTCGGTACTGCTGCTGTCATTAAGTTCTCTGCCTCAACCTGTGAGCTACACTACCTGTGTGTCGGGCCAGCCCATGGATTGCGTAGCTAGAACTTGAGGCTCCTTGGAAACCTGCTTTGACCTGCTGTTAGTGAGTACATCACTTTTACTTGAGGCTGGTGAATTCTGTCACCAAGTATTGTTTGCTTTCCTTATCCCCACTCAGGTTTCCTTCTCCCCACTCCTGAGCTACCGACTGTGGGTGACCCACCCACTGCTTGTTGCCTGTGGACAGACTGTGCTTGCCTTGCCCAACGGAGGATTCTGCTGTTTTCTTCCTTGGCCTTGGACCTGGCAGCCCACCTGAGTTGAAGGACGTCCAGTATAGTAACTGTTCCATAGAAGTGAGTTGAATTGAACCCACTGGGCTGTTTTGTGGACAAATTAGCTGTTATATTCCGTCTTGATTTATATATAAAGCCATAAGTATCCTGGTTTTGTGTTTCTAGAAAATCCTGCCTAACACACCTAATAATAATTGCTAATGATTTCACCTGACAACAGAGAAATTATGCAGATCAGTTATACAATTGAAGAGGGGGAGGATACTTGAGATAGTTTTACTTTGTTGTGAAGTAGATTTAATATCCAGTACACTGACTCTTATCACCTAAGAATTGTCTACTTGTGGAACACCACACAAACAGTGCTGTAAAGAAATGATACTGCAATGCTATTTAATATGGCTCTTCTAGATATACCTTTTTGTCCCAAAAAAACAAGTGTCTTTGCTTTCCTGATGGTTCTAGGTAAGAAGGTAGGGAATATATTGCTTAAATGTGTTTCAACTGTTAGAGAGAGCTCATAGAATTCATTATATACCCATCCTTCTGAATTTAAACAAACCATCTCAGAAGAAGAGTGATCCCATTATCAGCATAAAATAAGGGCCAGGAAGGGAGTCTATCCTTTGGACCCCAAGTTCCATATGCACTGAACCTCCTTAATCTGATCCAAGAGATGGATTTGACACAGAAAAGTAGTATAAAAGAACCAGGAATCAGGGCATGATACAATGTAGAAGATGTATCTTCTGTCTGCTTTTAGACAGGAAGTTGTCTTGTGGAAGGGAATGTGTCTGGACACTTACCTGAGTGAACTGTGCTTGCTGATTCACCAAGCTGGAGCTGAATCTCAGAAGCTCTGTGGCATTGTGGGTTATACATTGGACTTCTGACTACAAGATCAGCAGTTTGAAACCACCAGCCACTGCATGGGGAAAAGATGAGGCTTTCTACTGTAAATATTAATATCTATATGGTCTCTGTGAGTCATTAGAGCAGGAAATAAGTATTCTTATGCTTGTGTTGCTAGGGATGAAATGGCTCAATTTGTACTAATTGTGACATGGTCAGGGAAACTGATGTAATACATATGCAAAGACTTGTCATAATGCCTGTAATTGACCATTTAATCATTAATAATGTTGTTCCCCATCTATCTTCCTTCTCCCATATTTCTACCTCTCTTCTTCTCTTTGCATTTTTTAATCCCTTTCCCTTGTTGTTTCTCCCCTTCTTTTATCCTTTCTTTACAATGATTGTTTTGTATATACCGGCCCTGAAGAAATGTCCATCTCTCTACATGTTTAGCTCTCCTTGTAACTGTAAGAGAGCAGATAACCACTCTTCCAATCTGCTGCTAGCTGCAGTGAGACTAATAAAGAGACATGTAAACATTCACATCATCTGTGATAGCTCAAGAGCCACAATATCTAGAGAATGAAGTGGGTACCTCGCTTGTATAACAACTGATATTCATCAAAACTCTCAGACTAACATATTCTACCTCTGGTAGAGGATTTATGAAGTTACTACATCTGTGTGCAGTATCACAAGCCAACTTTACTTCAGTACCTGACTCTAGTCTTTATCCTCCTCAGGCACAATCCTCAGAAAATAAACTGGTTCAAACCATTTAACACCTCAAAAAGAGTCATAAAATCTCTACTCTAAAGTTTCCTCCTCCTCCTCATTTATATAATGCATATTAACCTCACTTGTGAGGTGTTCATCCCCATCACCTTTTCATCCTCTATAGACTGAAAGACAGACTTGAAGGGTCACATACAATTGATTCTCATTGAGTCTTTTTATGAGCACCAATGACTTCACTTCCACCAGTGAATCACTTAGCGTTCTCACAGTCCACATGCTGGACAGACTTAGGATTTGAATTATCAATGAGCTCATAACCCTGGCCTGAGGTTTGACCACACAGATTTGGAGTGAGCACACAGGGACATTTCTGAATGTAATTTGTGTATCATTGATCTATGATAACCCTGGAGACTCAATTCCCTTAGGATCAAGGGATTCTAAAGTTAGCATTTCAGGTAATAACATGTTATGACTCTCTTGAGAAGGGAGGGAGAAATGATGGCCATTTCTTTTCAAAAAGAAAATTTCAAGGGGGGAAAATTAACTCACCAGAAGAAATAAACCTCACTGTGTGTCACCAAATGTCCTTTAGAGAAACCTGGGTGTTCTTTGGAAATCAAAATTTGCTATGTGCTTTAAAAGGTGAAAAATAAAAATAAAATGAAATAAAAATAAAAATAAGGGGGAAGGTCATCATATGAAAAGCCTTAAGATAGTCACCCCTGATAAGTTTGATGACACTGCACTGTAAGATCTGATCCAAATGAATTTATTTATTTGGTTTGTTCCATTCATTGATAAGTGCTCTAAAAGCAATAAGTTGGGAAGTTCTGAGAGCAAGAAAGAAATAATACAATATTATAAAACTGTACAGTTATGCCAATGGAAGACAACTTCAGAATCATTATATGCAGTGCTCACGCAAAACAAAGGAGAAAGCTGAAGTCCAGGTAGGTACAATGATTTGTTTGTAGTCACTGGATTAAAAAAAAGGAGTTGTGCCAGCCTCAAGGACAAGATTTTGTTCAGTATCTAACATAAATACTGCATCTAACACAAAAATACTGCATGAACAGGCACATGAAAGAAAGTTCATTGTCCATACCAGGACTAATATCCTTGTTCCTCCTTACAGCTCTAGGACACAGGATGGGGTGAACATTGAAAGACCTGAGCCAGAAACCTTGCTCACTAGCTCACCAAGGCAGGTAATGAGGTTATCGGAACTGCCCAATTTGGGCTGTCCCAAAGTCTACTCCCATCAAGGGGATTCTGATTCCTTGTGAGCCTCTAGGACAAAGTAGAATGACCCCTTTGGATTTTCATTCTTTCTTTTTTTGGTAAATCATTTTATTAAGAGCTCATACAAATTTTATCACAATCCATATATTCATCATCTGTGTCAAACACATTTGTGCATTTGTTGCCATCATCATTCTCAAAGTATTTTCTTTCTACTTGAATCATTGGTATTAGCTCCTCATTGTTCCCCTCCCTCCTGCACCTTCCTTCCCTCATGAGCCCTTGGTAATTCATAAATTATTAATTTTTCATGTTTACACTGTCTTGTGTTCCTTCACACATGTTTCTGTTGTCTGTATCCCAGGGAGGAGGTTATATGTAGATCATTGTGATTGGTTTCCCCTTTCTCCCCTCCACCTTTCCCTTACCCTCTTGTTATCACTACTGTCATTATTGGTCCTGAGAGGTTTCCCTGTCCTGGATTCCCTCTGTTTCCAGCTCTTATCTGTACCAGTGCACCATCCTCTGATCTAGCCGTATTTTTAATGTACAATTGGGATCATGATAACTGGGGGTGGAGTATGGGCGAGCATTAAAGAATTAGAGGAAAGTTGTATGTTTCATCTGCATTATACCTCCCCAATACCCTTCTGTAAAATAATGTCCAGTTGCCTAAAGATGGACTTTGGGTCTCCTTTCTGCTTTCCTCTCCATTCACAATGATATGATTTTATATTCTGGGTCTTTGATGCCTGATACCTGATCCTATCTATAACTTGTGCTTCCATGTGGGCTTTGCTGCTCCTCAGTTAGATGGCTGCCTGTTTATCTTCAAGTCTTTAAGACTCCAGATGCTGTATCTTTTGATATACAGGTACCATCAGCTTTCTTCACCATATTTGCTTATGTACCCACTTTGTATTCAGTGATCATGTTAGGAAGATGAGCATAATGGAATGCCAGTTTAATAGAACAAAGTGTTCCTGCATTGAGGGAGTACTTGAGTAGAGGCACAATGTCCATCTGCTCTCTTAATACTAAAGCTACAGATATGTGCACGTCGATCTATTTCCCAATCGTCATATATAAACACATTTACAAATGTTTATGCCTGTATTTAGACCTTTCTAAATTCCCTTTGCCTCCTAGTCCTTTCCTCTAATTTCCATTACTTTCCTCTTGTCCCAGTATCATGCTCATCCTTCATTTGGGATTCAGTAATCCCTCTTGGTTACATTGCCCTTGATCAAGCCCTATCAAGCCTCCTAGACTCTCATCGTTGCTTTTGGACTACTTGTTGTTCCCTTGTCTCTGGGTTTGTTAACACCACTTCCTTTCCCCCACCTCCTCCCTTCCCAACTCCCCTGGTACCCTCAGTCCCATTGTTTTCTCTCCCAGATTGTTTATCCAGCCTATTTTATCTAGATAGACATTCAAAGATGATAATATGTACCAAAAACAAGATAGAGCAAGACAAAGCAACAAAAGAAACAACAGCAACAACAACAACAACAAAATGACAAAAAGACTAAATAGTTAAAGGGCTGTTTGTTGACCTTTAGGAGTGTTTTCCAGTCAGCTCTGAGAAGGCACCACACCCTGGCCCCAAAGTCTATTTTTGATACTTCCTTGGAACTTCCTTGCTCTGCTTCCCTTGCTTTTCTGTTGCATGCCCTTAGTATTTCGACTTGGTGTGGTAAGGTCAGATTGGGCACAATTTCCACACTCTGTCTCCAGTGTTTTCCCCTGTAGGGCTATGGGTCAGTGAGGGACATCGTGCTGCATAATAGGGTCTGTCCTATGGTCCTCTCTGTCCATTAGCTGCTCTGAGCAAGAATATCATCCTTAGGGCTTGGTCAGCAGGATGTGCTCTTTTTCCTCCTCCCCTGACCCCCACACCCCCCTTCATTTGATGCTGTATGCTTTGATCAGACATGTCCCTCTACCTGAGCTACAGCGTTAGTGCTGTCCTCTGAATTCTTCTGTGAGCTGGGGGTCTGTCCATGTAGTTGGGATTGGGGCTGGCCCCTCAGAACTCTCTATTGGTTCCCTGAAGCATGCCAGTATGTTGCATTTACATCTTGGTGCACCAGTTTGAAGTCTGGTCCCTCTTTCCCTAATGGAGGTATAAAGAATGCCTCCCCTTGGGTGAATAAGTGTCCTGTTCCCCTGCTAACCATGCCTCCTCCCTATTTTTTTAATTGGCTACCATGTGTATCCCTGGATTTATTCTGGCCAATGCCACGCTACTGGAACCTCACCCCAGGAATGTTTGTATACAATAGCTTTTTCCCTATACTCCTTTTACATTTTAAAGCTTACTTCAGCAGACTCATGTTGTACTACTTTATGTCTGTTTGGCTTTCTTCGCTTAGCATACTTTCCTCCAGTTCTTCCGATATGCTTCATGCATTCACCACTGCTTTTTTAGGGATATGTAGTACTCTACGGTATTTTTGCACCACAGTTTTTTAATCCATTCATCCATTGGTGGAATTTCCAACTGCCTGCAATTGTGAACTGTGCTAGGATGAACATTGGAGCACAGATGTCTGGCCAGGGTTTGTTTCTTGCCTTTTCTGTGTATATGCCCAGTTGGGGGATTGCTGGGTCATAAGGTAGCCTTTGGATTTTGAAGACATTATATTTATGGAATTAGACAGCCCATCTTCATTCTGAGGAGCAACTGGTGAATTTGAAGAACCAACCTTGTAGTTAACAATTTAATGTAAAACTCACTGTACCACAAGCATCCCTTGGCCATCCCAAATGCCTCTTAGTTTTCCATGTTTGCCCTCCTCTCCCCCTATTCCACAATAGATTTCTCTTTCTTACACATACACACACACATACGCACCTGTTAATATGTCTGGAGACTGTGGTAGTTTTATATTTATCGATGTAAGGATTAAGCATGCAGGGGTGGAGTCTAGACTGCCAATCAGATCAGATCCAATGAGGCTTCTGTGTAGCCATGGCTTTATCCTGAAAATTCTGAGGAATTCTGGTATTTCCTCCTTGGAGGCGGGAAACTCTCTCTCTCTCTCTCTGCTCACTTCCTGTGAAACATCCCTGAGGAGAAGCCACATGGACCTACCCTGAAAAGTGGCATAGCCACATGAAGACTCCTGCCAGCACTAAGACTCTTACACTACAACTGGATCTACTACAACACCACTGAATCCAAAGACTATTTACCCACTGAACTGTGATCTTCTACAGTCAGTATCATTGCATGTGTTTTGTGAGTCTGAAGAGGACTTTATACATTGCCATCAAACATACGGGCTGATATTGGACTTATGGACTTGATCTGGACTGGGCTGGGATGTTTTCTCAGTGTAAATTTACTCTTGTGAATATACCTCTCCCTTACATACAGATGCACGTTTATGAATTTGTTTCACTAGTCTACCCCAGACTAACACAGAAATAAACACAAATGCACTCATTAACAGCTCAACAGATGGTGACTTTAAAATATATATTTTAGAAAAATAAATTTAGTCTTGGTACTTGGGGTAGATTTAAAGTTTGAGAACCTACAAGTAATTCTCCTCCATGTATGTATCCCTTTGGTATTTCTGCCTCACACCAACTCTGAATTTAGCATTGTATGGTGTTCTTAGACAACGACACAGTAGTAAACATGATGCAAATACAGACTTGGAAAATATTTATGTAGGAGGAAAGATTCTTTTGCTGTTTTTTGGATCTCTGTGACCCCTCCTAGGTGACCTAACCCAGGCTAGCCTGATGGATGATTATAATACCTATCCACAGACTACAGCCAACCAACTGTGGTTGAGACTTTCAACCAATAGTTGAAGGTGAACACAGGCAAGACCTCAATCAACATCACTCATCAACATCACTAGTGCAGAGAAGTAGGAACTAATAAATTGTTGCTGTTTTTGTAAACTCCTGAGAGTAAAGCTTTTTTTTTACACATCATAAAGCTCCCAAGCACAAGAACCAAAAATTGAATACTTTTTATAATTAGTTGGTTCTTTAGCTCCACTATTTCACAAACTATCCATTGTATTGTATACAGAACTTACTTATATGTCCATTTTATAAAGGAAAAACACCCTGACCTTCAAAGGAGTTAATTATCTCACATTTGGCAAATGGCAGGTAGTACTTCAAACTGCAACCTAGGACACTATAACAGACTCTTTGATAGTTGGGTTTTATTGTTCCAATCTCGCCAATAGGAACATGTGGGATTAATCAGAACGCAGTTTGATTGGAGGGCAGAGAGACAGATGGCTCTTCAAGACTCACCCCCATCTTTCTTGCTCTGTAGTACTTGGATCAGCATGGTTCTGTTTCAGCCAGTTCTCTGCCTCAACTTTTTTGCTATGCTACTTGTAGGCTAAACCAACCTTTGGATCTTGTCACTAGAGCTTGAGGCTCCTTGTAGATCTGCTTGACCAAGCTGCTGGTGTGTGTATCATTTGAGCTTGAGGCAAGTGGATCCTGTTGCTTTGCATTGCTTCAGTTTAATATCCCACCGGGGTCTGCTTCACTAAGTGCCTGAGCTACTAACTGTCATTGATCCACCCTGCTGTTTCCTTCTTTCAGACTGACTCTGCCTGCCTTATGTGAGGGAAGACTCCGCTAATGGCTTCCTTGACCTTAGACCTGGTAGCATACGTAAGTGTCACAGTAAATTAACTGTTCCACACAAGTGAGTTGGAACTGAGCCTTCTGACTTTAGTATGGACTAATTAGCTATAATATTCCTCCTCACTGTATAAATCTATCATCTATCTTTCTGTCTACATTTATATAATCATACATTCTTTGTTTTCTTTCTCTCAAGAACACTGCTTATCACACTCTCTTGATGATTACCTGACACAGAATGACAACTGCAGTAACGTGAGCTCTCCTAATCTCAAGGTCTAAAGTATAGGGGTAAACACTTGAGTCACTTAGACTGCAGAAAAGCAGATCTTTAGGGTCATGAGGTACGCTTTTATTTTCCTGTTAAATGTCGGAGAACTAGAGGAACTGAGAACTCTGTGGAGAAGCTACTAGATCTACTAGAACATTGACTTTGCTTGTGATAAGAAATACTCTCCGAAGCAAAAGAAGTGATGTAGAAAAGAACAGGTTCGCTCATGGCAAAAAGATTCCACAATAAACAGAGATATCCATGCAGGAAAATGCAATCCACCTACCTCAAGCTTACTTCTGGATTATATTTACTCATTTTGTTCCTCTCACCAGCAAAGTCCTGCATATTCTCCTCTTAGCATTCGGTTCACATGCAGGATCTGGTTGAGGTCTTGAAGCATTACCATTCCCCGATTCTTTGAGCCCTTTATGAGCTCTGATTCTTACTCTGTAAGAAATACTCTTCCAACTTGTACCGACTCTTCTCCCTTTTACTGAGTTGGTACCAACTGTACCATTTCCCTCTGGCTCCTAATTTAAAACAACTCCAATCTATGTGATAATGCAGACTGGTGGAAAATTATCATTAAGAAATTGGAAACACCTGGAAGCGAACTTAACTTATCTCCCAGAGTAATGATAGCTCCTTTATAAGGCTGCTATGACTACACCGGGAAAACCTATCCACACAATCCTCAGTGTGGGGTTTGCTTGTTAGGTGTCACAGAGTCTGTCCTTGAACTCAAGACAAGCTTATCCAGGATGGAACAAGACGCTACCAAGTGCTGCGTCACACACATGATTGGTTGCAAATTAGACCACTCTGATTCAGTTGTTTCCAAGGACTGATGATCAGAAGTAGGGTATATTAGTCTGGAAGCCCATTCGGCATGAATAATAGCACATAGAACCTTCTAATAACAGATGGTTCATGGCTGCACATAAAGGTACATTGGATGGGAATTGAAACTCAGTTCCCATATGGCAGGCAAGAATTTAACCAAGGAAACGCTATTGCCCACAATGTCAATGATGTTTGACACACTGATGTTTTCTTCTGAACTAGATAATTGCACCAGAAACGTGAATTATTATCAGCCCCTGATTGGTTCCTTTGAACACTGTTGATGAATACAACCAAGGCATCTGGAAAATATTTGAAGGATAAAATTATTAATATCTTTTCAAAAGGCAAATGCAAGGCATTTATTTAAAAACTGTTAAATATTCAAACATCTCTCATTTATTAGGTTGATCTTCCTGCATAGGGGGGAAAAGCCAATAATCTATATTAAAAGTATGAGCACTTAGAATAGCTTTCTTTAAAAAAAGATTCCCAACACTGTCTAAAAAAATTTCCCTCTATTATCAAGTTTGCTTTTAGCAATCCAAAAATGTCACTGATGGAAATGGAAAAATCTTCTAGTGGAAGTCATAATGTGGAAAATATTATGACATAAAAGTTAAAATATACATTCTTAATTTAAAAAAATATGTTATTAAATAAAGTTGAATATTTCTACAGTGTGCCATAATATCACCATGTGCTTGCTTTAACACATTCATTTTGGTGGAGTGCTAATCTGTAAAATTTTTATTTTAAAATATATACATCTATATCCATATTATTCTTTCTCCCTCTATCACTGTATTTTTTTCTCTCAAGGAAAATATCTTATAAAGAGTGACAGACTAATATTCTCAATCATTTCCTGGGGTGATGTTATTGGGGTAAATGAAGTGTCAGGTTCCAGACTAATTCATCACTTATTAATTAACAATATCAACAACCCTCTTTTCATTACTGATAACACATTTTACTGACTACCAGAGGGTTTTTTAACTACCCAACATATCTCAAAGGTTCTTTCCTATTATCTACTGCAATAATATAAAAAAAAATCATCATTCAATCATCATTTTAATGACTGATCATTTTCCCTTCACTAAAATTAAATCATAGAAGCTGCTTAATTAAATTGAATGGTAATTGAATGACTTTAATCATGCAAAGAATTAAAATGAAGGATGTTTTCTCTCAAAGCATGCCAAAAATGTATGACATGGTTTGACCAACATGTTAGTTTCTTAAAGAACACAGGTGATCATTATCTTGTCTTTTGCTTTCATCAGCAACATAACTATCACTAGCAGAAATTAACAAAATAAATAAAAGAAAAATATTTTACTCATACTAGTCCGGGTGTGCCATCCAAACAATGCATACTTAAATGTACAAGAAATTATGTGATTTATTTGGAAGACCAATAGAAGCAAAATCAGAATCTACCAAAAACACTATGCTCAGGAACAAAAGTGGGTTTCAATGAATCTTCCAGGTAAATCCATCATATATGAAGTGATTACACACCATCTATGTGCTATATATCATGGTAGAGAAACAAAGAGAGGTCCTCCAACTTCTGGGAGAGACAGATTTATCAGCAAATCATAATATGAATACAACAAATAAACAATGCAACAGAGTACATGATGCTATGAGATCTTAGAGAAGAGACCACTAAATATCAATTAAGAAATTCATCAAGAGGTGACATTGGAACTGAATGATCAGAATTGGAAAATCTTTAGGAAGTGAAGACCATTCCAGAGAGCAGACACACAAACATGTGGAGAGGAGTGTAGAGCTGACTTATAGGAGGAAATGAAGTAACACAAGTCAGGGCTCATGTAGATTAAAAATAGAGGAGAATAGATAAGAGAAATGGGGAAAACCATGGCAATGAAATTCTGAGGAAAAAAAACAGTTGATATTGATTATTGTGGACACTATCCTCATAGTCCAGAATGAACTGGAAATTTAATCACCCTAATACCTTCCCAAAGCCTGCTGATGAAGTGAGAGTCCCACGAAGACCATTCATATGTGGAATGTTACTTTTACATTATGAGAAATGTTTATTTCTATAACCCAACACCAATTTGGCAAATTGGAAAGTGTCCCTAATACTTCACTAGAAAACTAAGGAAGGCTCTATATTCCCTTGCCTATCACATTGTTCCCCAGTTGTCTTGCCTTCCTACCTCTTCCTACTCCTAGTCCCCATAATGTGACTGTGTCATTACAGTTTACTTATCCTATGTCCAATTCCCCCAAGACTATACTATTTATGTTTTCTATGTGGTAGGCACTAAGCCTTGTGGTATAATAACAATGAAAAACTTAGCATCAAAGAGTTTACTATATAGTTGGAGAGACATAAAGCTAAATATAATGGATATGATTGTATAATGAGAGGAAATAAAAGAAGGTTGATGGGAGAGAGTTACAATGATTGTGAATTATATTTTTCAAAGTCTTGATAAAAAAACAAACTTGAAAAAACATTAGATAACTCAGGACCATTTACATATATAAAGCAGGAGATGCGGGAGCAATCCTGAAGGGAGTTCTTGGCCAGCAGAGGTCAAAGAAACTGCATTGCTCCAGAGGCAAGTCAGGGATAGCAAGACGACTAGTGTGGCAGCAATGAATGACGAGAAACAACAGAAGACTTGACGGGGCTGACTGATGCAATTTTACCTGAGTCAGATTTGGAATCAATGAAGGGTATAGGTAACTCCTCATACTTAAGTTACCCACACTCTCAGGAAGGATACTGAGTGGGGAGTGAACAAAAAGCCTGACAAGCAGTTCACAGTCAATGAAGCCTCTGTGTGGGCATGTCTTTCTCCTGGGAATTCTGGGAATTCCAGTATTTCCCCCTTGGAGCCTAGAGACACACTCTGTGGTGGTCCTGTGCTTATGTTAATTTCAAGATTGAGATGTAGGTGTGGAGTCTGGCCTGTTAATCTGGAGATAGCCATTGAGTATCCAATGAGGCCTCTGTGTGGGCATGGTTTTCTCCTGGGAAATCTCACGATATTTCCCTTGTGAAGATGAGAAGCTATCTTCCCCAGTTGTTGGGAGTTAGTCTCAGAGACGATTAATCATGGACAAGACAAAATGGCAGCATCTGATGAGCCGTAGAGCCACACGGCTTTGCCCTGATGGAGCCAGACCTCTGAAGCTGGGGAGGCCACATGGAGACTCCTGTCGGCGATGAGTTGCTTCTGCCACCACTGGATGCTGTTGATGAACCCTGAGCCCTGGAAGAAAGGAGCCATGGGGAGAGCCCTGCCAGCGATGGGATTCTGCACCCACTGATCTGTGAGTTCGTGAGTCAGAAGGAGACATTATGGACTGGTATCGGACATGTGAGCTAATATTGGACTTAGGACTTTGTACTGGACTGGGTTGGGATGCCTTCTTAGTGTTCCATTCCTTTTGTATATAAACCATTCTCTTATATCTACATGTGTGTCTATGTATTTGTTCCTCTAGTTTACACGGACTAACACACACTCTCTCAGTCCACTTCCTCTGAGACATCCCTGAGTAGAACACACAGGAAACTACCCTGGTGCCCTGTGTTGGACAAGCCACATAGATGCAACCAGACCTGAAGCTGGAGAAGCCATGGAGAGACCCCTGACAGCACTGAGATGAATACAACACCACTTGATCCAAAGACTTTTTACCCGCTGGCTTGTGATCATCCTGCAATTAGCTTCATTGCAACTATTTCATGAGTTAGAAGAGCACTTCATAGATTGGTATGGGACATATGGGCTAATATCAGACTTACGGTCTTGGACTGGACTGGGTTGGGATGTTTCCTCAATATTTAACTGCTCTTGTATATAAACCTCTTCCTTATATACATATGTGTAGCTATAGATTTGTTTTTAGTCTACCCACACTAAAATACTCAGGTAAATTTTAATTTGAGGAGTAATCTTATTTTAGTATGAGTATGTCCTGAGTAACCTCTGAGACATACTACTACATGATATTCAGTACTTTCATGAAATCAAAATTTATCTTGATGTTCTAAGCTTTGTTCATAGCCCTAGTTATAAGTGAAGGTACATAGTTCTTCGAAGATAAGCTCATTTCATTTAGGTTGAGTGCTAAAAAAATACTGTAGAACCTGCACTGTAAAAGCTTAAATGTCTTTATTCATATTCTCTCTGTCTCTATCCTCCTCTCAGAGATTTCTTGTAAATAAGGATAGACTAATAGTCTCTATAGTTTCCCAGGGTAGTGTTACTGGGGTAAATGAAGTGTCAGGTTCAGTTAGGACTGATCAAGGCATATAGAAAGGGAGAGAGGAGGGAGAAGACATTTGTTCCAATTTCCTTCTTTGCTCTGGGTCCAACTGGGACCCCTAGGGTCTTCGGCAGCCAGTGGTTCTAAAATCAAGATTTGAAACCACCACTGATGATCCTTGGAGGAAAGAAAGTGAGGGGATTTAAATAAACTTTGAGCCTTTGGAAATCTCATTTTGAAAATGTAGCCAACTTTGTAATTAAGTTCCAAATTATTTGGTGCAGTCAGCTTGGCTAACAGATGGAATGGTATTTTTATTCATCCTTCGTCCCCAGAGTTAGTTCCCAGAAATCCTGAGCAGGGCGTTTCTAGATTATTGCTGGAATGACAGCTACATGTGTCTAATAATTTACTAGAATCAATGGACTTCTTTAAATGAATTCAGTGAACTGTTATTTATGTAGATATGAATAATACATTTCTAAAGGAAAAAGAAGCCGTTGGACAATACTTTTTTAAAATGATGTATTGCAGAAGTGATAAGAAATTATGCAGCAACATACTACTTACTTATAAGTTGTAACCAACTCCACTTAAAAAGTCTTCCCAAAGTGGTTGGCTATGACTTATGCTCCATGCAATCCAAAGGAAAGGGGATGGACTTCCATTTTTGAGGCAGAGAGAGTTCATTAAAAGACTTTCTTACTGTCTAGTATCACATATTTGCCAGATGACCAACCAAGGATTTCATCTATTTTTGAATTGTTTTACTTTTATACACTTCATTCTTGATGTGTGTGTGTGTGTGGCATCACTGCTCTGGTGGGAGTTGGAAACCCAGCCTTAATCCTGGAGAGCTGCTGTTGGATTTGAACTATCAACCTTGTGGGCTGCAGTCTCGCACATAACCACTAGGCCACCAGTTCTCAGCCTAGACTTCATTCTTATATAGAATCCTTCTACCCTAATGTTTATGTATTTAGTGTTCACTCTAGAAAAGTGGCTCACCATACACACCACGGTGGTACAATGGGTTAAACGTCTCATTAAGCATAAAGTCAGTCATTCAAATGCACCAGCTACTCTGCAGAAAAAAAGATGAGGTCTGCTTTAAAAAAAAAAAATCTACAATTTTAAAAAGCCCTGTGCAGCAGTTCTCCTCTGCCCTCCAGGGTCACCAGGAATCAGAGTCAACTCAATGGCAGTGCATTTCTAAAAAACCAACACCAGTTACTGTAGAATTGGCTCTAATTCTGCTGAGTAGAATTGTATGGCACAGAGTTGTCAATGACTGAACTCCCAGAAGTATATAGTATGAGACTTTCCTCCAAGGCACCTTTGGGTGGATTCAAACTGTCAACCTTCAAGTTAATAAATAAACACTTATGCATTAGCACTCTTCAGGGACTCTTTTTACTAAAATCCTCTATTATTTACTATGCAAGGCAAACAGTCCACTGACACTTATTCCTCATATCTCATTTCACTGGCAAAAGTAATAACACATGGAAGATAGACAGTCAGTTGGGTGTAAATTGTGAAGGACCATTCTTCTCCTTCACTATGTCATATTATATAACATACCAAAGACATTAACCAAGTTCAGTGTGAATATACAACCCATGCACTGCTGAATAATCTAAAAATATATTTCTTAGTCTTTCATGAATGGGAAAGAGGGGAAAAAAAAGGAGGCCAATCTTACTGTCTGAGATTAATACATTCATGTAGATTTATGCCTTCCTATCATACTTATCAACTTGCACTGTGGGGATGACACAGCCTGCTTGCTGAGTCAAGAAACTTGACACAATGATAAAAATCAAGCACTACAGTTTACCATATGGATTGCTAGACAATGTGAATAGAACAAAACCCCTCACAATGAAATGAATAGATAACAACATGATCAATGGGGACAAAAAGCGATGTCACTAAGGAGATTGTTTGATTCAGATTCACAGTCAAAGTTCATGGATGCAGCTGTCAAGAACTCAGTATATATCACTGAACAATTCTACTGTCCTATAAAGACATCACTGTGAGGACTAACATACACCAACCCAAGCCATGGCAGTTATGATCACCTCATATGCATGTGAAAGCTGGGAAATAAATAAGGAAGACTGATGGAAAATTCATGTATCGGAGTGATAATTTGGGGGAAGAATACTGAAAGTGCTGTGAAGGGCCCAATGAACAACCAAACCTGTCCTAAAGGAAGTTCAGCCAGAATGCTTCTCAGAAGCAAGGACAATTAGACCTCATCTCACATTTGGACGCATTATCAAGAAGAACGAGTCTCTAGAGAAGGACTTCAAGTAGAAGGCCAAAGGAAAAGAGGGGATGTTCAAGGAAATGGACTGACAGGGTGGCTGCAACAATTGGTTTAAACCTACCAACAAATGTGAGGCTAGTACAGGACCAGGCTGTGTTTCATTCTTTCTGTACGTAAGGCTGCTATGACTAATATTGATAAAACCATAAGAGAGGCATGCGACATTGAAAGATAGACTTGGGGAAGTACGATCATCTTATTTACTTAAAATATGTTTCAAGTTTTAAGAGACAATTTACTTGACAGAAGTTTCCTACTTCTGTTAGTCTGGGTTCTCTAGAGAAGCAAAACCAGGGATGTTTGTATGTCTATGTATGTGCAAGGAAATATATATCAAAAAATGTGTCACACATACTGTAGTATGTAGAGGTTAAATCCAGCCCAGTTCAAGGCCGTAGATCAGATATCAACTGGGAGATTTTCCTGACTCCTGTAGTTGCAGGGACTGATGAATTAGAAGACAGAGTGGAAAGCTTACAGACTTGTGGATGCAAAACTGAATGAAACCAAGGTCAACAATCCAGTGGGGATTCCTGGGACAGTCAGACTGTCTAGGAGGTCAAAATGTAAAATCCATAACCACAATTGAGCCTGTTTCTGAAAACTGTCAATCTGTTCTATAAGTAGGCCATATCTTGAAGGAAACCTCCCTCAATTTTATGGAGACCATGACCAGATGAAAGAGAAGTTCTGTGACCGATTCCTCCCACAACCACTTGGCTGCTTCATAGAAGATCCCATCATGGAGTTAAACAGAATACACTATATACCACATATATGTTATATATCACATATGTTATATACCACATATTTTATGTATAATATCATGGAATAATCCTGAACCCATACAAGTTAACATAAAATTATCCTACAATAGATTTCAACTTTCAGATCATTAATGTTTCATTAGCAAATATTTAAATATTCAAGCATGGCTAGTATTTCTTCGGGGAAGTAGCATAAACTACTGTCCTAGAAATGTTACATTTATCCATACTGTACCTGTTTGTTCAAGTTTGGGAAAACAATAGTTGTTTAAGGAAGCTTTCTTCTGAAGCCTCCCATATGTTCGCCTTGTGGGCTATGTTTCATTATCTAAGTGTGACATTGAATTAAGAGTGCGTTACCCAAGACAATTATTGTACTATCCTTGGTATGCCAATTCTTGTCAAAAACAGTGTTTTGAAAAGATTGTCACATAAGGCTGGTAGTGCTATTGATTAATCCTTATGGAACTAATCATAAGGTCAGTTGTTCAAATCCACCATCCAGTCCTTGGGGGAAACAACCCTCTAGCCATTCCTGCAAAGGTTTACAGATTCAGAAACCCTATAGAAGGCTGCTAGAATGAGGAGCTGATATAAAGGGCTCAAGTAGAAAGAAAATGCTTTGCAAATGATGATGGCAATGTATGGACAAATGTACTTAACATAAGGAATGGATGCATAAATTGTGATAAGAGCTGTAAGAGCGCCTAATACAATGAAGTTTTGTGTGTTTTTTAAGTTGCTATGCTAGAATTTAATTGATGGGAGTGGGTGGGTCACATAAGCCAAACCAAACTAGTAAAATAAAGGGAATATTCTCTACTTGAGGTTCTAAGACACCAATAACTCAACTTTTATTGAATTAGGAAAGAGTACTATCCTTTGGGTCTGAACTGCTTAATCTGCACACTTCAGAGCAGTCCCTTCCTGGTGTGTGTGTGTGTGTGTGTGTGTGTGTAGATGGTAAATAACTTCACTCTACCGGTGACAATGAAAGCTTGTAGAATTGGAAGAGACATTTCACCTATATTTATGGGTCGTTTTTGAGTCATAAAATGGTGAAGAGAAATAAAAATGCCAAAGTAGAGGTTTCCATATAGCTCAGACAGAGCAAAGAAAATGAGAGAAGACCAAGCTTTGGTGCCCACGTGGCTAAACAGGATGCAGAAACAAGCACAAAGAGCAAGATTTCAAACTATTGGGAATGGCAAGGGCAACCCCTGTGACAAAGGGCTAACATTCCCCCCGGCTAAAGGAATTACATTCATATTAAGTAAGTATTATATTTGCCAGGTACATGAGCCTGCCCTCTGTTAGTTTTACAACTCTGTATTGACGGCCCTGGTTATCGTGGCTACTGTGAAACTTTTGTTTTATCAGTAGGTCGGCTCTTGATAATTTTGTCAAAAATAACTTTATTGTCTGCAATGTTGGCTTGTATGGATCTCATATCCTCTAAGAAAGTGCCAAGGACATTTGTATTTAAATTTGATATAAAAATATATAGGGTACATTTGTGAGACTTGCACAGGAAATAAATCTCAAGTGGTTTCCCTCTCTCTATAATTGAGGATGGGCAGAAACTGACTATCAAACAGGAAGTCTTGGAGAGATCAAAATTATAAAACCTGACTTGAATGCTTAAGACCGTGTCACTTGATTTTCCCTTTTGTTAGACCTGACCTGGTTTTCAACATTTTCTGTTTTGTGTTGTTTTTCATATTGGGGTTTACCTTTGATGCATTTTGTCATGGTGTATAGCACTCTTGAATCTTTGGTTACATGTTTCATTATGTGAAACCACGGATGGATGAACCTAGAGAGACAGCAAGTAGAATAAGGGTCCCTGGGAGGTACAGTAAGGGAGGGGAGTAAAGGGGAATAGCTATCAAGGAGTTCAAGAAGGAAAATAAAGTTTTAAAACTGATTATCGTAATGATTGTTCAATATTGTTTGATAGAATTGAACTATGGAATGACATAATAACTGTATTAGCTCTCAATAAGATGGTTGTGGAAGAAAAAAGTTCCTGGAAAAATAGAAATAAAAATAATGTAATATTTCTCATAAAAATATACATAATATTAGCACTTAGTTTATAAAATAAATCTTAACTAACCTAAACAATAATGTTAATTACTGGGGAAAAAAACTTGTCACTATATGCCTGATTTTTAAAATTTCACTTTAAGTAGCAGGACCTTTTAATATAATTTATGTCATATATTTTTATGAATAAACATAGCTTTAATACAGAAAGAAGTTGAAATTGTGTCTGGTAAATATATTTTTTGGTTGTTTTTGTTTGTTTGCTTGTTTGATTTTTGGAGGGGCGTCACTGCCATCTGGTGGTCATGGGAGCTACACAGTGCTGCTTCTGAGAGCCGCCGCTGGATTTGAACCACCAAGTCTGCGGGCCACAGTCCCACACTCCACCACGTACGCCATAGGGGCTCTGCCCCTGATAAACACATTTTTATTGTTTTATATGATTTATATAGAAAAATATAATAACTCAACTTTCTAGAAGGCTAGCTAAGTTGCAGGAATCATAATGAAATTAAAATGTCGGCTTCTTCTTAAATTACAATTTAATATCAAAATTCAAGTTCTAACATAGCAAGTGAGGTGATACACTGTGTTAACCTTCTATTTTATGCTTACGATTTTGAACAAACAAGTAATTGCTCCAGTGCTGCATGATAAAACACAGATATTCGTTTACTCAGGTGTACTTTGCTACTTTAAAAATGTTCTTGAAAAGTTACAGTTTTCAAGAGCAAGTTGCTGGGTAGCCAGAGAGCTCCAACTTTCCCATCATCTTGACCACTCTGAGAGTCTTTTCATTTCTGCCACAGAATGACTGGAACAGGTACCTTTGTATCCAAAAGAACCACACCAATTGACTTTTCTTTTTCTTTTGACACCTTGGCCTTCTAAGAGTTGCCATATGTGCCAGTGATTCAGAGTACGATAAAATACACCTAATAGGATAGAACTAATGTAAATCCTTCCTTCATGATTTACAAGGCAACGTGGGATTTTTTCTTGGGGATATACATTTTCATTATATGAGAGTTGAGATGGGAGAGTACTTGTGATAGTACGAGGTGGTAGAAATTATATTCATTCTTTTCTTTGATTTATCTTTCTCGAGACTCAGTCTTCTTACCATTTGTCTTTAAACGAAGCTGTGAACGCTGGAGGAATATTTCTGAGCAAGAATCAGAAAAGGACTGTTCTGTTCACTACAGCATGGCCCCTAATTACTCCTCTGTGAGACAACATGATCTTCTTTATGTATTGATAGTACATGCATATCAAACTAAATGAAAATTGATGTTGGAGCAGCTTACAAATTAAAAAACACGTGAAAGCGAAGCAGACATGTCCTTATGGCTGACAGCATTCTTAAGCAGTCCACCCAGTGTCTACACATGTCTATTCTCAGGGAGTACTGAGTTTTCCCACTTGGCTTACATCTGGGGATCGGGGCTCCGTGCACGTCTCGGGGCTGGTGTGAGCACACCTTTCAGGTATTGCAACTGCCAAAGCAATGGAAGTTCCCCAAAAGCAACCACTTCTGAGGGTTTGCAGCTTCTTTGCAGATTTAGACTACTGTCCTTCTCAGGGCAGATATCAGCCACTTCAAAATATATATTCCCTGTTTCTAGGCTCTATCCATCAGGGTTGCATGGAAGTTTTCAGAGCAAAAGCTGGGATATGGAAGCAATGACATCGTTAGCACTTAGAAAAGTCTTTCTGGAACAAAGGAAGCAGAACTTAAAAATCATGCCCTCCTCTCCTTCTCCCTCGACATTCCCATCCTTTTGGAAAATATATACTTATTTAGTCTCCTATTCTCACAGCCTGGGGCACATTCTCCTCACCCCTGGACCATCGCCTATTTCCACCTACTCACCCTTCAGACCTTTTCCTAAGTATCTCTTCCTCAGGAGTGGGCTTTCCACTCTTCCAGACTGAGATTCCCTTGTTTTAAATCATACAGCAGTTAATACTCTTCTTTGGAGTTATTATCCTTTTACTTATGCCTTTTGGAAGCAATTTGATTAGATCCATTTTCCTCCTAGATTGTAAGCTCACCAAGTGTCTGGCTGTATCTGTTTTCCTCAATATTATAGTCCCAGATATCAGTAGTGTGATCAATGTGTGATTAGGAAAGTTGTTGGAGGCAAAATCCATACTGATGATTGGTGGGCAAGTGGATTAGGTTGAAGATGTTGCTCTCTGCCAGCATAACACAGTCTGTGCTAGTCCAGGTAGACTAGAGAAACAAAATCATGAACATGCATATGTATATAAGGGAGAAGTTTATATATAAGAATAGACAATTGAGAAAGCATCCCAACCCAGTCCAGTCTAAGTCTATAAGTCATATATTAGCTCATATGCCTGACACTAGTCTATAAAATCTTCTTCAGATTCATGAGACACATCCAATATGCCAGGACAATCACTGGCCTGTGGATGCAAAATCTTGTGAATCCAGTGGTGGTAGAAACATCTCAGCGCTGGCAGGGGTCTCTCTGTGGTTTCTCAAGCATTTCAGCATTGGCAGGAGTCTCTATTTGGCTTCTCCTACCCCATATATCTGGTTCCATCAGGACAAGCTCATGTGTCTTCTCCTGTGGCTCTCCCAGGTTCCAGGACTCAAGATCTATCAGTATGCTGCCTCGTTGTCAAGTCAGTAGAGTATCTCTCAGGGCCTGAGTTGATGACCTCTCATCTCCATGGTGGAAATATCACAATATTTCCAAAAAGTCTCAGAGAAAGTCATGCCCACATGGAGATCTCATTCACTATCTCCAATTGACAGGCTAGACTCCACCCCTCTATGCCCATTCATGAAATTGACATGAGTACATGACTGCGACACAGTCTTAATTTATACTCTATCTCTTTTGGATTGTTTGGCTCATTTTAGTCTCTTTCTATTCTCTCTACTGTTATTATTAATTGTAAATACCTGTTGTTCACATACTTAAAGTTATGAAATGCACAACCTGCTCACACTGTCAATAGTCCTAGTATTTTTCAGATATTTAGAGGAGATTAGGAGGGTGATGAGCGAGTGGAAAGTCTCAAGAGGACCTGTCTTTGCATGTGAGAGACATTTGATAATACTTAGAGAACAGTGACCTCAATTAGTGTTCTTTAAAGAATTAAGGGCTCAGACACTGGTGTTTCTCAACTGGGTACTTGATCCACCTCATTTGGTCTTCAGGATACATAAATTATGGTAATTAAGAGACAACTGTAATTTTTCCATGTATTACATCTCCATATGCATATATTGCATAAATGCTAACATGTCTGAGAGTTGCATGGGTTGGAAAAACACATAAAAACATATTATTTATGGGAAAAATGTGATATTTCTCAATTACTCTTGGACTCATAAGTAAGACCATTTTGGCCCCATAAGAGAGAAGTTAATTCCCTACGTATAATGAATGCTTGGGATTGGGCTTCCTCCTCTGAGAAATTCCAGGAAGGGAAGGTTGCGTTTGCCTTGTATTCAGTAGGCAGGTGGCCCCTAGCAGGTGAGGACCCTGCTCTGTGCTAGGAGATGATTGTACTCAATGAGCATTTATTGGAAATTCAGCCTCAGTGTCTCTTGTAAGTGGATACTCTTTTGGTTTGATTTCTAGTCTACTTTAACGCTATCTTCTTCCAAGTTATAGGTCACTGGGAAACTTCTCCCCCATAGTACTGTGACTGTGTCTGGGACTCCAGACTCTCGGGGATCATGGGGGTCTATTAACATAAAATCATTTATTAAGCTATATTTTAGATATAGTTCTATATACTACTTGGATGGGTAGTGACCAGGGTCTTAAAAGCTGGAGATGGGCCATCTTTGGGTCAACTGTTGATGTTTCCGAGGCAAGAAAATCAGAGAGTCATAGTTAAGACTGCTAGAACTCCATACTAAAGCCCTCAGGTACACTTTAGATCTGGAAGTAAACTCAGCCCCATAGCTCAATTTTCACCCAAACAATAACTCTATATGCCAGGAAACAATAGCACTCCTGAGATATGCACACCTTAATCAACCATTTAAGATCAAAAGAGCAACACTGTCCTAGGGTTACAGTTAGAAGGGCTAGGAAAGAAGAAGTGAGACCAAGGAAGAACAGGATAATTGCTGATACATCGGCAGTGATTTCACTGAGTGGGCTGAAGCAAAATGTGTACAAATTGTAGAAAATAGAAATGATAACATGCTCCCTAAACCCTTACCAATTTCATAATAAAAAGTTAAATTCACTCTAAAGTTGTGTTTAAATTTCATAATAGAAGTGAAAAAAAAAAAAAACACACTTCTAACCAGGAAGCATAACCAAAAAGGCAAAAAAGAAAAAAAAGGCAACATACTTTAATAGTATTGAGCATCAATTATCATTTATCCATAATTATTGAGGGAGAATTGGATGTGAACCTAACATTAAAAATATAATCCCATAGCTCCTTATGGAAAAAAGCTCACAACATACTAATATTGTGATCATCTAGGACTTCAAACCATTGCATTTGGGTCTTCTCTCCTGCTACAAATTTGAATCTCCATTCCATGTAGACTAAATCAAAACCTCTAATTTAAAAAGATCTATAATCATCTCCTTGGGGTCTTGTTACAATGTAAATTCTGATTCAGTATTCTATCTGAGGTTAGAAAGGTAAATTCTAAGAAAGGAGTTAACCTGGAATGTAATGATTTGAAGGCCTGTGAGAGCCAAGCCTACAGTACATCTGAAGCAGGACTCCAGGACCAAGGAGATACTGTAGGCGGAAAGCTGGCAAGAAGCAGGGGCACAGCTGACTATGGCCCACAGGCTTCTGAAGGGATCCCCCACATACCCTTAGCCACCTACCACCATCTGGTGTTCCACTTAGGACTCTCAACCACGCTTCCCCATGGGTAGTGGCATCAGCCATGAGCTCTGTTTTCACGCAGCTTCCTCACAAGTAGACTTCCTAGGAAATGGGGCCTATCCCAGGAGAAACTCTCATTGAGGTGTTGTGTGAAAGGGAGGCAGAATGACAAGGAACACCACTCAGGGAATGTCAAGGGAACTTATTTGGGAACAGATAACCCAAACTCCTCTTAGGATGAGGAATTAGTTATAACCCATAAAATATCTTTTTATATACAAATTTCTTGCCTGATGCCATCCCAGATACCATTTACAAGCAACCTTTGGCTTTTTTTTTTTTAAACAAGATCTATTCTAATTCTGTCTTTACATCTTTAAGTGGAATGTGTAGATGAGTCGGAACAGGTGAATATACTTCTTATTTCGCTCTTACTTTTGCACAACAGAAGAAAATGCTAAATATGCTTTCATGGGGATGGTGGATGAATATTAGATTGCTGATCTCAAGGTCAGAGGTTCAAACCCATCGGCTGTTTTGCTGAAGAAAGATGAAGCTACCTGCTCTTGTAAGGATTAACAGCCTCAGAAGCAACATAAAGGCTCATTATAGGTTGGGGTCCACTAAAACTCAGTGGGTCTATTGCAAGGAAGGAGTTCTGGCTGTGCCTTTAGATTTTTCTGGTAACCACAAGGTCAAGACCCCACAGTAGCTTCTTGGGATAATGATGAAGCTATCTGTTCCTACAAATATGTGCAACCTCAGTAACCTTATGCAGGTTTTTCTAGGTTGGAACGAACTCCATGGGAGTGGAGGTGAGTTTTTAACCTTTACTGAAGAGGCAGTGAAGCACACTGGACTGCTTTATGAGCAATGAGGATGAATTTTTAACTCCAGGGGTGTCTCTACTTCAACACTGTGCTTTATGATTGGGGAAATTATGATCATAAAAGATCCAAATAAATGTTGAATAGAAAACTGAAGATGTACTCTGTAAACCTTCATCTGAAGCACATCAAAAATAAATAAATAAAATGAAGAAAAATGTAAAAAAAAAAAAAGATCCAAATAAAATCAAAGCTAAATTAGAAAGCCTCTCCAAGGTTGGATAGATCAGCCTTGTCATCAGAATTAACTGAAAACAAAAACCAAACCCAACCAAACCACCACAACAAAAGCCCTACCTCTTTCTTGAACTAAAGTCTTTTTCTGAAACTCCAGGTTGATTGGTCTGATTTGGTCCGGTCTATCCCAGATTCCCCAAAACTCAGTTGCTAGGTGTGCCTGTAGAGAAAGGTAATCAAGATTTCCTGATTTCTAGCTACCTTTTTTAATTAGCTGAGAGGATGAGTTAGGTGTAGAAGACAGAGGTAGGTGTGGCAGTCATGTACTTTGGTGCCAATTTCATGTTTGGGAGTGTAGGGGTGGGGTCTAGCCTGTCAATCTGGAGTTAGCCAATGGGACCTCTGTGTGCGCTTGGCTTTCTCTGAGAATTCTGGGAAATCTTGCGTTATTTTCCTCATGGTGGTAAGAAACTATAGACTCAGTTCCTTGATGACGCTCCACTAACAAGACAAGATGCCAGAATCATCTGGAGGAGCCAGAGGAGGAGGAGCCAGGAACGGGAGGAGCCAGAGGAGAAGCCACATGGGCTTACCCTGATGGAACCAGACTTCTGAAGCCAGAAAAGCCACAGAGAGACCCCTGCCAGCGCTGACATGCTTTTACTGCCAATGGATATTGCTGATGGATCCTGAGTCCTGGAAATGAAGAGCCATGGGGAGACCCCTGCCAGCACCAGGATGCTTCTACTGCCGCTGGACACAAAAGACACTACACCCACTGGGCTGTGATTGTCCTGGTGTCATTGCCCATGCTTCGCAAGTTGGAAGGAGACTTTATAGACTGATATTGGACACATGGGCTAATATCGGACTTATGATCTTGGATTGGACTAGGGTGTGATGCTGTCTCAATGTTCCATTCCACTTGTATATAAACCTTTCCCTTACATCCATATGCATATTTATGAATTTGTTTCTCTAGTCTACCCAGACTAACACAGTAGGTATAGGGTATGGAACAGGATAATGATTGGGCTAAATAAGGGATATAGAGTAGTAGTAAAAGTAAATAACTGAGTAGCATAGTAACATAAATAACATAACCCATCAACTTTGGGAAAGATTCCAGGGCTGGAATCAGAATCATTTATATGGAAATAGAGAATGGAAACCTAGGTCATTACAAAGCATTTCTGAAACCTTTGTACATTTTTCCATTCTCAGTACCATGGTTCTCATTTTTATTCTAATATTTGAAGATATTTGAAACCTCTTGCTTTGATCCTACCAACAAGTCTGTAATAGTATGTTTTCCAACCTTTCCCAATATTTTATATTGTTTCTGAGCCCATGGTTTCTGGATAACCTTTTTAAAAGTGAAAATTCATTATAGTTGTCTTTTGCCTAAAACTTTTTCATAGTTCTGCACCATGTAAAAAACAAAATCCCCAATCTTTATGAATGTCTATAGAGAGCACTTCTTAATCTGACTCTTGATTATCTTTTTATATCCATGTTTGATGATGTCCCCTCCTACCCTGAACTGCACAATAAGTATTTGTTGTTTCCCAAAGTTATCACTATACCTTTGTGATTTGTTTCTTCTATATGCAAAGCTCTTATCATCACCTCCAGCACCTCTGATCAATTTCCACTTAGAAACAGACATATATCCTGGGGTGCTGAAACAATAGCAATCTAGCTGAGAGGAATTATTAAGAGGCAAGAGCGTGATGGTGGGGAAGTTAAAAAGAAACAGAGGAAAGATCTAGGAAGCAAAGCTATGGATAGAGGTATAAGCATAGGTGTGTACATATGTAAATATATTAATTCCTAAAAAGTATAGGTATTGGCCTAGGTACATATATTTATATGACAATACAACGAAGTAGTGAATGGATTTCAGGCTTCTCTTCAAACTCTCCCTCAATGCAAGAATAATTTGTTCTAACAAACTGGCAAAAGTACAGCATCTGGAGTTTTAAAGGCTTGCAGTTAAACAAGTGACCATCAAGCAGGGAAACAATAAGTCCACATGGAAGAAGTATTCCAGCCTACACATACATGGAATGTCCTTTGGACCCGGTTACAGGCATCAGTAGACCCAAAACAAACAAACAAATAAACAAAGCCATATTGTTGAGAACAAGGGAGGTTGGAGCAGAGACTCAAAGTCCATTTGTAGACAATGGGACCCCACTTACAGAGGGGTCACAGGGAAGGGATGAGTCACCCAGGCCGCAGTAAAACACTGATAAAACACACTATTACTCTGGTTCCTCGAGGCTTCCTCATCCCCTGCTTTCAAGACCCCAGTTCACAGGCACAAATAAGAGACAAAGGCTCATTACACATGGAATTCAGAAACAGGAATGGGATTAGCAATACCAGAAGGGTGGGGGAAGGTGGGGAGAGAAGGCAAGGAAGGGGGAAATGGTTGCAATGATGGACACATAACCACACCACACCCGTTCTAGGGAGACTAACAACAGAAACCATGGAGCTAGGGAGAAGAACTGATACCAAGGACTCATCAGAAAGTAAAGGTCTAGAACATAATGATAGCAACATATGTACAAATATGCTTGATAAAATTGATGCATGGATTCTTATAAGAGCTGTACAATAGTGATTTTCTAATATTAAAAAAAAGATATATATTTGTCAAGCCCTAACAAACATCATCTGCTCTGATTACATATATATCCTAACTACTCCAAAGGTATTTTTATTTTAATCAGGATGAAGTCTAAAGAAAGGATGTCTGTAACTGAGGAAGCCCAACATCAGGAGGATCGTGGTGATCACTCAAGTCACTGAGATCACAAAGCCTGGTCTTCCTTACCACTGTGTGCAGTCACCATCAAGTGAAGAAAGGTATGAGTATCAGAAAATGAAACAACTTTCAATAACATTTTTTGGTTGTTCAAAACAAAAGTAAACACCTTCTTGTGTAATTGGCTAAGAACAGATGTTGATACCGTTGTATCTCATACCCAAACCCATATTACATTTTTTGACTCATTTATGGAAATAGGCAAGCCAGGAAATACAATTACTATTTTTAAATCATTTTGCTGTAACCTTCAATATCCCTAAATAGCAAAGTGCAACTGATGCTATTTTAACTGCAAGCAGAAGAAAATAAATCCTTATGGCAACATGAATCTGTCAAGGGATTTCTCCCAAATACTCTTTGGTAATAAGCATGCAAGTGTTTACTCCTAGGGGATTCTCATTGATATGCATGAGCTAAGCACTCTATTATTTATAGGTAAGTGTGAATTGATATGTTTAAGAAATAGTACAAAAATTAAGTGACTTGTGTGTTAAAAAACCTAAAGTGGTAATTACATATCCAGTGTGGATAATTTAAATATAGTCGCATTACAGTATGCCTAGGAATGGCTATAAAAATGCCATAATGTATTTTTTTTCAAAAGGTGTGTGCATCAAAATGCAGTAAGTGAGATCCTTTTGGATGGCATTTGGTGTCGACAGGACGATATTTCAATGGAATCTAGTGGGAGGAGTGTTAGATTCGAAGCCCAAAAGCCACGCTGTCCAGGAGAATGCCCTGCAATACAGAGATGCTTTATATTCGCCCTGTCCAATAGGATAGCCAGCAGCTGCACACGACTATTGAGCCTAAACTATGCCTTGAGTGACTAGGCTTCTAAATTTTATATTTCACTTGAAACTACTTGAAAACGGAAGTAGGCCTGTAAAGCTGCTTATTGGTTGTCAGGTTGGCCACTGGGTTGATTTCAAGTCATCCTCTCCCCGTGAAGCACTGTCTGTTCCTGTGTCATCCTCCCTGTTGTTTCCGGTTGGAACCCATTGTGTCATGGAACCGCATGTGGTCAACTGATCTCACTGAAGATCTTCCATCATTTTCTGGCTGTCTTCCTACGTTACCAAGCATCATGTCTTTTTCCAGGGACAGATCTCTCCGACGATGTGCCAAAGCACATGAGAAAACATTGCATTCTCCTCACTTCTACCATTATTCCACTTATACTTCTACCAAGATAAATTTGTGTCATCTTCTAGCAGTCCAAGGTGATTTCAATATCCTTTGCCAACATCAAGCACAGCCGCTACTCTGCAGGAGAAAGATGAAGCTGTCTGCTCTCTTAAAGATTCACCATCTCAGAAAACCTAGGTGGGGTTTCTGGGGGTCAGAACTCACTGGGTGAGTGTGGGGCCGACTTTAACAATATGTTTTGGGGAATCACAAAGGGGTTAACAGACCTTCTGAAGTGTCCTGCTTGAGCACAGGGACAAAAATAAATTCAGTTGAGGTTACAGACGTACTAATAAATGACTATAGATATCCACCAATATCTATTGCCTTTGATTTGATGTAACTATAATTTTCAAAAGGCTGTGATCAATTACTATTTGTTAGAAAAAGCAATCACTAGTGCAGTAATCTCTTTATAGCACTGGAGTTGGCTGCTAATGTATTCAAGTTATTAGCTTTGACCATCTAACGAGAGAAGGTCCCTAACCACCTGGACACAACAGGGAAAACCCATTCCAGTGGCATTTTTATCTTTCCTATTTAAGTGGGCCAAATCCACCTCTTCCACGACACACAAATAGCCCAAGATAGCTACAAACGGGTGTTAAAAAATATATTAGGCAGTGCTTGAGAGCACGCAAACTGCTTTGTAATGAAGTCATTAAACTGGATGAAGCTAATTTCTGAGGTACATCCTAACCCGCCGCCTAAACCAGCAAGCAGGAGTCAATAAACTTTTATGGGGTTCGGTAACCAGGCCATTCCTAGGAGCTAAATTACCAAAGCCTATTACGAGGTACATCTGACCATCAACACCTGAAATGACATTTGCCGCTCAATGTTTAAAGTTACTAAATGGACATTTAAGTTTTTCACTCACTTTATAGGTGCACACATCATATGAAGAACATCAAATTTATGTATTAAGAGAGAGGCAAATAGGGCCCATGGCTTGAGCAATGAAAATAAGGTGAAGCAATTCAAGCTGGTGCAGAAGAGAAATGGTGCGCGGGTTTGGAACTGCTCCCCGTTTGATTGCAGGTGTAGCGTTGTCTGGCATTTGTGTCGGCCATAGGCCCAAATCATGAGGGTCGAGACTGTATCTTTCCTTCAACGGTGGGACGCTAACATCTGCACAGGATTGAGAAGATAAATAAGGCAAGTGGGGGATACAAAATATTTCTGGAGAAATTTTCATTATTTTTATTTTTTGCGGGGGGCATCACTGCCCTCAGGTGGTGGGAGTAGGAGGCCCAGACTTTGCTCCGTGGAGCTGGAATTGAACCGCCATCCCAGTGGGCCGCAGTCCTGCGCACAACCACTATGCCACTGGGGCTCAACCCAAATTTTCATTATTTTTTAATTCAATTTGTTCTCCACATCTTTTTGAACATTTCTTATATTTTGATAAACAAATGGCTCATTTTTTGAGAGAAGTATACCTCAAAACATGAGACATGTGTCCTTCAGTACTTATACAATGACTGATGAGAAATTAAAACCTTTATCCTTATCCGTGCAGCACTTAGTAAAAGCTCAAATAAGGGTTTGTTGTAATGTGTGATAAGGGTTAGCTTGATTCTATGCTCACAACTGGAATTCATTCTTGTTCTGAGAACTGGAAAAGTTATTTGCCAAATCTGTCTTATCCCAGAGTCTTGGTTTCTCTACAGTCTTCCATTGGTTTATATGGGATTAACTTCACACAAAGAATTTGGTCTCTGTCTTGACTTATGAAACATATTTTATAAATTAATGTGATTTATAAAATAAAGTGTCATTGTGGATAAACCTAGGCTACACCTTAGGTTTTATGGCTCCAGTTGGGTTGGGTGGGAGTTAAGTATCCCAGAAAGAATCACTTCATCATATTAACCTGGTTAATTTGATCAACCAGATTCATCTTATTGTAGTGATCTCAAGAGAAAAAGGGGCTAGAGTTTGACTGGCCTGATGAGGTGCTCAGTTCAAGTCTGACATGCACTTCCTGCTTGGTTAGAGGCAATGATGTCTAAGGACAGGCAGTGTGTTCCAATTGGGGGAAATGGAAGCTCTTGACCTCACTCACTCCACGTGTCTCTTCATTTGTGTCATTTCTGCTCTAAAAAGCTATAATTAAAATTATAGCACTTTCTTTGAGTTCTGTGAGTCATTCTAGAAAACCATAAAACCTGAAGGAGTAGTGGAAGCTCCTAGGGGGCAACTGTGGGCCACTGAGAGTTGGTATCTGTGGGGCCAGAGGAAATCTTCCAAATTATAGTCAGCAGGTCAGATATCCAGATAACCTTGAGGAACCCTGAGGTTATGGCTGGAATTTTGAAGAGGTAGTGGGAAAATCCTGAATATGTAGCCATCAGTTCAGAAGGGAGGGTGGCATGGGGATTCTCAAGCTTGTGACTGAAAAACAAGGTCTTGAGCAGAACTGGAAAGTAGAGGACTGTGCCCTTGAACTTGTGACGGTGAAACTAACTCTGGAGCTTAAAGCCAGGCGAAGAAGTGCTGCCTGCATATCTGATATCAGGATACAGAGACATCAAAGAATGATCAAACTCATAATAGATTAATTTGAGATGGCAAGAGATCATTGTAGTTTGGTGTCAGATAAGTAAGCTTTTTATATTTCCCAATAGCAATGAGTGAGATAATTATTTCATCTGTTACTTTAAAGCCCCCTGCTGAGAAACAAAACTAATCATAGGAACCAAGCAAAGAAATAAGCGCTCTTTAATTAGTGAAGACAAGCAGATACAGCTTTAGTTTGTGTAGTCTTACCAGGAATAATACGACTAGAAAAGACCTTACTGCACCAGCTAGTCCATCCCAGAGCCTCCAGGGAAGACAGGCACCTGAGGATATATTTAGATGTTAAAGTCCTTGAAAAATAGTGTTGTGCCATGATTATATGAAAAATTTCCATAAAATGTCTAACAACTTTCTAACCCTCTATCGTCTTTTCTTCTTATCAAATAAATAGAATACCAGTCTTTCAGATATGGATGCTATTACTATGATTAATTTCTATATTATTGATGCACATCGCATTGAGTAATAATTAGGGGTCAGGTTCAGAGGTTGACCAGGTTTTGCATACCGATGCTGTAATATCATCAAAAATCTATGACAATGTACATAGTTATTGGAAGCCTTCAAAATAATGATGATAATTATGATATAATAATGGTATCTACCTCATTAGATTACTGTGAGGGTTAAAGAGAGAGCACATGAAAAATATTCTACACCATGACTGGATCCTAGTAAATGTTCAAGGGTGAGCACTTATTATTCTTATTGGCTACATATTGAGACTATCTTTCAAGACTATGAAACATGCCTTTTAATTTTCAAGACATTTGCATAGCCTTGATCCCATTTAATGCTTTCATCAGACTGTGTGACTTAGAGGATCTATTAGTGGAGAGAGAAAGTAAAACCATTACCCACTGTTAAATTGCAACTCAGTCGAGCAAGCTGAAAATTAAGCTTGATATTCAGATCTTCTGAATCACAACTTAATTCTTCTTTCTGCCACAATAGTTTACAAAGGAAGTAGGTTCAAAAAGCAAGTTCCTTGTTTAGAGGAAAACTAAATTGTAGCAGAGGAAAGAAGACTCCTGGGTTTCAATGCATTCCAGAGCTATCCTGTGAGACCCTCCCCCCCCCACACACACACACTGGGCATTTAACGAGGGAAAGGTGTGTGTGTGTGTGTGTGTGTGTGTGTGTGTGTGTGTGTGTGTGTGTGTATTCCCAGTACCCAGGATGACACTCCATCCATCAGTGGGGCTTGAGCCCAGGGGAAAGGCCTGGTCCCTTGAAAGAAGGTCACGAGGAAGGTGTACAGAAGACTCCTGTTCAAGACCGTCTTCCCCATCTCACTGCCCTCTTTGGGGGTTAAGAAAGTTCCGGGAAATAATGAGTGGCCCTAAAAAGGTTTGGCTTTAGGGCAGTCAGTGCCACAGTCACCAGGGCAGTTTCATCTCCCTCTGGTCCTAGTTTTGACATGGATACTGACAAGGCAACTGACTAGACATGGATAAAAAAGTCCTCTTTTTATACGTGGGTCCCTTCTCTGGAGAGGCAGGCATAATTATAGTGAGAATAAAGATTTTTAGATGGTTACTACTGTCTTTATTGGTGGAATTCATGTCTTCCATGCAAGAAACCTGAATTGAATCTGGAGCAATGTATCTAATGTCTATCTGTAGAGGCTTGTGTATTGCTATGATGCTGAACAGGTTTCTACATAGAATCCAGACTGAAATAGACTAAAATGAAGACCCTGTCAATTTACTTCTGAAAAACAGCCAATGAGTATGTTATGGATCACAAAAGTGTTATGGATCACAGTCCTTATGTGATCACAGAAATGGCCAAGGATCAGACAGACAGCTTTGTTCCATTGTGTATGGAGTTCCCATGGAGATGACAAGCTACCAATGACACCACCACTCTCTCTGGTGAACCTCAACATGGTCATTAGACCAGAGGCTTTTCTATTGAAGGACCTGCCACCACTGCCAGATTAACAGGTGTCCCCTGATCCAGTAGAGGTATACAGTCTCAAACAGCAGCTGCCTTGTGATTTCTGAAGACTCTGCATACACTTTTCCAACCCATAAAGACACCATGCACAGCTGTAGCCAGAATGGTGATTTCCTTCACCTTTCCTTCAGGCTATGGCTTGAATAGCTGCAAAAATGACCCCAATTGAAGCAACCAGCTACTATGTAGAACTCTATTAGAATGAGCTTTAGATTTGCTCTTAAAAAGCACATGTCTGGAAAGAGGGAGACGTCTGTTTATCAGAGTTGATTCACAGGGATTTCTCCACCTGGACCCAGTACGCTTCAACCTCTGTAGTGCAAAGACCACCAAATCCCTCCCATCTCTAAAAGCCCCGCTACCTAATTTTTTTTTAGGTCTGGGATACTCCAGGAAGCTCTGATCTACCTTCTGCTTCACTATTTGGTGTGTGTGTGTGTGTGTGTGTGTGTGTGTGTGTGTGTTGTATCCTAGGGACTATGGTTGTTTCCCTGAGGACAGGTTTTGCAGAAACATATTGAATGAATGAAGTTGACTTTTCAGATAATTAATTTGTATTTATTTAGTTGAGAAATTCCTAAGTGAAAAAAAAAAGAAAAGGAAAGGAAAACAAATAAACATTTGAGAATGCCTCCTGGAAAAGTGTTTGAAAGAAGCTTTGCTCATTTCAATCTGAGAATGTCGGGCTATTGGACTGCTTAAGGTAGGAAGAATTGCAGACTGGAGCGAAATTATTTAAAGCAAGAGAAGTCCATCCTTTTAACAAGTCGACAGAGCGCCTTCTTTTATTTCCATCTGTTAACATATTAAAACATTTGAACTGTTACAGCAATTTATTTAAAAATCAGAGTATACAAGTAGGTGATGTCCATGTTGTGCACAGTGGACTAAATTTAATTGCATAAAACTGGACCTCTGAATGTGGCCATGCTGATTTCAAGCACAGAAAAGATTATGGCCTTTTATGAGGCTGGGTTTGGGTGCAAATAAAATCGGCAATGTGTGTTGCCTTATAATTGACTGACTGCACTAACTGATTGCAGTGAGCATCTTTGTATTCATGGGTACAACCTCTGACCTGCCTGCTCACTTATTGTTTACCTTGCACAGAATGTCAAGGCAGAGTTGTAACACACCCAAGGGAGAAAGTGCTCAAGGGGAAGACAAATTCACCTAATGATTCATTTTACAAGAAGCTGTGAAGTGTACTGTAACTTACTGTCCAGAAACTGGCTCACTGGCAATTAGGTTATGCGTGAATTTCAAACTGGATTCTCTCATATATTACCATCTGTTTGCAATTCCTGACAGCAGGGATTGATGAATCACACAATCATTTGAAACTCTTGGAAGATCCACCCTTCAGGTTTTCCCCCCAGAAGCATGGTCATCAGAGTGGCTGCCTTGCAGCCAAATAATGTCGTGAAAGGGCCCTTCTCTGTCTGTCTGCTTCTTCCCCCCACCAGATGGACATTCCTTACCAGGGGCAGGGCTCTGTAAGTACTTTTAAAAGCCCTTTCAAATACATCATTTTACAATGTACTCCCTTGGTGATGCTCAGAGATTGATCTCAGTATTTTCCTAACTTTTATAGTCAGTTAAATGATTTGCTGAGGATAACACAACCAGTAAATACAGAGTGGCTTGATATCTAAAAATGAGGATGCTATGCATTTCATAGTCGCCTATTTTGGATCTCTAGAGAAGAAGCCATAAAGGCAGGTGAGAATAAAAGGAGGCATCATGTGTCAAGGCCAGACTGTAATAATGGTGGCTACAATGCCCTCTGGCTGACACATCAGGCATCTTAGACTTTTTCCAAATACCATCAAAGTGCTATCTTTTAATGTGATATGTTGATTTTTCCTAAAGAGAACATCCTGGCTTATATCCAGAAGTGCAGTGGCCATTAGGGAATGCTTGCTACACAATAAAGCCTCCAAAAACTAGTTTGTAAACTTAATCCTCTCCTCAATCAGACCCACCCCCTTGAATAAATTGGATATTCTAAATAGTAAAAAAAAACAAAAAACCCAAAATCTTCTGCTAGTAGCCCTGAGCAGTCCATCCAATGGCAGTATTAATTCAGGTGTCCCATCTTTTGGATTCTTCAAGCTGTGAAATGTCCTTTCACCCACAACTTTACAAGAACATGTCTAATATCTCTTGCTTCAGCAAAATGTTAGCGCCTCTGCTTAACAAAAGGGATGTTGATAACTTTCAGAGTGATCTGGAAAATACTCCTTTCTAGAAACGATCTCAGTCAGAAGGTGGATGGCCTCTGTCTAGAGATGGTGTGTCACTCCTTTGAGGAGAAACCTGATAGTTAAATGTGTGGCTGGTTTATGCCTAGAAGTAGGAATTTCCTCTAGATGGAATAACAAATGCATCTACTTGCTCCAGCATTCTAGAAGGGCTTGGCTTTTTTCTGAGAAAGAGGCCCCTGCGTGCCCTGCTGCTGGTAGTTCCTAATGAATTTGTATTTCAATAGGGCGCAGCACTTTCAACTTCCAGAGGGATAGAAGGAGCCTCACGAAGCCACAAAAACACCCCTCCTGAATGGAATTGGGTGCCAGACTTCAAACACCGAGCATGTGAAGGAGTGGCGCTGGCTCGATAGAGCCCACGCATACATTCTTGAGAAGAATTTTCCCTGACACAGAAGATGAAAACTAAATTCACACTGTATGGCTGAGGGAAGCAACAATAGGCTGTGCCTTTTAATGGGTTTCTGAAAATGCTGCCTTCCATCCCTGAGCAAAGGAAGCCCATTAATAAAGGGAGAGTGGCGGTAACCAGCCACAGATCGCAGGGCAGAGCCGGTTTCCTGTGATTAGAAAGCCGGCTGCACTTAATACATCCCCTATCCACGTGGAAACAGCTTCATTTCATACAACAGTATTACTGCTGACACAAATGCATTAAAAAGTGGCCCTACGCAGGAGTTGAAAGCTCTCAGGAACGTTTCAACAGCTTGGGGGAAGGGGATCAGAAAAACACAGTTTCTAATGGTCTCGTCCTTTATGAAACCCACGCCCAGGGTTCTGTTGGATGGTAACACAGTGAGAGACGGATGCTGCTTCCACTAATGCTGGAGATGAGGCTAAATGGGAAACAACACTCTGAGATTCTATGTGTGCATATGTGTCTATACCCATCCCATTCCTCTCCCCCCGACTTGGAGCAATGTTAAATATCTTAGAACGCTAAGGCTGCATCCTTTTCAAAGCATTATTTTTATCTCAGGAAACTGAGGAGCATTTTATTTAGACATGATAAAAATATGAAGAAATGAGGAGGGTTATTAAGCCTCAGGAAAAGTTTGAGGGACAATTTTTTCTTTGAAATAAGTTAGCCATTTATCTCCTGGGGCAACTCATTGTGGTTAAGGTGCAGAAATCAATTGGAAAGAAATCAGGACCATAAAAGAGGCATATGGGCCTCACGCTCCACAATTACGTTTCACTTAGGGCCAGTCTGTATTTTACAGCTGAAGAAAAAGGAAAATGTGGCTGTGACAGCGGTGGTGGCGGCAGGCGGTGAGAGGGCCTTCCCAGACTTCATGGAATTAGGGGGTGACGGTGGGGCTTTTTCTTTCTTCTGGTAGGAAGAAGGAATCATCATGCCTCCTACTCCCAACCCACAGGGGCTCGTGTGAGATTTCAAAATGATACTGTGGGTGAAACTGTTTTGAAGGGCAGCTCAAATGAACAAGTGTCCCTAAGCATCCTGCAACTCATAAGAAGGATTCAAACAGCCAGGTGCTCAAATCAAGTCTTGCCTCAGGGGCCTGTTGCGTCTGACCCGTCAGGAAAGGAACCAGACCCTTGGAGCTTCCTGCAGTCTATCAGGGCCAGGCCGGGTTCCCTGATGATGCTCAGCCAACACGGACTGTTGGGGGCTGTTGGCGCAGGTTTTACCACTGATGTGTCAGTGTGTAGAACTCTGCTTATTGGCTCCCATTAGACCAGAAGCTACGGCACAGGCTTTAAATACAAGCAGGGTCAGTTGCCTGCAGTGGGGTAATGTTCACGGAGCTTGCACACGAGGACAGGTTAGGCAGAAAGGCCCAAAGATCTCATTTCCAAAATCGGGCAACGAAAATGGCAGAGATCATAGCTGAAAGTTTTCTGATCGAAGCACTTTATAAGTCAAGATCAATCTCCAGGAAAAGTCATCCTATCTGGTAAAACAGAAGGCCAAGAAAAGTCAAAGAAACCCTCTTTGAGGACAAATGTGACCCTCAGTGTGACGGGGGACATCAACATCTGGGGAATGTGACAATGATTTAGACTTGGGTAATCTGAGTCAGAGCAAATTTGACAACCAAAATCGACAATGTCAACGCTCTGTTTGCACTCAAGGAGCAGAGTAAGAGTGCCTTACTTACCGAGGGATGCTCTAACAGAAACACTGGAAGCGGAGATTTTAAAGAACACAAGTGAACTTTCTTACATGTTAGGAAACCAGCAGTTTGTCTTCAGGGCGAGCGTTCTAGGACTCTGCTCTCTCCATTCTAGGGGGAAGGCCCTGTATCTTTTCAGCTCCTGTACTTGAGGTACTTGTGGTTATCTGGTTTGCATCTTCCCCTCATCTGGGCTGACTTACATGCTTATTTAATCTGTTCTCAGCTGCCAATGTCAAGGTCCACAGTTTAAAACTAATACTCACTCTGAGGGAGAAAGACAAGACTTTGCACTCCTGTATGGAACAATAGTCTTGGAAACCCATAAGACTCTGTTCTAATAGGATCACTTGCAGTTGAAAAACACTTGTGTGTGTGTGTCAAAAGACTTTGATTCAACATACATACTATAGTACCACTGACCCATTAAAATATTAAAAAAAAAATCTGTTCCCACACCACCTCAGGAGCTGTAAGTGTAGGCATTAGGGCTTACCACACATGTTTGGGGGAAGACAATTCAATATTTATCTATAATAAATATAACTACATAGCCGTTGTTCTGTGATATCTTGTTCATCTATGATTTGTCTATTATACCTTGAGATTTAATCCTCCTCTGTCAATCTTTGCCAATCTTGCATTCTTTCCTAGGACAATTTTTTTGAAGAACAAAGGGACTTCCCCAAACACAATGATATGCATAGTGCCTTAATGAGTCTTATTAATGCTATAATCTAATGCATACTTTCATAAATTTAGTAAGCATTACTTCAGTGGACATGCAATGTACCTCCTCCTCACTTATGGATATCTGATCATCCAACTTGTCACATTTAGGGCCGTAAAAAATAATGCACTCATTACTTTGAACATTACTAAACTTGTCAATTTTAACCCCTTTGTTACTCATAATTGATTAGGAAGGAAGGAGCAGTGCCTCCTGGAAGATACATAACTTTGGACTTGA
This sequence comes from Nesogale talazaci, assembly GCA_004026705.1. NCBI lineage: Eukaryota > Metazoa > Chordata > Mammalia > Afrosoricida > Tenrecidae > Nesogale > Nesogale talazaci. The sequence goes on from PVJH01000469.1 coordinate 226,841, forward strand.
ACTTGACATCCCCCATTAGGATGGCCCTTGCATCCTCTGGGCTCTCCTCTGGCAAACTCAACTCGCCACTTGCCTTGAGCAGAGGCACCAGAAGTGGGATTCTGGTGGCTGGTACAGCTCACCTTTATGGAGCGGTTATAGCCAAGACCTCTATGTACAGCCCAGCCCAGCCCACACCACTTCTCCTGTGGCACCAAAGATATCATGAAGCCCAAGCTGGGACAACTGAGTATATACCTGGATCTGCAGCATGGATTCAGGTTCAGATGAGCAGCCAAGGCAGATCTGTTCCCACCTCAGGTAGAGGTTGACCTGGGCCACCCAGCTGGGAGGAAAGGCCAGGGTAGAAAATTTCAAATATTTTGCAAAACATTTATTTTCAGATAACGATCTGGTCTTTGAAACCTAACTATATTTGAAGGAAGACTGGGTGTATTTTTGTAGCACACTTTAAAATGTATATATACTTTCCTAACACAAGGTAAAACATTTAGCGCTGATTAAAAAAAATGTGTTTCCTCTCTGCTACCTCTTCCACTTCAGTAAACATGGGTTAGATGACTACTAGCTCAGTTCCGGAAGTCTGTGTTCTACTGTGGAGACAAAGTATATGGTTCCACGCATACCTATGTCTGGATGTTTCTTTTTCAGTACCTTCTTATTCTGTTTCTATCAGTTTTTCTCCCTCTTTCACTTCTTATTTGTCTATAGTTGTCTGTCTCTTAACTCCTAGCCACCTTCAATGCAAATTTCAGCCAGCTTTTTCTAAGACTCGGTGTGGGTAGATGGTAGGTGTTATGGGGGCTTATAAAATGAGTAAAGTATATCCATAATATAGATGAGTCAAGAGTTAAGACAGATGAAGCAGTTTTAGAAAGGAAAAAAACCACTAAGAAACATAGCAGCACACATGTAATGAGGCATTCTAGCAGTAACACCATCAGAGTTGAAGTACAGCTATTTAAAATACAACCGTGGAACCAAAAGTCACTGGAGAGGCCAGATAACCCAGAATCCTGCATATCACTAGCCCAGGCTTCAAATTCAACTGGCAGGCATGTTTACTTTGGCATGCAAATTACTTTAAAAATAATAACAGGATGTTTCTCCTATTAACCTCACTTTGACATTCTCCATGAACTTCCCCCAAGCTTGTTTCACTCATTACATTCCATACCAGTTCAGAAAAATACTTGAGCGTACATAATCAGATAAACTTTATCCTCTTCCCTTGTTCCAAAGCATTAGACTAAAGTAGGAAAATGAAGCACACAGTGGCCAATTGCCTTGTCCTCGTGGGAGAGAGTGAAGTGGAATTCTGCCTCCTGGATAATCAGTGTAGACTCATGGTTCTCAATCTTTCTAAGCCCGTGACCCTTTCATAAAGTTAGTTCCTCATGTTGTGGGGGACCCCCAACCATAACATTATTTTCATTTCTATATCATAACTGTAATTTCACTACTTTATGAATTGTAAGGCAAATATCTGATATGGAGAATTATTTTCAGTGTTTCAAATTGAACATAATTAAAACAGAGTTATTAATCACAAAAACAATATTCAGCTATATATTGTGAAGTATTTATTTCTAATGACAAATAAATGAAATTTTGCCTTGAAGTCTGTTCTAACATGGGTAACAGTCTTCATATCGGGTACTCATCTGTGGGCATATCTGCATGTGGGCGGACCAGCCTGGAGAGAGAGCAGCAGTGTCTTGGTTTCTAAGACCATTGGAAAGAAGTGTTTTCAGATGGTCTTAGGTGACCACTGGAAAAGGGTCCTTCCACCCCCAGGTTGAGAACCACTGATGTAGACTTTTATTAATTGCAGTATATAATGGTGCCTCCAAATATATTCTGTTGATGCAGCATTCCAAAAGAAAGAACAATGGAACCAATCTTGAAATATGATTCCTAGTTTAGGAAAGTTGTAAAAAAAAGAGGCTGAAAAGGGGGAGCGAGAAATCCATTTGAATCAATCAAACACAAAAAATGAGACCCTGCACACTCAACTGCTTCCTGGGGCTGACGAGGTGAGGAAGATGAGGCACATGAGCGATAACAGAGGATATGGAACTAGACCACTTATACAGAGTTTACAGGGATTCAGACAATGATATTAAACATACGTCACAGGAATTCAACTACCTCTCATAGGGACTCTGTTTGAAATAAAGAAGAAACAGGCTAGAAAAGCAGGGTGGTCATGTTTAATGGCAAACAACTCATGAAGGTGTTTGTGTGGCTATTAAGGTAGAAACACTGTCCAGAGATCACATTTTGGCAGCTTTTCCTCTTCAAGAGGAGACAATGTCCCCTGGAAGGTGGTATGACTTGATCAAGGTAGCATTACTACGTCTCATATAACTAGAGATAGCAGTTTTGAAGGTGGGTTGGATTTTGCATAAGAGAATGATGAGGGTGGGAAAGCAGCTTGAGGAAATGAAGCTTGTGATTAGGTGCAGGAAGGATGGAGCACCAAGGTAAGACAAGAAGGAAAACACAGGCTGCAATTGCTTTTAGAACTGGTTTGAACATCAGAACTCCTTTTTCGTTCCCAACATCACCATCTTTCTTCCTTAGGAACCTGATAAATAAAACTTTAAATCAACTCTTTTCTTTGCAAAATTCATCAACTTACCACTCTCACCCACCCTACCCATTATTCCTCCTGCAGACACATCACCTTGCAAACAAATCACCTCCTACGTGGCCTTTTGTAACCTCGTGAGCTTGCGTAAGCTCTATTATAACATTGCACAGCGATAGCAAAAGCACCCTCTCATACAGCTAGCAAGCACCTAGGCAGTATTTCTGAACAGCCATTTCTGAACCACTGCAGAGAACTTTTTTTCTAGGCCCAGATCTGTGTCAACACATCGCTTTCTGATTTCTGGAATCACAGCGAGTTTTTGTTGACCAGGATTTATCGAGCTGTTTTAGAAAACGCCTAATGTCAGCAAAGGGAACTATTTTTATCACTGTATGTTGTTTAACAGCCCTTGATGGTGATCAAATTTACTGCACCTATAAAAAGCAGGACAACCCAAGAGGCTGAGCCAAGAACTTTGAATTTCTAAAGAACTAAGCATTACACAGCAAAGATTCTAGCGAGCACCTCACAAACCATGAATTGGAGGAAATGGAGCCATTACCTAGAAAAGTAAAAGCATAAATATTTAGACACATAGTCAATTGGGTATTTAAAATATATTTAATAGTTTCTTAATTCAAACCCCTCCCAAGAATTTAGTAATTCCACAAATATTTATTGGCAGCTCTAAGACAGTATGTGTCGTTCACTCTAAATATTTAGTGGGGAGGAGGAAGACTTTCAGCGAGATTAATCGGCACAGTAGCTATAATAATGAGATCAAATATAGCAGTCGTCATGAAGAGGGGGAGGTTTAGGCAGGGAGGGTTCCATTCTGCTGTAAGCAGATAGGCTCCCTATGAATTGGAAGGAACTCTAGGAACTCTAATACAAGAGTTAGCTTATCTGAATCAAAAAGAAACCATTTCAATCTTCCCTGGACTTTTATTGTGCAAACTGACTGGCGAGTCCGAGGGTCCAGAAACCATTTAACATGTCCATGTTGTGCTTTGAAGTATTTGTCTTGAGTGGTGACAAGGGGCCTAATACTTCCCATTACCCTAGCTTACAGAGCAGTAGTTGCTGTTTCTTCAATGACTTCAAGAGCAATAGTGTGAACCACCAGTCACTCTAAGGGAGAAAATGAGGCTTTTGATTCCCTTGATGTTGATCGAATTTACTGCACCTACAATGAGCAGGTCCGTAAAGAGTTACAGTCTGAGAAACCCACAGGGGCAGTTCTGCCCTGGCCTTCTAAGGTCGCTGTGAGTTGAAATTGACTGGAGGGCTATGGATAGAGTTACCTAAACTGTAAAAGTTGTGAATTTCTAAACAGGGTTTAGTGGGTTAAATGATAGAACATCAAATGAGAATCATGCCATGTCTATGGATTCTCTCAGAAAACACCTTGTGTGATAACATATATGTAATCATGACCATTAGAATTATTTAACAAATTGCACATGAAATATTAAGAAATCAAGACACCAAATTTAAGGGAAATAGCAGAGTCATACAGCGTGATTCATTAATAAGATAGGTACCAAAGGATAGGTTCTTATAACCCCGGGGCAATCGCTCTTAAGGATTTGCTTAAAACAAATGAGAAGAAGCACTTATAGTAACATACTAAAAGCATATATCATTTATATGAAAAAAATAAGGCACAGAATTATCACAGGATATCATTAGTTATCAAGAGTTCAGCTATTTGATTTCTTTAAGACTTGAGTTGGTCTATATTTTGATGATTTCTCAAGGTTTTATATTTCTCTTTGAAGTCTTGGTCTTGGGTAATTTTGAGGCATCACCATACCTACTGTCACCAAAGTAAATGAGGAGTTACCAAAATAAACCCAAAAAAGCTCTGCTGGGTGGAGTTTTCATAGTACATATTTTGCCCACTAGGCAAGCATCGAGCAAGTGTCTCTCTGAATTTGCGCACCCAATGGCATCACCTGGGAAGGTTCTCTCTGGTCACTGAATTTTTTCACAAAAACATTTTCACTCTAACCTCCTTTTTTTAGTGATAGCTGATTTAAGGGAACAGCATGCAGCTTACAGGGATAGCTCTTTGGGAAAAAACCCCAAAATATCTCAAGTGTCCAAGTGCTTTTCTTGTCTCAAAAAAAGGTGAAATGTGCATTGAAGACCAACCTCACTTTGGATATCTGTCAACTTCCAGAACAGATGAACATGTTGACAAAATTCATGCACTTATGTTCAAAGACCAATGACGGACTATTGAAGAAATCGGGAAGTTATCTGGACTATGTTGTAGCTCAGTTAAATTAATTATAATGGAAGATTTGGGAGTGAGGAGGGTTGCTACAGAATCTGTGCCTCAGTATCTGACTGATCAGGAAAGACAGCATCGAGTGGAAACATGCTATACTTTGAAAGAATAGCTCCAAAGCAACCCAGAACTTTTTTCCCCCCAAGGTCATTACTGGTAAAGAGACATGGTGCTATTCTTATCACCCAAAAGCAAGCATCCATCAAGTCAGTGGCTGATGCTATCATTACCTCAAAAGCACCCCCACCCAAGTTTCATCAAGTGAAATAAAAAATCAAGAATATGCTCACTTGTTTTTTTGAAGTGAGAGGAATTGTGCATTGGGAGTTCATTCAACCAAGTCATACTGTTAATCAAACTTTTTATTGAGAGATTTTGAAAAGATTAGACAATTGTGAGACAAGAAAGTCTGATTTGTGACAGACGGGGGACTGGTTTTGCTACCACAACAACGCACCCACTCACTCAGCCATCTCAGTGTGCCAATTTTTGCCTAAAAAGCATGCCTCTCTTGCTCCACACCTCTGATGCACCTGATCTCTCTCCGTGTGACTTCTTTTTCTTTCCTGGAATAAAATGGGCATGAAAGGACAGCAACTTGATGACATAGAAGAGGTGAAGAAAAAAAAATGATGGAAGTGCTAGGCATCTGAACAGATGTATTTGAAAAATGTCTCCAAGAATGGAACCACAAATTTGGCAAATCCATTAAGTATAAAGGAGAGTACTTTGAAGGTGATAATTTTTTTTAATTTTGGTTAAAAAATTAATATACAGCTTTGAAAAAAAATATGTATTTTTAAGATACCCATCGGGTATGTTATCTAGTCTTTAAATCGTACCACTCATTAAACTGAGGATCAGAAACGTGTAATGTTGCCCGCATTCAGGAAGTAGTTAGAACTTAAGCTGGTACTAGGATTCCAGCTCTTCTGGGCCATGGAAAGGAGCACTGGTGGCACTCACGGGGATGTGTTGGCCTGATACGCACAGAGTCAGCGGTTCAAATTCATCAGCTGGAGAGAGTTGATGTTCTCTGTCTCAGTAAAGACTTGCCAAACTTAAGGTCTCTGTGGGTCAGAAGCAACTCAATGACAGTCAGTTGGTGTGTCACTGAGGGATTGAACAGGTTCCTTCTACAGCTTCTGGGTCCTCCTCCTCCATTGCTGCTGTGAGTCTTGTCCTAGTCCACTGGATTGACATTTCCCTCAGGCCATCATAGTGTAGATCCAGGAGCCACTTATTTGGCAGGTTCCCAAAGCATTTACTTTCTTGAAACCTTCTGATTCATTGGATGGCCTATTTCCTTTTTATCCATTTCCTCTGACTTCTCTGAATATACATATATTCAGAATATATATATTCATATATTTCTAAAATACAGATATTCACACAATTCTAACCTCAACCTGCTTCTCTTCTCTCTTTATACATACCCAGAACCAAACCAAACTCTCTACAATCAAGTCATTTCTGATTTAGGTCGATGACTACACAATAAACTTCTCTGTAGTATTTTCTTGGCAGAAATCTTTACAGATTTGCCAAAACAAAATCAAACTCACTACTATTGTCTGTTCAGACTCAAAATGACACTGTAGGACAAGGTAAAACTGCCTCTGTGAGTTTTTGAGACTGCAACTCTTTTTTTTTTTTTGGGGGGGGGGGTTTGGCATTACCGCCCTCTGGTGGTCGTGGGAGCTACTCAGCACTGCTCCTGAGAGCGGCTGCTGGATTTGATCTGCCAAGCCCATTGGCTGCAGTCCCGCACTCAACCACTTATGCCACCGGGGCTCAGCCCGAGACTGCAACTCTTTACAGGAATAGTAAGTTTCAAACTGCTGATCTGTGGAACATGGCCTAATTTGTAATCACAGCACCACCAGGACTCCATTTCCCTCCCCGCCCAAACTCCCAGGCCCCAAACCTCACACTCTCTGCCATTGATTTAATCCCACCTCATAGTGACCTTATACCACAGGGTACAAACTGCCCCTGTGGGTTTCCAGCACTGTAACTCTTACAATTTAAAGAGTAGAATTTTTTCCACTATCTCCTGAAGAACAGTTAGTGGTTTTGAACTACTGATCTTGGTGATAGCTGCACAATTTATAACCCAACATACCTACTTGGGTTCCTACAGATTACAGTAGCCAATAAATCAAATGCAGATTGCATTGAGTAAAGAGTAAGGATATTACTTTAAGGACTGATGTGCCCTTGACCAAAGTCATGGTGTTTTCAGTCAACTCATATGCATGCAAAAGTTAGACATTGAATAAGGCAGATAAAAGAAGAGCCAATGCATTTAAATTATGATGGGCTGGTGAAGAATATTGAACGTACCACGGACAAAAGAACAAACAAAATTGTCTTGGATGTGGTACATTCAGGATATTCCTTAGAAGTGAGGATGATGTGACTTGTCTTAAACACTTTGGACATGCTATCAGGAGAGACCAGTCCCTGGGACATGAAAACAAGGAAGACCAGATTGACAGAGAGACTGTAAGGCTGGATTCAAACATAATGGGTGAGGGTGATGCAGCACCAGCAGTATTTTGTTCTGCTGTACATGGAGTAGATATGGTTCAGAATGGAATCAATGACACCTAACCACAGTGACAAGGGCGATCTTTATATAACAGATTTCCATGCCTTTTTGCTATGGTGTACACTGGGTCCATTCAAGTCAGTAACTTTCAGGTTATCTAGCAGTCACTCAAGGACCCTGTAAAATGTCATCAGCTGTCCACTGTGAGTTACATGCTGGTGATGCTCAAAGAGACATCTGTGGGTCATGTCACTCCCTTCTGGCCCCAGGTCACCAGCCTCTCTTTTCCACTGTCTCATACATCTCAACGTGGATTTCCTAAAAGTCGTTAAATTTTAGCAAATCTCAAGCTTCTTATAAGGCTGATGCTGTCATATGCTTTCTGTCTTTTTGTCTGTCCACCTATCTACTGTATATAAACAGAGACACATACACAAACACAGATTTAAAACATTTATGGAAAAATGGAATTAAAATGTAATCAAAGTTTTCCAGGAGGTTTTTGAAGTCCCTTTTTAAGCCTCTCTTTGTGTATCTTGTTGCATACATCTTTAGCCTTATCTTTGTTCTGCTGAACAACGACTTTCAGGTTTGCAGTCTGACCTACAGCACCAGCAGAGATCCTGCAGTGGCTTACTCCCTGAGATGTTACGACAGTGATTGCAGGTTCAAGCCTACTCAGAAACATCTCAAAAGAAAGGCTCACTGAACCATTTCCAAAAATCGAGCCACTGAAAATGGTGGGGCACACAGTTCTTTCTATCCTTACACCCAGGCCTCAATGCCAACTCCATAGTAACTTTGTACGTATGTTGGAAGAGGCTTAAGAATATTTGTTCTGTTATTTTTTAACCCCCTTGCTTGCACAAACTAATTAAAGGCCCCTCATATCAGAGTCCTGGTAGCACTAATGGGTAAGTGCTGAGCTAATGGCCATAAGATTGGCGGTTCAAACCCACCAAGCACTCCATGGGAAAAAGATGATATTGTGAGCCTCAGAAACCATGCATATGGTTGCTTTAAGTTGGAATTGACTTGATGACATCGGGGGTATAGATACACACACATGCACATACATATACACACATATATATCCCTGTGATTAATTGGGAAATAAAAAGATGGAAAAGAAAATCAAATGCATTTACTTTTAGGTTAAATGTACTTAGTGAGGAAACAAAACTATAAAGTACACTACATATCCAATGTATAGCAGAAGAGAGTGTGAGGCATTAAATTCTTGACACTGATAATCAGATAAATATAAATTGTAAGCTGTGGAAAACTCAAGCAAAACTCTGCTGGGAGACATGACACCATCCCTGGGAAAACCTCTCAGTAATCTAATCTGTAACTATGGCTTAACAGCAATGTGATTGGTGTACACCCAGCATAAGACCAGGCAACAAATTGGCTGTATTGGTTTACTTTTAATAATAAGGCTGACTGGAATGATAATGAAATCAAACAATGTTTTAAGGTAATGGGTCATAAATAAAAGCAAGAAGACTCCTATAAATCCTTAATCAGATGCAATAGGCAAAGTACAAAGAATATGAAACCAATTATGGGCCACTCCACATTTCTCCTACCAACAAACAAATAACAATTCTTAATTTCCTCTGGCAGGAGATTGATGATCACATCTGAAACAACACGGAGGATTTTGTGAGCTGTTTCAAAAACAGATGGAGAGAGGCAGTACTTCAGAATAAGTCTAAAATTCCATTTATCTTGACAAGAGTTTGCTAACCAACTGAAGGATGAACCTCTGTGAAGGAGGGCAAACATACCAGAAGCAATGGCAGAAATGGTGAGTGTGGAAAGAGGCAAAGACATCACCTACTTAATTCATACCTCGGAGAGATAAAGAGTTCTCAGTCACAGCCACAGTTCCCAATTTGAAGTTCAATGGCTAGATAAATCAGGCAGAAACATAGAAAACAATCAAGGGATAAATAATTTTCAAAACCATTTATAATTCTAACAAGATGCAGATTGCTTCAGTGAGAAATTCTAGATTTCAGTAATCTGCAGAGTAAGACCACTTGGGATATTTATGCAGGCTTTCTGGTATTCAACCAATATAAGAATCAATTTAGTCCCTCTAATTTTATTTTCCTTCAGACTTCAAGCCTTATTAAATCTTGGATATTCTGCCATACATACACATATTATCTAAGTTACATAAGCCTGTGGGATAATGTTTTGTACATGCAAAAGGAGACGATTCATTTAGAAAGGATCTGACATCTGGACATAAACTCAAGGAAGATAACACAGATAATTCTAGTGTGTGTGTATGTGTGTGTGTGTGCGTGTCTGTAGGACTTGGGGGAAGAAGATTATAATTAGGAGAAATAAATCAGAAAAGAAAACTAAAGGCATAAGGAGGTTATTTTCCCAGTGACATAATGTAAACCCATTTATATGAAATGATGCCTGACCAGCGAATCAAAATATTCTACGCGCTAAGAAGAGAAGGGCAGTTCTATTAGCATTGTGTTGCAGCTGTGAGGGAGGGATTCACAATTTCTCTATAGGAGGTATAAGGTGACCGATCTTAGAGAATGTGAGGGCTTGAAGGGGCATGAAACATGACACAGTCCAGACTCCTCCTTCAAGAAGCAATGAACTGAGGTTCAAAATGCTGGTCAAAGTTACATAGCAAATGCAGTTCCTTGTGGTTGCTTTGGGAAAAAAGGGCTCCACTATCTTCCAAATTAATGCTTTTATCCTGATCAAATAGCTGTGGGGTCTGCACATGAACCTCACTTTTAGCCTTATATTATTTGTACTGATTTCATGTCATAAGCGTTTTTGAGTACAATCAAGATCTCGAAGCTTTATTCATCCTTGTGTTATAAAGTCACACCTCCTGCTACCTGCAATCATTTCTCCTTTACTACCTTCTCCCACCAAGCCTGCCTCATCAATGTCCACAGTGTGTGAACAGGCTTCTGTTCCTGCTCTTTCCTTTAAACCTGACTAATTTACTTTAGGAAAGTATCAGCTACCACCTAATAAATACACAAGTCTATGGTGATTGTCTTGAGAACACAAGGATGTTTCATCCACCTTCCAAATTTAGAAATAGGAGTATCTATCTGGGCTGTCATCCTGTTTTACATACCTTGCTTTTGACCACACGTTGCCTTTCATTTGTGGTGACACCTACCGCCATCATAGATGGGCATACCAATGAACTCTGCCATACAGTCTGTCTTTTATTTCTCAACTACGTTAAGCTTAAAACGCTTATTTGAGTAGTTCATATGCTTTCATTTTGCAAGTTATTTAACCAAAAACAACCCCAAAATCATTGCCATGGAATTGATTCTAATGCAGAGTGAACCAATGTAGGTTTCTGAGGCTGGAAATCTTTATGGGAAGTAGACTTAAGACACTTGTTGAAAGGTAGATTCCTGTAGTGCCAGAGATTCCGAAAATTCAGTTGAGCTAAAGAGGTGCTTAGGATCTCTATTTTAATACGCACTTCCCAGAAATTCAGATTTTGAGAAATTTACAAGTTTGAATAGGACACATCTAGAGATCATGTAGAATGTGAGGCAGCCGGGAGATAACCATCTGTCTCACGTTTTCCTGGTTCCTCATTGAACTTTTCTCTTGGACAATGTAAAACACGTTCATGGATGTTTCTTCAAATAGGAGATGCATGCTCTCAAACACCCAATATCTCCAATGAAACATTTCTCCCTTAGATGAGAGTTCATAGTGACTGTAATTACAATTGCCTTTTTGGAGAAAATATTAAGGCATCAGAAGCTTTAGTTCCTATCTTAGATAGTTTGATGCCTCAGAGAGACCTCAAGCAATTAGCTAGCATTGGTAGACTAGAGTCAAGACTAAGAGATATGTGCAGATACCAAGAAGTGGTGTTCTTGCTTACAGTTTGTAAAGAGAATCTGGGGCATTCCAAGTGGATTGCACACCATTCAGTGAGCTTCAAAAAGTAGCATTTCAGTCATGTCTTGACGCTTGATTACCACCAAACTACCCAACAGACCCTGGATCTGCCTTGATAAAGTGATTTCACAAAGGTCTTATTTCCAATACTGTTTATTGGAAATATACATATCTTTAAGATATGTCTAATTCATTTGTCTTGCTTTCATTAACAAGTTATTTCTGAGCTAGCAACTTTGAATTGTACTACCAACTTTGAATAAGGTGGATCAATTGATACAATTGTATTATATATGTGCACAAATGTTTTACAAGCTACTTCCAGTAGCAAATTGCAAACAATAGTCATAAATAACAGGGTTTTTTTTTTTGGTAACTTCCACATGCTCGATAACTGAGTGCTTGTGTAACTATATAGCTATACATGAATTAAGGTTTGAAATCTGCACTCTTGCCCACCATCTCATTTATTGAGAAGAGGAAGTGACAAAAGAGAAGAAACAAGTTCAAATTTGTACCTCCTTTTAGTAATTGATTACTTAATTGCATATTTTTATTCATGAAAAATTATATAGCCATATTCTATCAATAGCAGTGACAACAAAGCACTGCCAAAAATACCCAGTTATGAAACCTGTCTTATATTTCATGTGCTTGGTTCTCTGAAAGATCAAAAATTAGATAACATGAACCCATGAGGGAGTCCCTAGTCTATCTTGAGAGGCAATATATACTGGTAAAATATTAAACCATGACATCAATTTTAGATAATTCTTCAGGACAGAAAAATAGAAGAGATATCATGGTATGGCACCTGATTAGCTGTCAGATTAATAGGACATCAAATAATTTGTTACAGGGAGTCAGTGAAGGGGAGGCCTCTTTTTGTGTTACTGTTTCATAAGGCTTGGATAGGTAGTGGTAGTTGTTTGGACATTGAATGGCAAGTAGTCTTGGGGGGAGGGGGAGCATGTTATGTAAGTAAATGCACAGGAGACAAAAATAAAATTTGTATGCTTGTGAGTTTGTCAGAAAAGAACCTAATAGAACATCCTTCAGGTAAGGATAGTGTGGATATGATTTAGATATTCCCTCTCCCTATTATATTTCCCCCCCAATCATACAGTAATCATTAATGGCAAGGGAGAAAATTTGAACAGCAAAACTATTGACTTATTTAAAATAAATGCACCTTTCCATGTATGTATGATATTAAAGCAAATGTTCAGGAAACTCGTTGTCATTAAGCTAATTCAGCCTCATCTTGCTCCCACAGAGCGGTGGTTACGACCACTCATCTTGTGGTCAGTTCCTCAGTGGGTATCCCATTACTTCACCATGTCTCTTAAAATGGTCAACAATGGTCTCTGAATATTTTACAGACATTCATGTGTCTGACAGTGGTTAGAATAAGAGGCCAAGTTCACTGTCAAAGAACTGGCAAAGAGTAAAGAAGATGCTGAACACCACAGACATTGCAGGGTATTCCCAGAAACTTCGAGTAACAGCAATACACATTTTCAGCTCAGCTGCCCCAGCTTTCCAAAACTAATGCTGTCCTGAGATAATAAATTCTAAACAGGGAGCTCAAGTGTGAACACTTTGCAAGGCTCAGCAGTGTGGAAAATCCTTTTGTGCGCTTTATAATTTTCTGTTTGTTTTAGTCTCTGCACAGTGAAAACGCCTGCTTTGTCACATGCACATAAATTAGCTGCAGGGGCAGGTGAAAAATTTTCCACCTGGCTTCCAGATGTAGGTGTGCTAGATCCTTTCTGTGAACGACCTTGTTTCTCAGCTGACGTGGATGATGTGTTGGGGATTAGACAAGAACGAACAGTAGTTCTCCATGAGCACAAAGCTGAGCCCCACAAAGCTGAGCATCCAGGGGTCCCTGGGCTTTCCTGGTTCAAGCTGATTGTTATCCCAGTAATAACCTATCTGGTCCAGCCTTGGAGTTTTGAGACACCAAGTTTGTGGTGCAATTTGTTGCTTTTGCATTTGCTCTTTAATCACGGTCTCATAAACCCCATAAAATAATTAGCTAAGCCAAACTCTTGCAAGAGATTGACCCATGTTCTCTCATTCTCTCACTGCTGTCAAGCTAATGAGGACTCATAGCCAGTCCCGTGTGGCTTTTTTGACGCTGTAACTGTATAGCTGTAGAAAACCCAACCTTTCTCCCACGTTGCTGGTTTCAAAGTGTACATCATGTGGATGCAGCCCAGTGAATAACCAGTTGGCTACTAGGGCTTCTTTTTGAAAATACATTTGATAGGACAGTATACCTTGCGGTCTAGCTAGGGGATGGGTCAGTTTTGCCATCTTGCCAGGCTAACATAAAGTCCAGTTCCACAGAGACTCAGGGACCTTTCGTTCTACCATCAAGCAGAATGTGTCCTTTAAGCATAAGGTACTTGTGATGAGTACTCACACCTACTTCCAGATGGAAGCCCTACAGCCTAGAAGCCTGAGTGGCAGCTAGTAAGCCGGGCAATTCACTGAGAGAGAAAGAGGCAGCAGTGAGCTTACCAGTCCTGAAATAGGAGAGAGAGAGAGAGAGAGAGAGAGAGAGAGAATTTCATTCAGGAAGTTTGCCTGCTATGACATTTGTCCACGGAGGCAAAAACTTGAGTGTGCTGCATGTAAAATTCCTTTGCCATCCCTACCACCGGGCAGCAGCAGACTTGGGAAGCCTAATGGGAATCAATGTCAGTGCCCTAGAAGGGCTCAGTGTGCATGTTTCCTGAGACTTCAAGAAGCACCGGCTTTCTCTCCGAAGTGTGGCAGTAGCTGTGATAAGTGTTGTGGTGGACAGAGCATCTGGTTGAAACCATGATACATTGCCTTAAGAAGATAAGAATGAGCATGGATATCTTAGAGAATTCTGCTTTCAGAATTCGTTGTTACTGTTTAGTATCTGCTTCCTGTAAATAATTATAAGGATGTTCTCTTTGCCAGCACTGTCTAAGTGTTTCATGGGTCTGGCTCAATCATAAAAGAAGACAGGCCCCATGGGATGGTTGATGTCACTAGGTGTACATGTCACATTTAGAGTTGTTCAGTGATGGTTGAGGAAGGCTTGGTAGCATTGCTACAAAGAAGGCAGTTTGAACCCTCTGACTGCTCACAGGAGAAAGTTGAGGCTTTCTGTTCCTGGAAAGATGTACAAGCTCCGAAACCCACAGGCGCAATGCCACGCTCTCCTTTGAGGTCACTGTGAGTCAGAATCAACTCAAGGATCATGATTTCTTGGAATGGTGTTGTTGTTAGGTATGATCAAGTCAACTCTGATGCATAGGGACCCTAAGCACAACCAAACAAAACAATGAACAGTCATGCATCATCCTCACAGTTTTTGTTCCTGCATCCAGTGCTGCATTCACTGTGCTATTCCACCTCATTGCAGGCCTCCCTCTTTTTGCTGCCCCTCCACTTCACCAGCCATGATGTCCTTCTCCAGGGACTGATCTCTCCTGATAATATGTCCAATGTATGTACGATGAAGTTTTCCCATTCTTGCCTCTATAGAGCATTCTGACCTTACTTCTCCCCTCACAGATATGGCGTGCCCCATTTAACAGTCTGTGGTGCTCTCAGTATTCTTCTCCAGCACCACTATTAAAATGCATGCATCAGGGCTGAGCCCTGGTGGCATAGTGGTTGTGAGTGGGACTGCAGCCCACAAGGTTGGTGGTTCAAATCCAGTAGCAGCTCTCCAGGAGGAAAGCAGGGCCTCCTACTCCCACCAGTGGGCAGTGATGCCCACAAAAATTTTTTAAAAAATAATAAAATGCATGCATCCTTCAACAGCCTTCCTTATTCTATGTCCAGTCATTTATGGAATGACTACCTGGAAATTTGAGACTCAGCCTGTCTGCATGTATAATGCAGATAGACAGACAGACAGACACATAAAGTTTAAGTAGGGATCATTGTGGGATCAACTCTCCAAAGGTCAAAGCGAGGAGCTCTCTGTTCTCATCATTTTTACCTCTGAACAAACAAGTCATATCTAACATCATAATGGGTATTAGAAAGAGCATGGGCCTCAAAGCTAGACCTGGGCCAAAATCTTCACTTAGGGTTGTGACCTTGGAAAGTTACTTATATGTATGTTCTTTCTCTGCAGAGTTGAGATAATCACACATAAGGCCTATAATTGAAGAGAAATAAAAAAAAAACTAAGAAATAAATTTGCTCAGCAGAGTGCCTGACAATAAATTTTTATTCCCCTTAAGCATGTCTTTCTCTGTGGATATTTGCTTAAATTGACTGTGTGCCTATGAATCTGAACTTTATCTTAAAACTTTAAAAAGGACATACAATCATTTTAATGATGACATCACTTTAGCAGTTAAGAAAATATGTAGTACATTAAATAATATATAATATCTGAATGCTTGGCTAGAGAAGCATTAAATTCTGCAAAAGTGACACTCAGTTTTTTGCCAATATCTTGCCCAAAACTTAAGTAAATATATGAAAGATCAGTAAATCATTAAAGGATACATATTAAGGCTAAAAGAAAAAAATAGTTGCAGGCATATTTCTCTTTGTTGACCAAAAACCAAGCGCATTGCCATCAAGTTGGCTGCAACCATAGAGTAGAATGGGCCCCATGAATTTCTGAGAACGTAACATTTTCACCGGAGTGGAAAGCCTCATCAACAGAGTGGCTGGTAGTTTCACACAGCTAATCTTTCAGTTAGCAGCCAATGGATAACCCACTCAGCCACTCATGCCAGTGAACATTATGCAAATGCGCTGGTTCCCTCTACTGTCCCCTGGTGTGCAGGAGATGGAATTAGGAGGTCTACGACCTGACTGACTCTAGCCTCTTTAAATGTTCTGTTATTAGAAGGCTTTGTCTACTCCTGCTTCTGCACCATGGTGCATGAACTGAAGTGAAGTGAGTCTCTGGATGACACACAGAGTTAAGCACTTCACTGCTAACCAAAAGATTGACTGAATCCACTCAACAGTCAATCAAAGGGTTGGAGTTTTGTGATTCACCACAAACACTTCCAAAGAAAGGTCTGGGAATCTACTTTCAAATGATCTGCCATTGTAAATCCTGTGGAGAACAATTACACTCTGATACACATGGCTTTAATTAGCTGACATCAATTCAAAGACTTCCTATGTGTGGGAATGATTAATTAATGAATTAAACCATTCCAATATTGTAAAGATCTCCTAATTCCTTATAGGAAATAGATAGATAACCTCCGCACAACTGAAAATGAAATCAACTGCCATCAAATCAATTCTGATTCACAGTAATCAACCAGGACAGAGTATCTTGGCTCCCTATGCTTTCCAAGAATGTAGATCTTTATGGGTAGAGAAACCTTATCTTTCCCCAGAGGAGAAATTGGTGGGTTTGAACTTTGGTTCGGAATCCAACTTACAATTCAGGATGCCACAAGGGCTTTTGAAAAGCTACAGAGCATCCTGAAATCTCTCACTCACACACTCTCTTCACTCATTCCTTCTCTTTTTTCTCTCTCTCTTTCACACACAGAACTGCTCTAATATTTTGCTCTCAACTCAGCAAGACAAGTCATAGGAAAGCATTGGTAGGTTGGTCAAAAACATATAAATTCCTAAGGGCTGATGATTTGACTTATTGCACTCTTGCTGTATTTGGCTTTTTAATGTTATTTTATTGTGATGTCTTTGGTGATCTGGAAGGAAACTTATATCATCTTAGTGACAGAACAGCACATGACTCATTTAACTATGAATATCTTCTTTATATTCTGACTGTTAAATTAAAACCACAGTTATATAAAAGTGGCCCTGCATTCCAGCTCCAGCCATTATAGTAGCTAATAGTGTGACCTCAAACAGGAGAAAATCTTATCATTCCTCAAGGTTTCAAGTTCCTCATCTTACTTATGAGACATTTCCTCCTCCTCCTTTTCTTCACCTTCACGTTCTCCTCTGCCTCCTTTCTCCTTCTCCTCCTTCTCCACCTCCTTCCTCTTTTTGAAATGTTAGCTCTCCCCTCCCCATGTTTAAAAAATATCTACATACAAACAATAAACTCTCTGGTTATATTATCTCTGCTTACATTCCAATTCCAAAACTGGCTGCCAGGAGCACAATTTGAGAATTATGGGATCAGAAGATATCTAAAATGCTACACTTAAAGATACTAGGCTAGATTTGTAAAATGAGAGAAGGTGAAAGTATGTTATTGTTCCCAAACTTGGGTGGTTTTTTATAGTCCCAACCTGTCCTAATTGATGAGTGGTGCTATATGCACTTGCTAATATGGAGTTAATATTGAGTTAGTGCATATGTATAGGCCAGCAGCTAATAATGCCTAAACTCCTCTCTGCAGAAGCTATCACCAATTCTACACAGATTATCCCAGAAAAGAGAAAAGGACAGCAAACTCCCACACAAGTCTCTAAAATGAGAATATCTTTGTTACTAAAACCAGGCCAAAGATCCCACAAAGACAGAACACCACAGACCTGTTCCCTTCATGGACACAGATACAATTTTTTTTTCAACAAAAATCCAGCCTGTTGAATGCAACAACATATCAAAAAAGAGCGATTAATCATGACCAAGTAGCAGTGTAACAGGGATGCAAGGATGGTTCAACATTTGAAAAACCAATGTTATCCATCACATAAGCAAGGCAAAAAGAAGAAACACACTCATCAATAGGTGCAGAAAAAGCATTTGAGAGTATCCAACACTCACGCGTGCTAAAACACTCAGTAAAATGGAATAGGAGAGGAATTTCTAACTTCATAAAGGACAAAAACAAAGATTCAATGATCAATATCAAACTTAATGGGGAAAGCGAAACACATTTTCCATAAAACAGAAATTAGAGAAGTATACCCCTTATCACCATTCTTATTCAACACCGGCAGGAAGTCTTAAGCATTAGATAACAGGACGAAATCCAGGGAATACAAATAGACAAAAAAAAGAGAAACTCTTGCTATTTGCAAACAATGTGATTTTTTATGGTGAGTAACCCAAGGACTACACACACACACACACACACACACACACACACAGTTAGGAACAATTGAGGGGAAACTTTTTTTTAAAGGAAACAATTGAGGGATTTGGTAAAGTAGCAGGATATGAAATTAACCAGCCAACATCAGTGAGATTTCTGCACAGCAGAGAGCTCCAAAAAAAGGCATCAAGAAAACAATACCTTTTACAATAGTCACACAGCAAAGAGCAATGGAATATACAGGAATAGACCTAACAAAAACAATAAAAGTCCTATACAAAGAAAACATTCTACAAGAAACCTACACAAGTGGAAGACTATCCCGTGTGCATGGATAGGAAGACAATTTTGTGAAAATGTCAATACTACTAAAGAAATCTACAAGTGCCATGAAACTCAACATAAATCTCAACTTAATTCTTTAAAGAGCAACAAAAGTAATAAAAAAAGAAAAGAAAAAAAACAAGTTATCATCTTTGAATGGAGAGGAAAATATCCAGAAGAACCAAAGAATTTCTGAAAACCAGTAAAGTAGGAGACATTACACTACCCAGCTTCTAAATTCGCTACACAATCACAATATGAAAAACAGCCTGGTACTGGTACAATGGTGGTGACATAGAGCAATGGAACAGGAGAGAAAACCCGGAAATTAAAGCATTTAACTACTGGCAACTGATTTTTGGCAGAGCACTAAAAAACATTAAACAGGGGGGATAAACTCTCTTCCACAAATGGTGGTAGAAAAATGGGATCTCCATCTACAGAAAAATGGAACAGGACTCATACCTCTCCCCATGCACATAAATGAAAGGAAGTTGGGTTAGAGACCTGGACATAAATTCCAGTGCTATCAAGATCATCAGTGAGAATATGGGGACAAATTAAAGGTTCTTTGCAGGGCATTACTTGTAGTACCAAATGTAATAAAGGAAGAACACCTAGTGGAAGGCAAATAGTTGACTGATACTTATTAAAAAATAAAACATTTATGCATATCAAAATATTGAATTAAAATAGTCTGCTAGGCATGCTTCTGCCTTTGTGAATGAATGCTATTGAAAATGCTGCCTTATCAGCACTGCCATTGTTTGTGGAAATAGTGTCCAGCCATTTAGGAGTTTAGTCTGTACAACATGGACTGTGGTTTGAAGCCAACCTATACTTGTACAATTTCCCTTTCTCAACAGTGTTTTAAATTCCTGACCATTGGCTAAATGAATGATGCGATCAATAGAATAAACTTTTACCCCAGGAGGATGAGTTATAATGTTCTCTATCATAAAATGATAATGCTGTCTCTAAAGTGAACAAGAGACCCATATAAAACACAGATAAATGAATAGACTTGGAGATGAGCTTCAATCTAAGAGCAATTACCTCTTATGATGTGTCCCTAATTGATGCTTACCCTCATGAGGAGATCATTGAAAATACAAGGCTATAGCAAAGTGTGGCAAAGAAACCAGATGGTGGTCAGCTATCTGGATTCCTATGTGCTTGTATTAAAAAGAGCAGTAATCTGAGTGAAGCATCAACAGAGCCTACATGGAAGAATCCTACCACCCTGTGAGATCCAAGGACTATAAATAATAAAGAGCCAAATCGAAAGAGATAATGTCATCAGAGTTTAATCTGTGACAATTGAAGTCCCCCAATGCATTTATAGGGGACACATATAGATTAAGTCTCTTCTGAATGCCATCTGAGCATAGTCCAGGGATGTGAATAGCCTTGCTATCAGAAAGAGAGAGCATTGCAAAGTTAATTGTGGAAGATATAGTTAGGCTAAAGTGTAAGACTTTATAATTTCATCTCCCTTTAGGTTTGTTTTAAAGTTGTTTCCATTTTTAATATTTTCTGCTTTCTTTTTTGGTCTTTGCTATGTTTTGTCTAGTCATTGTTGTTGTTTCATTCCAATTTGTATTCTGTATGATTTTCTGTATATGGAATCCAGGATTGATAAATCTGTAGAGACAGTAAGGGAATGGATAATTACCTAGGGGCATGGCAGGGCAGAATGAGGTGAAATAGGGAACAGCAATGAGCATAACAGGAAGATGTTCTGAAATTGACTGTGGTGACAACTGTACAACTCTTAATATGATTGAACAATTACATCATACAGTGTGTGAAGCATTTGGCAATAAAATATTAAAAAAAACACACTTGCTCCATGAACAAAACTCTTGAATAAAAAGTTAGGTTCAGAGGTCTACATATAACCTTCTCTCTGGGGCACGGACAATAGGGAAATGAGTGAAGGGACATAAGGACAGTGTACGATATGAAAAACACAATAACAATTTGTAAACTATTAGGGGTTCATGGGGGAGGGGGAGATGGGAGGGAAATATGGGGAGCTGGTACTGGGATCTAAGTGGAGGGAAGATGTTTTAAGAATGCTGATGGCAACAAGTGTATTAATGTGGCCTGCAAACAATTAGTGTATGTACGGAGTGTGAGGGGAGGTGTATGAGTCCCCAATAAAATGATTCATTAACAAAAAGGGGGGAGGGGGAAAGAGGAGCTTATACCAAGGGCTCAAGTGCAAAATGTTTGGGAGTATATGTGGCAACATGTGTACAAATGTGCTTGATACAGATGATGTATTGAATGTTATAAGAGCTCTAAGAGCTGCCAATAAAATTATTTTTTAAAAAAGTTTGGTCTCACCAGGAGATAATGAACTCCTGGTCATTTAATGTTTCCACAAAGAATATTGAGGGAATTTCTGCACCTGGGGTCATGGTGCAGGATTCCCCCAAGTATATTTTTCTGCCTCTGGGCAGTCTATTTTAGTCAAACAATGAGCAATATTCATGGGACTCCATGAAATGAAAAGGAAAGTAGTTTTATTCTGTTTTTTTTCCCCTACAGAATAAAAACCAGGTATTCCTTTAGTTCTTTGAAATATCATTAAGAGAATAATTCACATACATTTTAGACCATGGGTGTTCTTCAATAAGGTGTGTTCTTTATTTGTGAAGTCCACAGATAACTCTTAAAGGTGTAGTCCTACACAAGAGGCCAGAGTTGATCTAAGTGGCCATGCACACAAAAATGGAATCTCACAGTAGAGTTTACCACAAAAGACTGAATAGTTTGTGGAGTAACTGGGAATCTCATTTATACCAAATGACAATATAAAATGGTACATCTGGTTGAACAGCTTGGAGAATATTACAATGTAAATGTACCTACTCATTAAAAGAAACACAAGCTGACATGGGAAGAGTACACACATGTTCACAGCAGTTCTGTTAGAAGTACATGCTGGAAACAATCCAAATGTCAGCCCAGATGAACAAGTGAAAACAAAAGACAAATGTGGTATGTGCAAACACGGGAATACCATTTAGCAGTGAAAAAGCAAGAAAGAATATAAGAATAAATGGTTGATGGAAGCAATGCTATAGATAACTAGGTTTTATTATAAGAAGTCAAACCCAAAAGAGAATATATTCCATTTATTTAAATGTCCAGAATTAATTTATACTGACAGGCAACAGGTTGCCCAGTGCAGAAATATTACTGGTAAGGATAGGAAGGAGGACAAATCGCAGAAAGAAATTTTCTGCGGTAAAATTTATACTGAATATGCTCATGGTTAAGCCGAGCTTTTCCAGCACATTTTAAATACAGTTTTATGGTAAAATTAAGTGACCTGGCTGATATTGAGTTCTCCTTATTCTCAAATATATATGTTACTCATGATGTCATTGATGATGCCATGGTTGCTGCCATGATTTCATGGGCGAACTTTTGAAAAACTGAACAAAATGTGTTCTTTAAGAATGTGCCGTTTACAATATATCATGTATATCCCACAAAAGTGGTTTTGTTTTTAAGACTGGGAAAAAGAGCTCAGGAGAGAGAAGGTCACCAAAATCCCCCTACAGTGTCTGGGGAATGAGCCCCAGCACAGCTTCTTGTTAACCACCACTGGCCTTCGTTCCCTAGTGATGCAGTAACAAATGTTACTCTTGCAATGTTTCTCTTGCAAAAGCAGGCATCTATTTTCTCCCAGTTTAGGTGGCAGGGCAATGGAAAGAGGACAGCTGCTCGAGGGGAGGCTCTGGGAAAGATCCTGGCCTCTTTTCAGCTTCTTGTAACCTCAGCGTTTCTTGGGTCCTTGGCAATTTTCAAGTGGTATCTATCTTTCCATTTGTGCTTGCTCCTGTGTCTTCTTGGCTCTTTTTATAGCCCCAAAGTAATTATGTTAGGACCCTACACCAATGTGCCCTGATTACCAAAGCAAAGAGAATCTATTTCCAAAAGAGATTACATCCACAGGTAATGGGTTAGGGTTCCAACATATATTTGGCGGGAGTGAGAGGGGGTGGGCGTGAGGGAAATTCAATCCATAAGACAACTGAAATAAAAATCGAAACCAAACCACATTGTTTGGTTGGAAGAAAGAACTAGACTAAGCAAAAGTGCACCTGAATGTATTGCATGGTTTTTCCTTAACAACTTTCCTCATGCAACCCTCCCCTGCTGCCTTCTGCTTTGCTTTGAGGCCTATAATGGGACTATTTCTCTTTCACACCTTCAGATGCTATTTACTGACCTTTGCTGCTACCTCTACCTCTGTCCTCCTCTGGCCTCAGTGACAACCCAGTGTTTGGGCTCTGGTGGCAGTGCAGCTATTTTGCTCCATCTAGTGGGATCCTTGCGGCATGAGGAAGAGATAGCCAGGAGCCAGAGGAGCAAACCGCTACAACCGGGCACAGGACCAGCTCAGCCCAGGCTGTGGCTCAGCTCTCGGACCCAGACAGCAGACGCATCAGGGGAGCTGGCGCGGACTCTGCATGGAAAGCAGTGCTGCTTGCCCTGACACCTAGACACTGAAGGCTGGGGGAGATGTGAGTGTTCCCCGCCGCAGAGCAACACAGGAAAGCCGCAGGAGGCTGCCACCGTTGATTTGGCTCTCAGGGCACCAGAAGCAAAGCCAGCAAGACTGGGCAATTTTTAATGTTCAAACAGCCTAGCAAAAGATTTATGACTGCAAATACATAGTGTGGGAGAGATAAATTGGAGCAGGACTCTCCAGGCTCCAAGAGAGGAGTCAGCTTCTCAGCTTGGTCAATAAAGTATTTAAGCACCGAGTGCTGTGTGAGTTGTCATAGATTAAAATTTGAAAATCTTTTATAGAGCAACAAGGTCCTCCATTATAACTCTGGGCTTTGGATCATTTGCAGGTTGTTCAAGTGACAAGAGTTATGCCACAGAGAACATCCTTGGATACACTACCCTATCAGCCCAATGGCCATGTGAGGAAACACTTATTTCTCAAATTGAGAACTAGTTTCCTGGGATAAAGGAGTCCAAAAATGTTTCCCTAAGATTATCCCATCTCTCAATTGCTCTTGAAACAATTATGTGTCTCTTACAGGGATTTCTGCTGGCATAGTGAGCAATGCATACATTGGACTGCAAACTGCTAGGTCAGCAGTTCAAATCCCCTAGTCTCTCCACAAGCAGGAAATCATGATTTTTGCTCCAACAAAGAGTTACAGCCTCTAGGGGCAGTTTCACTTCACCCAAAAGGTCACCACGAGTAAAAATCTTTGCAATGACAGTGAGTTATGTGGGTTTCATAGACTCTGGTACACTGGCGCTGGCTGAAATCTCAAGATAATTTTAACTTCCTACCCTGTTTGTCAGCAGTATTGCTAAAATGTTCTTACTGTTGCTGAAATGTACTGTGCTTGAATGGTTTAATTTGTTGTGATTTTCAGCTGTAAGCTAACTTCTCTGAATAATCAACACCCTGTCTTGGCTCAAAAGAGTCTGGAATGTGCGCCCTATAAGACTTGATCACCTAAAGATCAAGTAGTTGTCATCATCAGAGGAGTTTCTGCCTAGCACACATGGTTAAGTGCTCATCTACTACTCAGATACGCCTTGAAAGAAAGGTCTGGCAACTTGTTACAAAAGCTAGAGCTCTGGAAAACTCTACTGGATGCAAGTCCATTCTGCAACACAAGAGTTCACCACGAGTTGGAATCAACTGCATGGCAATCGACTGGTGGTTTTGGTTGTCATCAACAGTTCCTGTGAAAGCAGCTCTGAGCTTTAATGAAGTGCATTACTTTATAGTCAGGTTAAGCTGAGCCCTGGGCTTAGAATTAATTTCCAGTTCCAACTGTGGCCTATCACCAACCCAGAATTAGAGACTGATATCTCATTCACTGCTGTGGATTCAATACTGGTTCTTAACACCCCCCTAGGGGTTTCTGAGGCTGTAACTGTTCGTGGGAGTCTTTTTCCTGAAGACCTCTATAGATAACCTCCATTTTATAACAGAGCATGGAGTTGGGAATTGTCATTGAACTTATTCAAATTCATAGTTACCCGACCAATTGTGGGCTTTGATCTGAACTCACCACATCCCTACTGAGTGTTTCTGCCATGGGAAAACCTGTCAGGGTTGTTTTACAGCTCTTGTGGAGCATCTGCTGAGTTTAAACCACTGTGCTTTTGGTTAGCAGCCCAGCCAACACTTAACCCACAATGCCACCAAAGGTCCTTTGTAAAATAGAAATAGTCCTAAAAGGATTCAGATTGATAGGATAACTAATCAGTAAGCAACTCTTTTCTACTCACTCTTCAATAACTCTTTTGACCATTTCTAAAGGAGCATTTTTATTTTTGATGAACTTTTCATTTAACCAATTTTCTCTCTTCCCCTTCTAATCAAGAGTTAATTATCTGTAAACACTACGACAGTGAATTAGAAGTGTTCCCATTCAAAACTAAACCAAAACCAAACCACAATCATGAAAAGTCAGTCTGATCTGAACATGCATTGAACAGAATTTTCAGATTTGCTTCCCAATTTCATTCCAATGAAATTTGAAGATGGGATTATTTTATACCTGGCTCTTAAACATGAAGTCATATGGGATAAGAAAAGGGCAGGAGCCCTTGTGGGTTAATTTCACAGTATATCATTGAGTTGAGGGATGGTAAAATTTACAAAGGTGGGTTCCTCTCAGGAGTACCACCTGGCTGCTTCCCTGGCAGGCATTTATCTTTCAGCAGATCAAATTAGAGGTTTCTCTTTCACCTCAATTGACAAATGCATTTCCCCTGCTGTCTACCCTGTTTTCCCAACCTCGTCCCTTGTGCAGAGGGAGGTACAGAGCTGGGAGGAAGCTATTCATGGACTTGTACAGCTCAGAAGATACCACTCAGCCTCAGAGGTCTGTCTCTGTGTTCACATTTGAAACAAAGAACAGAGTTCTGGAGATTCATACCCTGATGCTACTTCAGAAAACATACCCCACACCTCTCTCTTTCATCTCATGTCATCACATGAGTCCACACAACCATATCATTAAATGACAATATTAGTTCTAGAGAAGTTTTCTTTTTCATTGATAAAAAAGTAAGAACAAATAAAATCATGTGTACAATATATAGAGGATAATGTGTGCCTAGGATATCATGCTCATATGGAGGTGGGAAGAAGAAAGAGATTCAAGTATTTGGACATGAAATGACTATATATATGTATATATATGTGTGTGTGTATATATATATATATATATATACTGTACATTCCAAAGATTTAAGGTAGGTTATATAGAACATCACTGAAAGGAAATATGAGCTGGTCCATTAATAAGATGCATGTGAGCTTAAGGGGGCACATCTGTAGGACAGGGTGGTCAGAGGGCAGTTAGATGATTTCAACAGGAAATATCAACAATGAAGAGTCACTGGAGAAATATAGGCCAATTGATATTGACAGCATTTGCGTTCTCACATCTGGCCGTTTAATGATTTATTTTGTTGATTGCTATTTCATGTGTGTCAGAGATTCAATCTCAAGCTGGATGAGACAGGGACTTTGTTTAACTCTAATATCCATCAGGGCATAGCTAGAACTCAGGTCACTGAGGATGTCCAAGAAATACTGGACATTCTGATTCATTAAGAACACCAGGAGTAGGCCAGTGGTTGAGGCATTCACCAGCTAAACCAAAGTCCTCTGGCTGGAACCCAGTAGCCACTCTCTGGTAGAAAAAAGATAGCAGTCTGCTTCTGGAAAGATTATGGGGAGGTCAGGTTAGGCCCCAGAGTGTCACTATGAGCTGGAATTATCTCCATGGCACTGGGGGAAGTTCTGGTCAATATTGTCTCCGGAGATGTAGAAAGGCACAGCATTTCTTCAAATTCAGAGATTGATTTATACATGTACCCGCATTTTGCGCGCACGTGCGCACACACACACACACACACACACACACCCTCGATTTCATACCGTGAGCAAGTGACTTTTTGACAATCCACTAATTATTGCATGAATCACCTGGGTTCTCACCTCAGCCTCAACTCCTAGCTGGAAATTATTTTTAGCAAGCTGATAATTCTTCTAGGATGAGACCCTGTCCAGATATCCGTAAAGGCAGGAATTCACAATAGAACTGTACACAGAAAAGTCACTAAAAAACAATAGGAGTACTGATATTTTCAGGTGTCTTTGAGTAGATTCTCACTGTGAGCAACCCCAGATAACAGATGGGAACCAGTCCCATTGGGGTTCTCTCGGCTGTAGTTTCTGCAGCAGCAGAGGATCGGGTATTTCTCGCCACTCGCCACTGGATGGATTCAAATCACTAACCTTTACCTTCACAGATGAGCACCTAAACATTGAGCTCCCGGAGGTGCCTGTAGTCACGCTATTACTCTACATGTACCACCATTGATTAGATATGTACACAGAATTTCTATACCTAATTGTATTCATAGCAAAAGTCATCTAAATTAAATCTATTAAAGATCCCCCTATCATTGTTATGAATGAGGTCTTTTCCCTAAGCCTCCCAAACACATGCAGTCCAGATCTCAACATGATGTCTCCCCCTTTTGGCACTAATTGCTCTACTAAGTCATCCTGAAGAGCTGTCGGTGTTTCTTCTTCTTTCATGTTGTTGTTGGCCTCAGCAGGTAGTTTAAATTCCCTTGATGAATGTGTTCCCCACCAAACCACATTCGAATGTCCATTTTTCTTTCAGGGTAAAGTGCTTTCTGGCTATATGCAAGTCCCAGAGGCATTCCATAAACCAAGATACTTATTCTTTCTTTGTTTTTAAATCATTTCATTGGGAGCTCATACAACTCTTATCACAATTCATAGGTATATACATTGGGTCAATGCATTTGTACATGTTTCCATCATCATTTTCGAAACCTTTTTTTTTTCTACCTAAGTCCTTGGTATCAGCTCCTCACTGTTTTCCTTCCCTCTCCCACCTTCTCTCCCTCATGAACCCTTGATGATCTAAACAGTATTATTTATTTTTCATATCTTACACCGACTGTTGTCTCCCTTTACCCATCTTTCTGCCATCTATCCCCCTCGGAGGGGGTCCTCCTATGAATATCATTGTGCTTAGTTCCCCCTTTTTCTCCTCACCTTCCTCCTTCCCTCCTGGTATGGCTACTCTTACTATTGGTCTGGAGGGGTTTATCTGCCATGGATTTCCTGTGTTTTGAAAGCTCTTACTGTACCAATGTACATGCTCTGGTCTTGCCAGATTTGTAAGGTAAAATTGGGTCCATGCTAGTGGGGGGGGGGGAAGGGAGAGGGAGGAAGCATTAAAGAACCAAAGCATTAAAGAAATCTGTATGTTTCATTGGTCCTATAATGTAGCCTGACTGGCTTATCTCTTCCTTGTGATCTGTCTGTCAGGGGATGTCCAATTGTCTACAGATGGGCTATGAGTCTCCACTCCCTACCCCTCCCCACGTCATTCACATTGATATATTTTTATCTGTTTTTTTTTTTTGTTCAGGGTCTTTGATACCTAGTCCCATCTACACCTCATGATCACATAAGCTGCTGTGTTCTTCCATGTGAGCTTTGTTGCTTCTCAGCTAGAATTGTTGCTTGTTCATCTTCAAGCCTTTATGACCCCAGAAGCTATATCTTTTGATAGCCAGGCATCATAGCTTTCCTCCCCACATTTGCTTAGGCACCCAATTTGTCTTCAGCATTTGTGTCAGGAAGATGAGCATCACAGAATGTTAGGTTATTAGAACAAAGTGTTCTTGCAATGAGAGAGTACTTGAGTAAAGGCCCAATTTTCTTAAAGTTAGACCAAGTATCTGGTGGGGAATTATGTCCTGTAGTTTTGCTCCTCAAGCATGAAACTCCTGGGAATTTCTGAATGTTCCCTCAGTGAGGCATCTTCCAGCAAGGATTTCTCTGTTCATGTTCCCTCTGAGGTCTCGTCTACATACACCTGACTATAGAACATCCTGAGTAGTTTTCCTCCTCATCGCCTTCCCTAGTGTTATAATGAAAAGACTAGCAGCTTGTAATAAATGCTTGTCAGGATACAAACACTTCTAATTAATTCCTTGTAATGCTATTTCTTATATCAATTAAGTCAGTCCTGGGGAACTAACTCCTTCCTGGAAAGGCCAGCTCTCCACAACTGCCTCATGAGACTCTTCACTAACAGGAATCACCTATAGGAAAGTGGTGGTCCAAATTCTATCAGCTCATCTTTGCCTCCCAGGCATGTGGCCATTTTCCCTCTCTCAGGGGTCTCAAACTATTAAAAACAGCATCCCCTTAGGTCACTCAGTCAAAAAGAGATTCACCCGTCAAACCTCTCCCCCCCCAATACTCCTTGCAATAATCAGTGGCTACAATCTAGGAGCAGTGGAAGGTTTAGGGAAGGGGTGCCCACTAACTCCTTTCTCAGAATGAAGATCTCCAGTGGATGGATGTCAGGCCAGTTGGCTATAGGCTTAGAGGGCAGGCCAAGGGAGCACCTAAGGGTGTAGGTGACCAAGAAAAAGAAGTATCAAGTTAGAGAGAAGGCACTGGACTCAGAGAAATGACTCTAACGTGAATACCCAGGGCAGGTAGGCTCTTGGAAAGAAGGAAAAACAAAAAAAAATGAAAATCATTATCTATGAAATCAATTCTGATTAATAAAGACCTTGTTCCAGTTAGAATAAAATTATACTCCACAGGGCTTCCAATGGCTGATTTTTCAAGTTGATAACCAGGCTTTTTTCCAGAGTAACTTTTGGGCAAATTCTAACCTGTCTGTTATATCCAGAGATCCCCAGGGAGAGAGGCAAAGCAGTACTCAATGAAGACCATGTCAAAGTGCAACAGAGCCCACCATCCTTTGACACAGGAAGAAGGTTTGCACAAGAAAGTTTCTTCCTGAAAGCACAGGGTAGCCTTCTCAAAAGTATCACTATGAGAAATCCACACAGACCCTTTAAACCTCATAGTGGGAGATTCTATTTAAAACTTCCTTGCAGGGCTGAATCCCGGTGGTATAGTGGTTGTGCACGGGACTGTGGCCCACTGGGATGGAGGTTCAATTCCAGCAGTGGGGCTGGGCCTCCTCCTCCCATCACTGGAGAGCAGTGATGCCCACCACAAAAAAAAAAAAAAAACTTCCTTGCAAACATCCTGAACATATAGGTATTTATTCCACAAATGCCAGACCTGGGGAGTCCCTCTTGTCCTTACTTTAATCCAAGGAAACATCCTTGGTCAATAACAATCCCACTTTTGTAGTGAAACAACAATCTTTGGATTTCTCTATAATTACGCATTTTAAACAATCACACTAAAATTTCCAGTAAATTACAGGCACAAGGTAATATAACCAAGCCATAGTGATGGCGGCAGTTGGTTCAAAATCTAGACTCTGTTGGCAAAACTCTATAGGAGAATATTTGCAAGTAATCTATTCAGAACTCACTTCATTGTGAATGCGCTTTTAGATTCAATCATTTGATTCCAAAGACTGGCCATAAGAAGGGACGCTTACAAACCAGGGCAGCATTGGCTGTGGAGAGGACAAACGCAAATGTTGCATTTCTTTCCATGTACACTCGTGCCTCTTTCAAACTGAAGCTCAAAAAATGCCTCTTGAAAAAAAAATGCCTCTTCCCTCTGTGGAGTGTAAAAACTAAGTGCTGGCTCAAATTTAGCAGCTAGAATAATCCTCATACCAACTTGATTTTCCATCTGATTAACTGCATTATTTATATTTATATTTCTTTATTTTTGGCAGGAAGAGGCAAGGAAACTTGATTTCGCTACTAGCGACTTTACAAATTTACATTTCCATGACAAATAGAAGCAAAACCGAGGACACATTCTTCAAACACAGTACTTTCTCGATTTTGACAAATCTGGGTATCAAACTTGTAACAAGAGAAACTGTGGACCAACCCATCCAGTACTTAGCTTTAATGACAGATTTTATTAAAAGTAGTTAAACCTTAAACAGCTTTCCAACCAAGTCCGGTCATCATTGATTTTCGTAAGTGAAGATTTCTTGAACTAGCCATGCAATTTACTCTTGTCTAAGCCCGGTGACTCTGTCCATTCGGTAGTGGGTTGCTAATTATAAAGTTGGCAGTTCAAACCCACCAGCTGCTGTGAGTTAAAATTGTGGCACTACGTTTGCGCAATGGTATAATCTGCCAAGAGTATGCCTTGGAAAGCTTATTAGAGAGTTCTATCCTGTCCTTCAAGATCAACATGAGCTGGAATTGACTTGACAGCAAGAGACTTTGGTCTTGGTTTCTTTTAGCACTTCCAGGGTGGGACACAGGGCAAATGGTTTTCCCAGCTGTTATTGAGGAGGTTGGAGATTAAAGTCCACAGAGGTACCTCGGTGAAAAACAAAAACAAAACCACTCACGGATATCATATAGAGCATAGTTCTATTCTGGCATATTTGAAGGGACCTTGAGTCAGAAGCAAAACAAAACAAAACAAAACAAAAAACCACCCAGAACCACAAATAGTTGCTGTTTGTTTTCTGTCTCCCATATGGTAGCGTTGAGTAGTTGAGAGAGAAGTTGTTGAGCTAGTGAGGCCCAAACTAACCATTTTCTTGCCCTTTCCTGAAAAAGCTTGTCCAATTCTGGATTAAAGGGATGCTGTATCGACCATTCCCTCTATCTTCTACATTGCTCATCAGACTGCCATCTCTGCTCTTCCCTTCCAGACCTGCTATTTCCAGCCTCACCGAACTGCCTCATGTGCCAGGCTACTTGTCTCGCAAAAGTTCGCCAACCATCTTTTCCCAGTCTTATGGTGTACCCTTGTCTATTGTATTGATCCTCTGTACATCCCAATAAGCTAAGCCACTCTCAGTAAGGTCAAATCACATTTCACAACGGCAAGAATGTTGCTTTTAACTTTGACAAGTCAAGAGCAAAAGAAGTAGCCTTCCCAAAGGAAAGATTATGAAAGAACAATGGAAGGTAGATTTGTGAAATATTGACTAAGCCATGTTGCTTTCTTTCTTTTTTTTTTTTTCAGCATCACTTGCGCTTATTTGTACAAAGCACAAGAAGGCACCAATACCCTGCAGGTGCAGCCCGGGGCTCACCCAGTCCCTCTGACCCTTACACGGAGAACTCTACTTTTTGGGAGCCGGGAGCCTTTGGGAGCTTGAGCTGGGGCTGGGACGCATTTGGGAGCTTTTGCTGGAGTTGAGACCTTGGCTGGGGCATCAGCCTTGCTTTGTGCCTTGGTCTTGGGCCGGCAGAGTCTCAGGTCCTTGGCAATACATGCCTGAGCCCGCTTGCCAAGCTTGGGGTGAGCACTGTAGGCCAGTCGGCTGAGCTTGTGGTTGACGTCTATTGGGGTCTTGGTCTTGACCTTCCTGGGCTTTACAAGCTCATTGATGGCCTTGGCATAAGCAGCTGCTGCCTTGGCATTATTGGGCTG
This sequence comes from Nesogale talazaci, assembly GCA_004026705.1. Classification (NCBI taxonomy): domain Eukaryota; kingdom Metazoa; phylum Chordata; class Mammalia; order Afrosoricida; family Tenrecidae; genus Nesogale; species Nesogale talazaci. The sequence goes on from PVJH01000469.1 coordinate 258,943, forward strand.
AATTTTCTTCAGGCCCTTCTTGTTGTGCTTCTTGGCGAAATACATGTTCCTCAGGAACTTGGGGTCCTCCCCCTTCAAGGACTCATACCGTTGTCATAGGTTTTTTTTAAATGTCATTTCTGTGCCATTTCCAGGATTGCATGTGTGTGGTGTGATTCTTGGACTTTGCCATGTCTGCATTGACACCTGCTGCTCCCGGAGCACCAGGGACCAGAAGAGTTAAACAATGTTTGTTAGAAACATAGAAAATGGGGCTGGGGAAGGTACAGAAAACATTGCCTTCTGACAGGCTGTTGCTTCTTCCACAAGTGATATTTCCTTGAACAAGGTCAGGCTTTTCTTTGGGCACGAGGGTGGAGAAAGGTTGTCAAAATGCATGTAATCAAAGTAACTCATAAATGATTTACTGTGCAAAAATGGTTTACCACTTCCATAGGGCATTTAAAAATAAAAGACCAGATGTAGTCTCTTACAAGAATAACATATAATATTATGAGAAGACTTTTCTTGCTCTGACATCCAATGGCCCACTTCTTGGAGGATAGTAATTCAATGTTGAGTGGCGATTGCTTGGATGAATGCAGATGACATGCCATCCCTGCCCGGGTTTGTGTCCCGAAGGTAGGGATGCCATGTGGTAGCACAGATATTTCTCCATGGCTGCTTTTCCACAAATATGATGGGTAATTGTGATTGTTCATAAAGAGAAGTCTTTTCTAGCAAAATATGATAGCATTAGCTCAAATTCATGTCAATATAATTAAGTTTCAGCCTGTCACATCTCGGATACTGGCTGAATGGATTTTCATTAAATTTGGAGGCATTGTGTCATATGCTAAAATTATTTGGGGCGGGTAGCAAAGGATTTACCACAGGAAACATTGCAGTAAAAATCTGCAGCAGCTGCAATGGGGTCACATGAGATGTCTAGACACCTCCTCTCCATGACAGACAGGCCATAGGTAACAGAATGGCATGACAGAGCATAAAAACTGTGCTTTCAAATGAGTCTCCTATTCGTAAAGGAAGGAGCTTTTTATTTTAGACATACTTGTCTCCCATCAATTGATTTCCTGGAATGACATTCCCATTGGGGAAAGTAGGGGAACAATGTCCATCTACTTTCAAAAAGAGTGTTTGCATTTAATATAGTCATGCAAAGTATGAATGACTGATATGCGCCTACAGAAAGAGAAAGAAAACAAAGAGAATAAAGTGCTGGAGCCAAGAGTATTTGGATTGCAAGTAACCAAGCAACAGAGAGCAGCAAGCAAACCCAAAAGGGTGGCACCATGGCAATTAGCCTGTGTCTTCACTGCTGCCCTAGTGGCAGACTTTCATCTGTCTTTTAGCTTGTGTGATCCCTTCTCCTAGCAGTGCCTACATTCTGATCCTCACCTGAGACACCCCTTTAAGAGTGCTCCCCAACAGACCGAGGAACCTATTACTTATGACACTTAACTGAGGCCATGCCCCTCAGCTGGTGGAAGCAGTAGCAAGGAAAGACAGCAGGCCACTAAGACAAGCCATGTGAACCATGAGCACTGACACTACCAAGGACTGCATCTCACCGGTGCCAGGGCTGGCCACTTACATTCATGAACAAAATCGGACACGTGTGATCTTGACAGGTAGTAAAGCAATTTTACCAACTCTGCTAAGTGAGATTTAAACAAGTGAGGCTCAGTGCACTAACCACTGAATTTACCAGCTACAAATCAAATAGCATATTAAGAAAAAAATCTTTTTTGGGAACTAGACTTTCTGGAAAAATTTCAAGATACCCAATGTACACAATAAAACCGCTTAGTAAAGCACATAGTTATTCTCCACTGGGTTCCTGTAATAGATGCTATTCCTGCCAAAAACCTAAAATTTTCCTTCATCTCTTAGACAAGTCATAAATGTCATCTTCACAATGTTACTCTATCGATCACCTCTATGCCAGCCTGTAGCCCAGGGATGTGGAGCCCTCCGGGGGAGCTGGGAAGCAGGGTAGGGCTCCCTGTCCACTGGAGGAGGGTCCATTGTTCCCTCACAGGGATCCAGTACAAAACACTCAACTTGGGCTCACACTCATGGACAAAAAGAGTTCTTAGCAAAAGGAAGAATGAGCTCTGGCCTGGATTCTAAAAGAAAAAAAAGTGATTTGACAATGTCTGTCAATGTCACAGGACGCTCACTTAGGAGGAGCATTATAGCATCAGGGGCAAACTCATGAACTCAGGGTTGACTTGGACTCACATCGATGGCTTCATCCTTAAAGTGAGGATATGATTATCTACTTATCATATTGTGTGAGGAAAAAGAAAATCAGAAAACATACTGCAAAGTCACAGATCAGCATCTGACACCTGGCAAGCACTTGGAAAAGCAATATAACTTATTATCACTTGGGGAAATATTGCTGAATATGGTTCTCCTTGCTGGAAAAGTAATCTCATGAAAAATGATCCATATTTGTGCAATTAAACTAATTTACATGTAAGCCAACTAAAAAAAACACCAGATAGGAATGGCATCTCTAAGAGTAGGCTTGCAATTTCCAATCCTTATTTTAGTAGTAATAGCAGCCATCAAAACAATAACATCTTATTCTCCTTTGAGACATTTCCTCTTGACTATGGACATGCAACACTGAGATTGCATTTGTTCTATGATATATCCCAAAGCTATCATCAGCTCAGGTTAGAAACCAGGATTTCTATAAATAGCAAAGGTCAATGCTGATCTTACAGAAATGAAAGGAAGTTAAAACAGGGACGAATTTAGGCGGATAGAGGAGAATAAATGTACTTCCTCCAACAGTAATTGGGGTGTGCACATAATCTGGTCTAGGACAATGGAATTGAGGGAAAATAGATTATTTTATATCAAATAGCTGAACCATTTCTCTGTGTTCAGGTCATCTTGATGTGCTACACACAGCCACTCACCAAATCTTTCTTATGTGCCTGACATCACGCTGGAATGAACAGGAGGGTGGTGAGAGAAATGTGGAAAAAAAGAGAAAGTCTGGGGCAAAGTATGACTTTATGAAGTGTGCATGAACACTCAAACGTGCATGAACAGCAAGCATACTTAGCTTCATGGTTGCTATGTGACCACAGACTATTGGTCAAAGGTTCTTCAGTTATCAAGAGAGTTCTATCCTCATTATGTCATTAGCTTTTGTGATAGAATCACAGTTATGTATTTGTGTGTTAAGACAGAATTTGACATCATAGACCCATCAAGAGAGACCAACTATAATTATCAAAATGAATTCCTTCCCTTTAACCTTGGCAATCAAAGTATGTTCCCCCAAACTAATAATCTAATAGTAATAATAACACTAATAATTTCACTTGCCTGAAGACCAACTGAAGAAACCGTGACCCAATAATGGATGCCACAAAGAGAAAAGTAAGCGAACAAACCATTACTAACTGTGCTTAAAGGCTTTCACTTTGGGTATGGCCGATTGAATTCTGCTGTATAGAAAAAGAAAACACATTAGATATGAAAAGGATAAAGGCAAACTTTCTAAGATTGAGGTCAGACAAAATTTCTCCTCTCTAATCTCTGGGTCTTGCTGTTGTGTCTGTCACTTAAAAACAACATGGATCATCTGCTGTCAGATAAACACTGATAGTACATCCAAAGGAAATGGAAATTGATTCTTCCTGGCTCACACTAGATCGACACATTTCATTTATGTACAATCTCACCGTCTTGACTTGTGGCTGGATAGGATACAAAGAAACTATTTTAATAAAATCTAATTCTGCTTTTTTAAAAAAAGCTTCATCATCCCAGATTTATGCCCCAGTTAGTGGGAGATTACGTCTGACAGAGACATGAGATGTTAGTCTATAGACATGGCTGTTTTTAACTGATGTTACTTCAAGATGTTTCCCCACTCTAGCAATGGAAAACATTTTTTTCAAAAAAATTAAAAATAGAGAATTGCTGCTATAAAACATATACATCGCAAAGGACTCATATTCTGCATTTTTCTTAAACCACTTACCATAAAACCTTCATTTTTTATGGCCAGCTCAGTGCCGATGTCATGATTTGCAGCGAGAAACAACTGATTTCACAGCATCAGTCAGTCATAAATCTTACAGACCTATGTTCCGAATCCCACAGCAGCATCCAGTGCCACAAATGAGATTTCTCTCCTCAAAGTGTGACTTGTGTTTGCAACTTTGATTAAAAAGAACAAAGTTGAGAAAACAGTAACTATGTCCTCCTCTCCAACTGTGGATGAAAATGCTACAAACATTTGTTTCCCCAACTGTAAACCATTTGAACTCTAGCTGTAGGCCTGCTAATGGTGGTGGTGTGGGCGAGGGAGGGGAAGTTTGCCATACACGACCCTTGTCCAGCCACACAGAGAACACGTTTATTGCACGGTGGTGCCTCCCTGGAAGAAAGATCCTGAAACATTAGAGGAGGCGGGTGGAGCGTGTGAAAAGATAGATGCAAGCAAGATGGTGGGGTTTATTATGCTGTTTACTTTGCACAGCCTGGGCGGGGGGGAGGATAGACGACTGAATGGCTCTTCTATATTAATAATCCTTCCATGAAAGTTGGATTAGATTTAATCCGGGGCAGGCAGAAAGGTGTGGAGATGAGAAAGAGACACTATCATTGATGATTTCATCAACTACTTTTTGTTAGGTGCCATCAAGTTGGTTCTGACCTGTAACTGCCCGATGTGAAACATTAAAACAAAACCACTGCCTGACACTGAGCCATCCTGACCACGCCGGTTGATGGAAGCAGATCTAGTTACTAAATAAGGAGCGACCCTAGTGTATACAGATACAGTGGGATGAATAGGACTGTTCCAGATATGAATGGATGGTGAAGGCACAGAAATCATGGGTCTGCAAAAGGCATTCAGAGTCTCAAGGTTTGAGATTTATAAAAGAAGCAAATGACATTGGAGCAAATGAAGATGGTGTTGGGGGGAGTGAGTTGAAGGGTGATGAGGTGTGGTCTCTGATCCAGCAGAGTTTTGTATTCTTCATGAGATAGGCAGGACCTGAAGTTGAGTGCCACAAGACAGGTGACTTTCTTTTCTAACATAGAAGCCACTTATCATGAAATTCAAGTTGAAGCATATTGACAGCAATTGTATAATCATTACCAAAATCAATTTTAGAACATTTTCTTCTTTCTTGCACTCATTGTATTAGCACCCCACCCCCCTCAACCATCCCTGGCATATCCCCCACTAAACCATTAATCCAATTATTATCTCTACAGAGTTACCTATCCTGGATTTTCTATTCTGAAAACATACAAAACACAAACAAACCACCACAGCAAAAACTAACAATAACAGCAAAGCAAAAGAGAGAAAAGCCTCAATTTAAAAAAAATAAAAAAGCAAGGGCCATTAAAAACCAGAGGAACTTTAAAATGGGTCAAAAGAAAGATAAAATGATAAAATTAAATATTCACCTAATGATATCTGCAATAATCCACTTTAAGACCCGAGACTTTTTATGCCAAAAGGATTAGAACAAATCACAAGTTGTGAGAAGGCAATACTAGTACTGCTCTGGCTTACTAGCAGAGGCATCTCAGAGTTTTCAGAGAACACTGAGCACTCAGAATTGAGTAATACTTCATACGGGCTGATTCCCCTCCCCCCCTTATTCCAAATATATAAACTTTCTCATCTACTAATGCTGTTGCCAAGGTACAATCATCAAACAGTATGACTTCCTTGAGTCTAGATCATGGTTATGCTCCTATTATGATTCTCAGTGACATTTCAGTGTATAGGGATGGAGCCTGGAACAGAACCTTACATATTTATGATACTGTCACATTCCCTGAACCAGGTGGGAAAGCTTAGTTAATTTGGTAAAAAGCAGAACTGCTTTCAAGAGGTATTCCACAGGGTGGTTCTCCTGCCTTACAACAGGTTGCTTGAATAGTGACTGGTTCACTCAGAGCCTTCTGTAACATAGCTTTCCAAATAGGGTATACCCCTGAAAGGTTTTCCTATAGATCCTAGGTGGCTAAACACTTTGACAAATCTTTCCTCTCTCCCATCCCATTTCCTCTCATGAGTTATTTGTGTTTATATTTAGACTTCGCTTTGGCTAGGGGTCTAGCCTCTTTAATAAGTTCCAGGAGCACAGGACATTTAGAGAACACCTTGTTGACATTTTAGGAAGCACAGACTTGGAAGTCATGTTGTTGATGTCTCCATGAAGTGAGACAGAAACCAGCTGTGACAATCCAGTGGGTGGAGAGGGGTATGCCAAGTTAGGGCCAGGGAAACTGGAATTTAGGAAAATATCAACATAAATGAGAATGAGGAAATATTGACATGTATCTAAATATAGGACTTACGCAAGCTGGTAAAATTTACCTCAAAAAATTGGGATAAGAAGCAAGCACCACATAATCATTCAAGAAACATAATACCCCACTTTCAGTGGCCCCAACCACACACATACCAGAATTTTAGCTAATGAAACATCATCAACAGCAGCAACAGAAAAACACATATTTTTTTTCTATGTCGATAACTAGAAAAAAAGTATGAGAAGATGATTTGATGGGATTTAAAATTAAGACCATGGAGATCTAGACATAAGTCACAACTGCCTGGAAGAAAATGTTTGCTGTACTGCCCAAGGTTTCAAATTACAAAGACTATGTACATGATGATCATGGTTTAATTCCATTTCCATGAACTTTTAAAGTCCCTTTGTGTGTGCATGTACACATGTAGATATCTATGCAATTTTAAAATCAAGGTAGAAATCAGATAAAAAGCATGATGAGGTGAGTATATTATAGAAATGAGATGTGCACTGAAGCAGAATTTGGCACATCGGAAGATCGGAGTGAACAAAAAAAGGAGACCAAAAGAGAATGCAAGCCAAGATGATGCCATGATGGACTGTTCGTGGCTGATTTTCTATACTACCTTGTAGTCTTATGGCTTTTTCTCTCGTAATACATTGCAAGTGGCATTAGTGCTTGGGTGTATGAGGGATGGGCTCTTCTGCCCATGGGTAGACTGGATGGCCAAGGTGGAGTTAGACAAACTCTGTGTTGTTTAGAAAGCATGCTTTCTCAAAAGCAGCAGTTTTATTATAAGGCAATTTGGATAAAAAGCAAACCTACACAACTGGAGGTGATTAAATCTGCATGATTAAATTCTAGGAATTAAAAACCTATAAAAAGCGGTGTAGCACAAGGATCTGTCTTGAACACATTTTGACCATTAATCTGCATGTGTTTATCTGCCCAATCCCACTTCAGCCTTTTCTTCATTTTTTTGTGATTGCTCAGAAGTTTATCATGTATCCAGGACCAGGAAAGGGGGTTCTAAAGAGAGTAGTTACTTTCTATGTTTCTTCCACTTCAGCCTCTCCTTGACATTTTCACAGATTCTGGGAGCTATACATATCGTAAAAAGGAAGCTGAACACCAGAAAACTTAGCAGGAATGAGTGATTTAAGAAACGAAAGATCTTTAAAAGATCTAAACAGACACTATGTTTTCTATTGCAGTCACAGGAATGGTGAGAATGCATTTTGTTTGCTTAGTCAGTCCTGGGATAGAGTGCTTCCTGAAGCAGCAGCAGAGTTGTAAATCACCATTAGTAAAGAATAGTAGTGAGAAATAGGGTTCTCTCCCACCTTGGCATGGCAGCTTAACTACAAGCCTCTCTGCTGCAGATGGAAGCCTTTTGCAAATCTGCAATTTCACACTTGCACAATGCTGGGGGATGTGGGAGTGTGCATGGCAAACCAAGAGTTTAGAGGGGTCATCTAAGACCAAGCCTTGCCTAAAAGTAAAGAAGCCCTAAACAATGACTATCAGTTAGGAAAAGTACTCAATAGGAGAGGTGAGGGAAAGAGAAAATTGTCTTAAATTATACTGGTGATATTTTAGCCTTTTATTATCAACATTAAAAAGTTACACACACATATATATTAACTGATGAATATATATATTCATATATATATTTATATTTATAACTGATGCTCTCATATTTGATAAAATACAATTACACCTGTTTTATAGCTTTTAGGTGATCTTCATTATTAAGCTTGATGAAGCTCCAGCTTTTTCCATGTATGACTTGGTTGAGTTGAAGATATGTGGGGTTTGAGGTAATTTGTTTCAAAATAATATTTGCATTTTTACTTAGACTTTTCATTTGAGGACACTTGAAGGGATAGTGCTGTAAAAAGACTTAAGGTGACATTTTCCCAGCAGAGTTTGTGCTTGTTTGGGTAAGAAAGGCACCAGAGTCCTTGTCTCCTTGAGTTGTCCTTTGGGAAAGATTTGGGGAGAAGATAAAAGAGATGGGCTTAGATCTTGAGATGTTGTAATGTCTAGCCTGAAAATCCTCCCACATTAAGATGGGCATGATACTTGAAATAATATTAAAAATGGTGTCATCCTTTTATCTGACTTTAGCATATAATGAACGGGGTAAAAATTTAAACAACTCTAAGAAAATCCAGGCCTACAGAATACAGTTCAAGTTCCCTCATCAGAAATCACAACTCTTCCAGTGTATAATTTCAACCCAATTGATAAACCTTTCATAGCCTCTCTGTCTTTTGAATTCAGAATGACATTCAAAAAATTATTTCTGCCAATACTAATGGAGTCCCTACTGTAAATAGAGCACCTAGCTGCCAAGTGAAAGACTGGAGGTCTGAGTCTACTCAGATTTGCTTCAGCAGAAAAGTCTAGTTATCTGCTTCCACAACTAGTCATTGAAAATCATAAAGTATTCTGTCAGATGCGACATAGCCATGAGTCAGCACAGAATTGACAGCAACTGGCATTCTTGTCAACAAAAATGGTCACCAGTCCCTATATTCATATGCTTAAATGCTATCCAAAATCCAAGGGTCAGTTTTCATGTCAACATCTCTTTGACCATACCTTTTGTCTTCCAAAATTTCCATAATTTTCACCATCCTTGAAACCCCACCGAGAAATAACAGACTTCTCCTTTCGTATCTTTTCTACATTTTGTGTGGTGATTATCTGACGTTCTAACTTTTATCTAAAAGGTTCTAATAACCTGGAACAAACAAATCGTTCTATCTTCATTATAGAGAAGATATCTCCACCGAGACTTTTGGGTGTTTAACACTACACTTCCAATGTACCACAGAGGATAGTGACCCAGGACAACTTACCAGCTGGAAGGCACCCCATCCTTCAGTCAAGTTAACAGAATTCAGTACTGCCTGAGCACTGTTATCATTATGGAGGAATGTCCTAGAGATGTATCTTTGCAAGAGAAATTGAAGAGAGAATCCTCAGAGAGACTTCCTTCAGGAGAAAGAGGTTCTGGCTTGCATTCTTACTTCAGCCAGTAGTCTTAGCTCTTGAAGGAAAAAAAAAAGCAGGAATTCTGACTGTAGTGAGCTATCTCACACTGATAAGTTCTTAGGCAAACAATGTTGACTAACAAGCGCTCATGGTCCCAGTACTTAGATCCTCATATGGACAATTCATAACTGGTAAAAAAAAGTTGGGGTTTTCACAAGTTCTTATGAGTGAGCACAAAGTTTTGGCACATAAACTACAGGCTTCAACAATCAGTAAACAAGAGAGCGCCATCAGAGGCAGTAGAGACAGTCAAAACCACTGGGAAGTCTGTTTGTGTGTTATCGAGGAAGCAGTGTCTAAAACACTGCATGACTCCCAGAAAAGGATGAAAAAGTGAAAAAGTAGATGTCCCCAACAACATATTTTAAAGCAATTTCCATGTGGGAGGAAAAAAATAGTGTGGGTGCTTTTCGAAATGTGATAAGTCTTATTATTGATGAGCATGAGTGTGCCACAGCCAGCAGATGTGCTTCCCAGAAGGCGGAAGCGATAGGAACCCAGTGACCTTTCTCTACAGATGTTAGCCATGCACTGGAGCATTAGCATCTTTGTGGCTGAAGATACGGGTAGAGACTCATTTAAATGGTCAAATTTCAAAAGCACGTCAACAACACATAACCTCACTATTAACTGCAGTTATAGTGAAGAGCTAAAAGGATATGATTTTATAGGCTGCCTTTTTTCATTCTTTCCTTGTTGGTTGGTTGGAGATTTGTGTTTTTTTTTCAACTTAATGCACTGTGAGGAAAGAATAAACATACATCTGTTATGTCATAAAATGTACATAGATGATATAAAATGCAGAGTAATTAAAATAAAGTTGCACAGGGAAAGTCTAAGTTAAATGCAGAGAAATTAGCAAGGTTTAATTTAATAAAAAAAAATGGTGATTAAGAACCAGAGCTAGAAAGAATAATAGACACGAGATTGAAGCTTTTGTCAAAATATAACATCTTCTGTTACACATGGATGTGGTTTTGTCAATAAAAATTCTTTCTAAATTTGGACATGAATACTACTGAATAGTTAAAGATAAAGAAAATACAGCTATTGACACTTCAATGTACAAGAACAAAGGTAAGTGGGTTGGAAAGTAATTTTTTTTTTCATACCAGTATCTCTGATTAGGCAGTAAATGTTTAAAACTAAGGTTAAAAGACATAACCTAAAATTCTAAATCTTTCCCTGTCTAACTTAAAGGGTTTCCATGAGGATGAATCAAATATGAAAGTGAAGGTAAACCAAATAAATACAAGTTTCTTACTTTTATTAAATGCCTTAAGAATAAATGCTATTAAAATATTAAGAAAGAACCTTGATCCCTCAAACCCAAAAGATTCTCCATCATTTGGGTGAATTAAGTAGACGTAACCACATCCTTTCTTACCGGGATGCATCTTGGGCCTCTATGGGGCTGCCCGCCCAACAACATTGTATGAGGCAGGGCAAACATGGCACTGCAGAGAGGAGGGGTGCGCAACGCCAGCCTCCACCAAGGCCGGGCTGCGGTGGTTTGATAAACCAGTCACACTTCAACCCTGCTTGTTAGTGTGTGCTAATCGACTGAAAACGTTTTTCACCACCTCTGTCAAGTCACTTAAGTGCAATATATGTAGGTGATTATATTTCTGGTTCTGAGGTCTCAGCATAGGATCTACATAAAATTAAATTGAAGTTTTAATGGGTGTAATCATCCATTACTAAATCATACAATTAAATATTCTCCTACTAAATATGATCCTATACTAAAGATGCTTTCAAGCATTAAAAAAGGCAGTGTTAATTCAATGATACTAAGTACTCTTAAATATGTTTTCACCTTGTCAAATAGAAAACTGAGTGCATCAGAAAGCCAGCATGAATACCTGCCTTGCTATTTTCTCTGCATTTAACTCAGACATCAACATAGGTTTCCCTGTGCAACTTTATTTTTAAAGTTTTCTGTTTATTGAGTTCTTACTCTATGCTGAGCGCTGGAGTAATGGGCTTGTGTGCATTATGTTTTTAAAACCTGACAGCAACCCAGTGTGTAATTAATATGGCTATTCTCATTTCATTGTTGAGACAACTGAGTCTCATAGAAGTTAAGAAATACACTCAAGGTCACAGAACTTGGTAATCAGATCAGAGCTTCAAGCTCGCTGGGGTGATTGTAGAGCCTTGTTCTCCCAATCTCTGTGTTGTATAGACTTTCTAGCTGTGTTTGAATACCCTGACTCCTAAGGGGATGTTAGCCCCGGGCAATTCTTTTAAATAGAGTTTGTCTGATCTTTGCATTCATTCCCAATTTGCTACCAATGCCTGACATTCTGGCAGCCTGCCATCCTCCAGGCACGGTAAGGACAGTCTTCCCTGTTGATGGAGCACATATCTCGGCCCCCTCAGCTTCCTCCCAAAGGAGCTTCCTCTGCATCCATTGTTCCTTCTGGAATCCACAAATAGCTTACCTATCCATGGGTGAATCGGTACTGATTGTCTACCTTTCATCATAAAAGGAATGCTGGGAAATAACTAATGCCTTCATCTCCCCAGCCTCCCACATCTATTCTGGAAAAATCCATTTGTAGAATCATTTTCTTCTGGATTAAAATGATGGCAGGGAACACATAAAGCACTGTGGGAGGGTGTGTCACAAAAGGTTTATAAGCCCATGTTTAGGAACACTGGTGGCACAATGCTCAAATGTCTCTGTGGCCTCTCACTGGATGTTTGGTGGTTCATGCCCACCTGGTGTCTGGCTGTCTGCTCTCCTTATGTTACAGCTCAGAAGAGCCCAGGAGACCATTCTCCTCTGTCCTAGAGCAGCTGGTAGCGGCTAAGGTCTCGATGGCAAGCAACAACATGGACTCATTGTAGGATTGCTTCCACAAATGAGATTCTTTTGCCACAGTTCCCACGATCAGTACGGTGATCTGTGCCATGGCTTTCAGACAGCTATGAGGAGTATGTGCTTCATTGAAGAGACTGAGCCATGGGAAGTGAGCACTCCCTCCCACTTCATCCTTTACCCGATGATGCATCTGGTTCTGTATCTCATTTCAGGGGAAACAAATAAGCCACACCAACAAATGCATCCCACTCTTTAAAAAGGAGGGTGGTGGAAAGAAAACCAGAAGTTAGTGGGGGAGAGTTTGGGATTTGGCTTAGCAAGACCTCAGGTAGGTGTTCCAGTGGATGAGGTCTTGAGCTGCTAGCTACAAGCCAGTGTCTCCAGCAGCTGTTGTGCTGGACAGAAATGAGGTTGTTTGGTCCTCAAACGATGTACCCTTCTAGTCTGTCCTATACAGTGGGCGTGAGTTGGAACCAACTGGACTGTGTGTGTGTGTGTGTGTGTGTTTGCTAGTATCTCACATACTTAGAACAAGCTGTCAAGAAGAACCAGTCTATGGGAAACGCCATCATCTGTGGTAGTGCAGAGAAACAGTTTAAAAGTGAAAAGACTCTGAAGAAGATAGATGGACACAGTAGCTTTGTAAAGGAATTAAGAGTCACCGCTACTGGTGAGGCTGGCACAGGACAGAGCAACGGTTTCTTTTCATTGTACGGAGGTTCTCTAAATGGGAAGGGCCTCCCTGGCATCTCACAGTCGCAGAGTAGTTTCTCACATAATTCAAGTCTGTTGGTCCGCTCTTGGGATAGGTTTGCATTTAAGAAAGTAGGAGGGAGTAACAGTTCTTCAAGCATTGTAAGACCAGGCATGTATACATTGATTTTCAGTGCTACTCTGTTTACTAGACCTTGGGTTTAATTTACAGGTGGCACAACTGAGCATCCTGGAGGTTAAAAAATTTGCACAAAGCACAGCTTTGTCATCACAACTTTGTAGTTATTGTTACAAAGCTGCAGAATTAGAATCCAAACTGAGATGTTAGCAGGCCCCTGAGACATTGGTTTCCTAATTATAAGGACCAAATCACGAGTTTGAGGACCAGTTTAAAAGCAGGGTCCCAGATGGCAGCAAGGTATGTTTCATTTGCTCAACAATGCATATGCCAACCAGGTCTCTTGTGTGCATTTCAAAAGTTCTGTGTTAGTCCAGATGAACTAGAGAAACAAATTCATAGACATGCATATGGATATAAGGGAATGGTTTATATGCAAAAGGAATGACACAATGAGAAAGCATCCCAACCCAGCCCAGTACAAAGTTAAGTCTGATATTAGTCCATATGCCTGATACCAGTCTATAATGTCTTCTTGCAATTCACAAAGTCACAGGTCTGTGGGTGCAGTGTCTTGGCGCTGGCAGGGGTCTCCCCATCGCTCCTCGCTTCCAGGGCTCAGGGTCTATCAACAGCATCCAGTGGTGACAGAAGCAACTCATCATTCTCAAGGGTCCCCACATGGCCTCTCCAGCTTCAGAGATCTGGCTCCATCATGGCAAAGCCATGTGGCTTCTCCTCAGGCTCCTCAGAAGCTGCCATCTTGTCTTGTCTGTGAGACTAACTTCTTGTCTCTGAGACTAACTCCCAACAACCGGGGAGATAGCTTCTCATCTTGACAAGGGAAATATCACAAGATTATCCAGATGTATCAGGAGAAAGCCATGCCCACATGGAGGCCTCATTGACTACTCAATGGCTATCTCCAGATTAACAGGCTAGACTCCACCTCTACATCTCAATCATGAAATTAACATAAAGCACATAACCGCCACAAGTTCTATGACCCAAATCCAATCCAACCCATGGCTAACAGTCAAGTCCTTAACCATTTGTACCCCCCTAGAGAAGAAGTATTCATCCGGGTTATTCTCATTTGTGGCACCACTGAGTGGAGGATTATTCAGATCTTCAACAATGTCCCTCTGTGTTCCTTAGGAAGGTATTCTTATTAGTAGTGTGGTTGCTTTTATTTTCCTTATTATTTCAGTTCCTTTGCCTCCCCCCTCCCCCCAAGTATGTACAGAATAACACTGGAAATGACAGTTTTAATTAGCTCTTGGGAATAGAAATATCACAGCTATTTTTATGCTGCATGAGGCAGTCCAAAAAGTTCATGAGAAATGGAACTGACAAGATCCCTTTATCTGTGTGAATGTGTATATGCTAGAAAGAGAGTTTCTTGGGGTATATCATTAACAACAAACAAACAAACAAACAACAAACAAACAAAAATTCAGAACCACTACAAGAAAGCACAACACAAAACAAGGCATCTAGAGCAGGGGTTCTCAAACTACAGCCCACGAGCCACACGCCGCCCGCCCAGGACATTAATGCGGCCCGCAGGGTGTTTTTGCCTCTGCTGCTTGTCCTGCTTAGCAGTCGACTCATCTGAGGCCCCCAGTGAATTTGTTCATAGTTGTTGTTGTTGTTGTTTTTTAACTATAGTCCGGCCCTCCAATGGTCTGAGGGACAGTGAACTGGTCTCTTGTTTAAAGAGTTTGAGGACCCCTGACTAGCGTGAGATGAGTGAAATCCCAAAGTTGATGGGATGACTATCTTTTTCTGATTTTTGCAAAACCCCTGTCTCTGGTTGGCCACAGTCTTACCACTTTTCTACACCTTGTTTTAGTGAATGATATTTGAATTTTTAACTATTTATTTTCTCTTACAAGTCCCCACCTTACTCAGCTTCCCTCTTTCACAGGTTTTATTCTATCGTTTTGATCCCATGACGTGGTTGTTTGACATATGCTCAATCTTGCATTTGTAATATACAGTAAATGTATCGTAAAAGTTCAGATGTCACAGGAAGCACTTCATAGCAGTGATCTCTGAGGGTGAGATAACCGGAGATGTTCATTTTCTGGATTATATTTTTTCTGTAATGTTTGAATTTTACATAATGCATATGTCAATATTTCTGTAATCAGAAAAGCATTAAAGACATAAATAATAAATGTTAGTGCCTCCTTTCTGGTGTTCAGCACTTTTTCCTAATCATGCACGCGTTTTCCCAGACTGCAATCTACAGAAGTGCTAACTGACTGCAATAATTCAAAGGTTGAGGAGAGCACACGGATGTTTCCTTTGTGTACCAGGAATGTGGAATATTTTGAAGAAATAATCACATTGGTTTCATGTGTTCGGAATTTATGTAGGTGGTTTATGACACAAAGGTCCACAGGACAACGATATTGAGATAATGACTGGGACACAGTTGCACAAGCTGTGGGCGGAATAAAAATATCCTAAGAGGTTAAATTGTAGCTAACAATACTGTTTCTGAATAGTGTTTTTATCCATCACAAAGAGGTCTTTGGTATTTCAGTGTAATGTTTCAGACTTCCTTTCGCTGCTGTTTGTAATTGAACATTTCCTTCAGCAAAGATACTATGAGGGCTCCTTAGTGGGAACACCCTTCAGATGGAGGCCCTCGGTAAGGTTTACAAGAATTCTCAATATAAAAAAAACTCGAGATTCCAAGAGGCAAGTGCTTTTCCTGGCCATGCTTCTGGCAACACCAGGGGCCTGGCATAATGAATACACAAAGTGGGCTGTCATTGGAGAAATTGAGAGCATGTTCATTAGCATGACAGATATTGCTGTTGTTGTGAGGCCCTCGAGCTTGTTCTGTCTGACTCATAGCACCCCAATATACAACAGAACAAAACACTGCCAGGTTCCCCACCATCCTCACAATTGTTCTCACGATTGCAGCCACTGGTTAATTGGTGACATTGCTGGCATGCAACATTGTGGTTTATCTGAAGTATTTGGAGACACTGGCCAAATAGTATGAAACAAAGCATATAACTAGAACAGAGGTCTACGCCCTTTGGGATGGCACCGAGGTTTGAATTCTGAATGTTCCAGGGTTCAGAGTCAGGAGAACATGACTCTGCTTGCATAGTGATTCCAGCAACAGTCCTCCCTTCCCAAGGTTGTCAAGCTTACCTTAAGTAAGCCTTTCGTGAGAGTTACTGCTCACAGTACCTACCAGGGCACAGGCTTGAAAATTCATAAATCAACTTGTTCCCAGAATTGTTTAATTTTAACTTTGTGAGAGAGAAACTACAGTTTTCAGACTTTGAGGTAGCAGCTGTTCTTTTTTAAACCCAAGTTTATCTACTTGTCAATGTAAATACATATTATTTGATCAACTGATTAATCAATTAACCTGCTTATCACTCTTACCATCCACCTATCCTCTATCGATAGAACTCTATCATTTAGGATCCTGCATGATGGGAATTAGCTTATTAGATCAATTTTCAAAGTCTATTTCAAAATATTTTAAAAACTTTTCATTTTTTTAGGCAAAGTTTTCAAAGATAATCTATTTTCCGTTCAACAATTCATGCACATTTTGTTTTGTGACATATATTGCAATCTACACAGTGCAATGACTCCTGCTTTGTCCTCCTGTTGCCAATCCCTTCCTAAATTCTGATCTTTACCTCTGGCAAATGCTGCTCTTTTAATTGCATATGGCTGATTGTTCTAAGGAGGAAGAACCTCCTTGGGGCTACTGTTATAGCTCAGTCTAATCTTTGATTGACATTTGAGTCATAGGAGGGAGAAGGTCATGATGATTCTGGAAGAGGGAAGGGTGGATTGGTTGATGTCTGTGTTTATGGAAGTTAATCCATCTATAACTAAAGTCAATTCAAAGTAAATGCAGACATTTTTAAATAAACTCCTACTTTCCCTGTGGGAATGATCAACAGTTTTTGGAAATATATCTGACTTCACGTATGGATACCCAGATCAACAGCCTGCTGGAAAATTTAAGTCTTAATTTGTATGACAATTTTGTTTCCATCCTATGAATGACCCCTCTCTCAGTTGTCTGTCTTAGTTCAGGGCATCTCTTTTAGATTCCATATCTTATTTTCTCTCCCAAAGGGCATTGCTCCAAAGTGATTTATTCTCATGTATTCTTCCATTTTCATTTAGAGCCATGTCCACAATCCTGTGTCCTTAGTGTTGTACTTACAGATAATGTACTGTTGCATCTTAGACCTGTAGACGTTCTCCCATGCTCCAAACACACACAACTGTTTAGTCAGCTCGGCTGCTCTCAGATGCAGTCTGCCACACCCTGAATTTAGCTTCTCATTCCTGCTCACTCATCTTCCATATCAGTTTCCCTGTCATGCCAGCCCCAGTCCTCACACATCTCCTGGCATCCCCAACCAACCGGTCACAACCAACTTGAGTCACTCGCCATTTTCCCCTGGGCCAATTTAAATGCCTCTTCTTACTCCAGTCTTCTCAAATTTATATGCTCTCTTGGTGGAATTTTTAGTACAGGTCCTTGGATGATGCAAATGCTTTACGTTTGATGATGATCTAAAAGGTGGTCATTTAAAACGGCCCAATAGGGATGCAGAATAAATATCCATTGAGTTGTGTTTATAAAAAGCACAATAAAGGAAACTTTGCAGGGCACTTCTACTTTGCAACCTATGGGTTTGTCATGCCTGAGAATCAATTTGACAGCTGTAGGTTTGGAGACAGCCAGAGCTATGTCAATATCCATAACCTACAGGTTATGGATATGTGGGTATTCACTAAAAATAAACATAAAAGGTGTTGCCTTCTCTCCATCCCTCAGTGTCCATACATCAGTGTGCACAAGGTGCTTTGGAAGTGCCGGGTGCTTACACCTGGGGTTGCAAGCCGCAAAGTCAAGGTGGTTGACCCCCCAGCTGTTCTGCAGCAGAAAGCAGAGTCTGTGCCCATAAACAGCCTCATAAGGAAATCCTGTGGAAGGTTGCTATTAGTCAGAATTAATTCTAAAGCAATAGGGTTTATAACTATAGATTGATTCTTCTTTCTTTTCAGAATGGATACGTGACATTTTTATTGTCTCGCCAAGGAAGTTTATCAAACATTTAAATGTCAAAACTGATCGTGTTTTATTTTAAAACTCGGGTGCAATGTGATAGCATTTTAAACACTAGAACCTTCCCTACATGCTTAGTATTAACAGATTCTGTTTAACCCACAACAATTTAAAGCCTTCAAACTGCTCCATGTCTCTGTGTGAGAATGTGTCCTCCAAGAAGGCATGAAATTAAAGATTCATTGGTGTCCATATTGTGGTGCTTCTCTCAGACCTGGGAATATAATAATTAAAACCAATATTACATTAAGAAAGATCAATATCCTAGTACATCTAAATACAGTTAGAATTGGTTTTTTGTGGGCATCACTGCCTCTGGTGGTCGTGGGCCCTACCCAGTGCTGCTCCTGAGAGCTGTCATTGGATTTGAACCGCCAAGCCCACGGGCTGCAGTCCTGTACTCAACCACTTATGCCACTGGGGCTCAGCCCTACAGTTAGAATTTTTTATATTTTTACATCTTTAAATTCAAAAATGCTGGGAACACCCACACAAACATAAGACTTCAGTATGATTATACTGACAAGTATGGGAGAAAGGCATGGTGAGTCAGATTATGATGGTGCCTCTGAAACGGAAACACTTATCATGAATTGCTGTGACAAGAAAGGTGAGCAAACTATAATTCACTGAAGCATGGAAGGCTAGATCTAAAGTCACTTGATCTATAAAAAGTACTTTATAAATGTATTTTAAATGCATTGTCTAAAATCAATGTAAAAATATACAAAACCAACTCCTAGTACTTGCCCCTATTCATATTCAAGATGGCAGAATTTTAGATTGATGAACTGGTATTTCTCCTGGAATAGTATCAAAAAGGGTACAAAAAGGTGTCTGTTATGGGGTGCTGCTGATATGAGCAACTCTAATCTCCCTCGTGAAACTGGCAGGACCGATTTCTCTTTGAGAAATGCCTCAAGGCATCCAGAACCCAGATGGCCACAACCAAAACAACTTGCCTTGAAGGACATTGTAAGAGCTATTTGATTTTTGCAATTGCTGTTGTGTTTTTCCTGGCTAGTTTGCAGAAATAACCTATCACATCTTCTTTGTTTTCCTTAATCTTGATGTTCCTCTGAAAGGTTTCTATCGTGGATGACCATGTGTATTTGTGGAATACCAGTGGCTTAGTTCCCAGCATCACAGCACTGTGCACCTGATTGTGGCTGTGATAAAGTGACAGTAGGGGGTGGCTTAACTGTTCAAAAGAAAAGCATTTGCTGAAACCATTCCAACTCATGATCACTCCGTGTATGTTCAAGTAGGGCAGTCCTTTATCAGTGACTGTCTTGTCTTACTTTGTTTCCTTGAACAGCAAAACATTGCTAATGAATGTAAAGGGCAAGACAATGACTGGAAAAAAGACTGTCAGCATATGAAGATGCTTTGTATAGTTCATGAAAACTTTCCACTTTTTAAAACTGTTTTATTGGTACATAATGCATGGACTGGGGCTGAGCCCCGGTGGCGTAGTGGTTGTGCGCGGGACTGTGGCCCACTGAAACGGAGGTTCAATTCCAGCAGTGGGGCTGGGCCTCCTACTCCCGCCACCAGAGAGCAGTGATGCCCCAAAAAAACAAAAAAAACAAACAAAAAAAACCCATAATGCATAGACTGTACAACTCAATCTTTGAGTGTATTAAAAAGTTTTGTGCAACATCATCAACTGTAGAACATGACCTTCATTTGTGAACTCCTTCTTCTTAGCTTCCCATTTTCCCCAACTTACCCTATCATAACCCTAGGCATCTATTAATCTAGCTATTGCCTGTACAGATTTACCTATCCTGGATCTCATATAAAGAAAAACATACAACAAATCCCAAACAATAACAGGAATAAAACATAAAAAAGCTTCAATTCACAAGAAATCCAATAATAATAATAATAATAATAATAATAATATGAACAAATTAAGAATGAGTTAAAAGGAAAAGCAAATGCACATATTAAAATGCAACCTAACTATATCTGCATTAATTCCATTTCTAATGCATTCTATCTGAGGGTAGAAGTGTAAACCCAGTTCTTGGAATTTAACTTCTAAAAAAAATTAAATTTTAATGCATTTCCCACCTCTGATTTTGGATTTTGTTATTTACAATCCTTGGATCACACCGACTAGTGTACTTCCTCTGTGTGTGCTAAGGTGACACCTGATTGAGATGACTGTATATTTAGACTTTTAAAACCCTCCCAACTGGTCTCTCTGATAACTGGGCATGATCTGATTTCTTCAGATGCTTTGCTATAGCACCTATATTTTCATGAGAGTAAGTATTGCACTGGGATACATCATGAGAACTGATTGTTCTAAAGTTGGACTTTAAGGTATGAGCTCAGTATCCATACATTTATAAGATTTATACATATCCCTGTTCTTCTGTGTTGGCAACATTATCAGTTTTTTGGAGAGTTACCATAACTGACCTCCCAGGAATATTTAGTATTTCTTATAATACTATAGTTAAATTAACCACTGACAAAGAATTTAGAATACTGTTGAGATGGGGGGGCTATTGATATATTGGGAGGCAGCTTAGACTGAAAGACATATACATATTATAGTCACTTATACACATTACAAACTCAAGTGACTGAATCTCATTTAAGAAAATTCAGATTATTAAACATAGGGTAAAAACTTCAGGAAGACCCACTCACTTCAGGTAAACTATGTCTGCAGAACTAAGGCATGTCTTAGAAAATGTGAAAAGATGACAGTGGCAAATATATGGCCAGTTTAAGTTTCGTGTTATTAGACAACTTCAATGGCAAGAGGTTTGAACCGAAGTCCTATGACATCCAATTCCACGATGCTAGGGTAATAGTCCTCTCCTCTTCTCTTCCTAGGAAGTCACAGATCTTAGTGAAAAGGAATATACTAGTGCCTTTAATCTGCCACAGGTGTTTAAGGTGAAATCCAGTTCATTTAGTGGGGTTTCCAACTGAGATCTTGCTGATGTGGCCTATACAGTATGCTGTATACTTCAACAGGACAAGGTCTCTAAAGCTCAGGTATCCTATAGCAGGGGCTTTGGTCATCATGGGCTGAAAAGAAATATGTTTATAGTTTGGGTCAGTTATTCCTCTTGGGGGACCATAAAGGTCATGCCAAGCATTTTGTCCATGGGAAAGCCACTCTATCCCTCTCAACACAAGGGAGATCATCTTCTCAGAGACACCCCCCCCCCACACACACACCTCCTTCCTCTCAGTCATGAATTTCCACCAGACTGTATTGTACATCAAGGTGGCAGTGCCAGCCCCATAGGGTGGCCATAGGGTAGTACCCCATCAAACAAAGCTGTCTGCAGCTGAGGTGAGGCCTTCTTTGGGGAAGTGATCTTTATGATGAGGGGACCCTTCATAGAGGTTTTAAGGGCTGATTTTGCTGAAGCAGATTTCTTTGTCTTTTTCTGAGCTCTTTGTAGACTTGAACCTCCAATGATTTGGGAGCGGTCAAGTGCATTAACCATTTGCATGAATATGAAACTCTAGCTTCCCCCTCTCCCTCCTAAATCAAACATAGACAAACTGCCATTGAGCTGATTCAAACATAAAGCAACCTCTTAGGACAGAAATGATAGCCTCATCTTTCTTCTGAACTTACCTCCTTAGGTTTGATTATACCTCAACTAATACTAGATTGTGCTGTCAGCTAAGTGTTGTATGACTAACAGTAAGGTAAGCAACTCTCCCCATGTGCTCTGCAGATGCAAGATGAGCCTTTAAGCATGGGTGGGGATGTACAGCTTCAGAGACCTTAGATAGGGTCCCTCTGAGTCAGAATCAACTCACCAGCCTTGCATTGGCTTGGGATTTGGGGTTAGGAGTAGACTAAGACTTTAGTAAGTCAGGATATCAAAATTGAATGTGATGTGCTTAAATGTGTTTTAAGGAATCACGTTCAAAAATGAAAAAAATAAAACCTTTTTAACTTGATAGTATCAGACCAGGATTTTTAGGCAGCTGTTTTAGTGACTTAGAGGTCAAATTATTTGCTTCCGAGTTTATGATTGTGTTAATTAATTGGACTTTGCTTTATTATAATGGATGCATTGCTATTCATATGGGCTTTTCTGAAGACCCTCTAATGGAAATATTACTGAGATATAAAAAGGAGATGGCAGAAAAGTCAATATCACTGATTATCTAGTTTCCTATTAATGAAAATGAACTCTGGGATTCAATCTCCCCATCTCCATATCGGATGGCCAATCATTCCAAATGTCAGCCCTCCAGGAAACTTACCGTGCCCCTGGGGCTGCTGAAAAAGCTTGTCCTCTGTGTTTTTTCGGCATCCTTTCCTAATCTTTATCATTGTCTGCATTAAACTTTATTACAACTGTGTATTTGTTGAGCCTACCCTTTTGAACTATTAGTTTCTAGGGACCAAGATTGATGCCACTGTATCTCTGGGACCCAGCCCTGGGCAGCTGCTCAGTAATGCATGATTGACTAATTAATCCACCTATTGATCACTGGCATATAGAAGATTAGAGAGAGAAGAGATGAATGAAGAGAAGACTGTAAGGAAGGTAGACAAGGATGAAAGGAGACTTTTAGAACAATATGCATATTTCACGGACAGGAAAAGTAAATATAATCCAACTTCTGCAGTGTCAGATGTAGTTATCAGGGAAAATACAAGGAGAATCGCTGTAGACTGAGGGGAAGGGTGAAGGGGATAAGAATGTTTTCCTCACTTAGTTGGGATAGTGAAGGGAGTAGATAATAGGGATAAATTAGGCCCATTAACATGTAGAGAGGGCAGGAGATTAATGATGCCTCCCAAAAGGTGGCAGTCCTGACTCATTCTTTAATTAGTGCTCAACAGAGAAAAGAAAATTGGGCAATTAGAAAAATAACGACGATGAGGCAAAAAACATCTCCTGGAAGAAAAAAAAAAACACTCAGGAAGAGAATGAATAGACATTCAGTATAAGTTTCAATTTGCACATCACAATAGTAGGGAATGTTGTTGGTTTACTAAACACTTTTCCATGACGAGAAAAAGAAATCTAGTAGAGTTTGTCAAACATGTCCAAATACTCTTTAATACAAAAGCTATTAAACATATCACTAGGATGAAAATGCCTCCTTCCGCCCCGCCCACCCCTGTTTTTAAAAACAAGAACTTCTAAAGAAAAAATCATGGGTTCCCATAAAAGATAACGATAATATTGAGAGATATATGGAGGAACTACAACCACTCAATCCAATGCACTCTATTAAAAAGAAAATATGTCGTACTGAAGACTAAAGTGTGCCTGGCCCAATCCATGGCATTTTCAATCATGAAAGCGGGGCATGATTAGGGAAAATGGAAGGATTGATCCCTTTGAACAATGGTATCAGATAAGATTACTGAGCATACTATGGGATGTCAGAATGGGCAAATCTGTGGTGGCAGAAGTTCATTCAGAATGTTCCTTACAAGGAAGAGAGGGGAATGAGACTTTGTCTTGGGACCTTTGGACATGCTCTCAGAAGGAACCAGGCCTTGGAGAGAAACCTTGGGCTTGGTAAACTAGAGTGTGAGTGAAAAAGAGAAAAATGCTTAATGGAATGGCAGCACAATGGCAATGGCGCTTATTCCAAGTCCCACAAGCTTGAGCAGGTGGCTAGATTGGCTGAAGATTGAAGTCTCTGTTTCTCATCACTAGAAAAGATATAATAAAGCCGGTTGTGAGAGTGTGGTGGGCTAGGGTACACACACTGTCCAGCACACCACAGGTGACTCAATCACTATTGATCCCTCTCCTTTGTGCTTGCAAAGCTGAAAATAGAGCTGCAGTGCCAATGACATTTTCTTTCTGGGGCATTTCTGTCCCTAAAACAGTAGTAGTTAGGAATAGCAAATTGAGTGTGACGTTGCTTAAAAGATTCAAAGTGTCTTTAGGCAACTTAGAGGCCTTCAATTTCTGTGTGGCAGAAATCTAAGGCTCCATTTCAACTGCTTCTTATTCAAAGGTGCAGAGATATGCTGGTTGGAATCTCCTGCAAGTCACAGTTACTGACCAGGACCTGTTTAGTGTGTGCATGTGCCGTGCTCTCATTTTATTTACATGCTTCTAGATAAGGTGGATCCATTACCATTCTCCCCTTCTGATAAACCTATTTTATATCCAATAACATCAAACCATTCCTCCATTTTTCTGGACCACATCATGTTCCAGAAAAAGCCATGTCTGAAGTTTTTCCAACTTGAGAATCCACAGATTCAATCATGAAGGATAAAATTGGGGAGCAAATTGGCCTGCACTATGTCCCGTTCTCCTGATGGTCTCTTTTACATTCCCCATGGAAAAGAAGACCCCTTCCTCTATTCCCCAGTTTCATTTACCTGGAGGAAGTTGTTCATGATTGTCCTGTTACATGTCATTGAGTTGGTTCCAATTTATAGGTTCTTAGATACACTACATACAATAGACGGAAACTCTGCTGGAGTCCCTGTCCCACCACAGTTCTTCTATTATATCCCATTGCTGCAGTCCTGTGTCCATTCAGCTAGTTAAGTGCCTTTCTCTTTCAACCTGTCCCTCTACTTCATGTCTGCATACTTATTAATATGTTGCTCTTCATAAATATTTCCATGAGCTTTGCCTGCGTTTTTTTTTAATGTAGAGATGCATTTGAAATACCTGTACCATTAACAAATAATGTTTCATCAAACAAAGAATCATGAAGCGCTTTATAATCCTCTTGTTTTTAACTCCAATTCAAGGATCATCTATTAGATCTACAGTCCTCTTGCTAGAATAGGCAGCTGTGAATATATCACAGTAATTCCGTGGCTTTTCCACCTTAAAGACTCTAGCACAGATATTCTGAACTATGTAGTTTTAGAGGATATGTTCATTCCTTGAAGGAAAGGGGCAGGGGTAGGAGTAGGAAAGAAAACTAATGTTTAGCATGTGAGAAATAAATCAATAAACACAATAATAAGCAATGACATCATGGATAACAAGCTTCATGGATACAGTCAACATAAATTATCTTCCAAGCACTTTGGATAAGGGTCATAAAATTAGTGAGTTTGGCAATGAAGGATGTTTCATATTTCAATTTCAGAAAGAATATATTGCTCTGTCTTGTGGAATTTCACTTGCAAATTTGATTTTAATTTGATTGGTTAAAACAACCTCACATATTGAAAATGCAATGTAAAGAGAAAATGAGATTAAATGGTAATTCCATAAAGGGAAGCTAGGTTGATATTATGATTTATTAAACATAGGCTTACTCTACCTAAAAAAGAGATATTCTCTGGATAATATTGTTTTGTTTTATCAGAGCTTGGCTTTCACAATTTATCTCACTTAGATTCATTGATACTAATTACTTTCACCTTCTAATGGATGTGAGTACAGTCCAGAGTTTAATCACTTTGAAAGCAATCCCTTTTCTGAAGGTCTCATGATCCTACAAATCTGATTGAACAAAGACATCAAGCAAGGATACGTGCAGAACGTGGTCGGGATGTAACTGGTGAGCTCACTTCTTGAGGCATTATGAACTCGAGTCACAATGACTGAATCCTAATGATGGTGAATCTATCATGGACTCATCACCAGCTTCTTGTCTGTTTGCTTTTTCTTGCTGTTACCAGGTGCAAAGTGGTGATAAAAAGACAGATAAATTATTTGAAAAAACTCAAATTTGGCATACTAATCTACTTAACACCAAATGTTTTTCAAGGTTGCAAAATGTACCAATATGTCAGTGTGGCTACTGTCCTAATAAGAAGCTGTTACTCACCAAGTCAATTGTTTAAACACAACATTCAGTCCTATGGAGAAAGATGAAGCTTTGTTTCCACGAAGATCTTTCCATTTCAGGAACAATTCTCTGTCCTATATGGCACAACTGAGTCTATGAGAGTAGTTGCTTTATGTTTCGTGTTTTTTTGTTGTTGCTGTTACAGCGATAAGTAGCCCTTGCTGTACCATAGTTAAGCATTGGTCATAGCTCATCTGGGTGAGAGTGACATGGCAGTGGACAACAATAAAGATGACAATCTTAGAAATCCTTTGAACCGTTATCTTCTGCCCTACACAATCTTTATGAGTCAGAATCAGCTTTATAGCAATCAACTTTTTGTTATGGTTCCACTTGTTCTACCACTTGTCTATCAGTTTGTCATACTGAGGTGGTATATGTGTTGCTGAGAGGCTGGAACTCTGTCACAAGTATTTGAAATGCTAGCAGGGTCACTCGGTGAATAAGTTTTGTCACCTAGTATATAATCCAGGAGTCAATGGCCATGAGACAGCTCACCTTAAAGGCTAGAGGTCTCTCTTTTCTTAGTCCCTCTGCCAAATAATTCAGGTATCATCACCAGAATGTGGGAGGCTTGAACTCTGCCTCTAACTAAACACAATGTTGGAATATCTCTAACCTACAAGAAGCAAGGGTGGGAATTAGATTATGACTTAATTACTGAGATTTTCTGTACAATAAGATAAATGCATGTCAGGGTCAGAGTCGGCATGTGGGTCAGATAAGAATGAGAGAGCTGTAGAACACAGGGTTCAGATCACATAGCAGTGATGACTTTGCATTAGTGGGAGAAGTTCTGGCAGCAAATGATTACACTTACATTGTACAGAAAGCATAGTCCTTGAAGTCAAGATTCAGTAGAGTTTAGGCTGCCTCATTGTTAGCTTTGTGACTTCAGGCAAGTCTTCATGTTTCAGTTTTGCATTCCTGTTTTGTAATATGGAAATCTAATATGTGCTTTCCATGGGGGCTAACACGATTGAAGGTAATGTGTATTGATTTATTGGTGCATGAAAATATATAACATGACAGTTATTAATTATTAAGAAAATAGGAAAAAACTAATATTTTATGATGGAAGCAAAGATTAGTTCATTTGTACTTGAAGTTCAAAAACTAATTTGCAATTTGCCAGGTATCCAGGAGTGAATAAAGTGGGTATGGACCATTCCTCTATAGAACTTACTGTTCAGAAAAGTCATTAGGCAGGAAACACACATACAATTATATTTTGTGATCATCATTTCTGCGGAGAAAGATGAGAGACAAAATAACAAGGTGCAACAAGGGTGTATATTAAAGTCACAATGCTGAAAGATGAGTAGGTATTGTCTCTCAAGGACAGGAATGTAAAACCAAACTCACTGCCACCGAGTCAATTCCAACTCTTAGCAGCTACAGGACAGCGCAGAACTGCCCTTTTGAGAATGTAAAGTGCGTGTGAAAAATCCAATGAGTAAAGGATCAATGGGTTTGTGAATTGAAAGTAGTCAGTGAAGAAGAGAGCGAATGATCTACATAATGAGGCACAGGTGAGACTGTGTAGGCCCTTACAATTTATGTTATAGGACCATGAAATGCCCTGGAGTGCTTTTGAGCAGAAAAGCCACAGGATCCAATTTTCTTATTGAAGTAACCTCTCCAGAAGTTCAAGAATGTATCCAGGTAGGTCGCAAAAGAGGGAGCAGGAAAAGATTGTTGCCGAAGTTCAGAGAACTGATAGTAACTTAAGAAAGGTCCAGGAAGGGGTGCTCTCTGACTGCTCCAGAATGTAGGTAAAACTTTTAACAGGAAGCAAAAATGTCGTTAATAAAGAGTGAAGTGAAGTAGGAGATTGGCCATGCTGAAGTTGCTGGGAAACTTGAAGTAGTAGCTCAGTGTGGATCAGAACAAAATAGGGGTCTACTTTCTAGGAAATGTGTGTGCTAGGAAGAGATTGACAGGATCAAAGTCATGAAGCAAGTTCCTGGGATTGGGTAGAGTGTTGCCTGCAGATAGTGGACAATTCTATATTAGGAGCACGAGGTCAGAGAAAATAGTTTGGCTGAATATATTCTAACCAGCCTGACTGATAGGTCGTATCTCTTAAAAATCCTATCACTGAGAATCAGATTAGTCCCAAGCATGAGGAAGTACTGAGCCAATGTTGTGAAAACCAGCCTTAGGGATATCTCGCTTTCCCAAGGCCATGTCAGAAAGACAATTATGCTTTATTGCCCTACCATGATGCTAACTGCTAACAAGCACTAGTGAAAATTTATTATTAAGTGCTGTGACAGTTTCGATCTTGTGTCAACCTGGCTGGGCAAGGATTCTTAGTGATTTGATGGTTAAGACCTAGTAAACCTCTATGATGACATTTAACCTATTGTAAACACTTTCATAAGATCTAATATGAGAAGTCAATTGAGAGGAATGGGCATGACGGAAAGATTGCCTGTTTGCCTCTCCATCTAATGAGCCCTGTTGGCAGTGTGGATTACACATTGGCTAATTGCCAGGCCAGTAGTTCAAAACTACCAATCATTCTGGAGGAGAAAGAGAGGCTGTCTAATGCCATAGAGGTTTGTAGTACTGGAAGCTCACACAGTCAGTTCTCCTCTGTCCAGCAGGTTCAATAAGCTATTGACCAATTCCACTCAATGACAATGAGTTTACTTTGCTGTTTTGGTTTAGATTCTGCAGTTAGCTTGACCACCTCAATTTCATTGGACTTGAACCATTGTCCTCTCCTATTGCCTGCTGTATTGTCTGCTAATCCTGGAACTGTCAGGGGCATGCCACCTGATCCTCTGAGTTTGGATTCATTCAACTCTGCAACCACAAATCTCACCTGTCGTTCTCAGATTCCTTCAAGACTGCAACCATAAGTCTGTCATCATCCTTCCAGTCTTGGGTTCATCAACACTGAAAGCTCCTTGATTCAGAAAAATAATGCCAGCCTAAGAACTAGCCCATGGACTTAGAACTTGTCCACTTCAACAACTAGGTGAGGTTTTTTTCTTGATATAAATCTCTCTATTTTGGGCCTCCTACTCCCACCACTGGAGAGCAATGATGCCAAAAAAAAAAACACCTCTCTATTTATATACATATAAAGCTTCATTGTTTTTGCTTCTGTAGAGGAGCCAGCCAATGACACAGATTTTGAAAAGGTTATAGGTCATATAAAATGTCAATATTCACAAATACAATGATATAAATGATATAAATTTAGTATTCTATGACACACATAACAACTTACTAATTAACACTTTTTTTAAAGCAATCTTTTATTCTCTCCTTTGTAAAGATATAGATTGTCCTTCTCTATATGTTTGAGTGTTAAAATTCTTGAATTAATTTCTTCTTCAAAATTCTCTGCTCTCAATACAATGCTATTTCTAATCTTTTAGCAAAATAATGAGTAAAATTCATGGCATCCCACTATGCCAGAAAGCTAAACAATCAGATAAAGTAGGTTTCTTTGTTACCTAAAGCAAATGATATCTTTCTACTTTGATTTTAAGTTATATTGCTGCTGTAAATTCTTCTGTATTAAAATAAAGATGGAGAATATGGGCTTAGGCAGACTGGTGGTGTCATGGCCATGGCCTGGGCTGCAGTGGACAAAGTCTGTAGTTCAAAATGACGAATGGCTCCATGGAACGATTGGCCTTTCAACTTCTGTAAAAGTTACAGGCTCAGAAACCCTCTCAGGTGGCTCTATCATGCCCAATGGAATAGGTTCACGATGTGTCAGCATGGACTTGAAGGCAGTGCGTGAGACTAGGCACTTAGATGCACCATGGCAGTGGAATGTCTCTTGAAGTCACTAACGGTCAATCAAAAGACTAATACTAAGGCTTATTTATTTATTTAGTGACTTGAAAAAACTTGGGGCTATTAGAATAGCAAGTTCTAACTTTGCCTAAATGTCTGATTTTCTGTATCTCTCCCCCACATATGAAACCAATTTTATACTGCTGAAATGAAAAGTTCTAAGTAGTATAATTTCCTTACATAGACAATGAATTTATTTATCTGAATATATGTCTATATTCCTATTTGTATGAAAAAAGAAGCAGAAATACTAAACTCAACATGTGAACTATGAAAGCAGGAAAAATATTCATCATTAGAAAGTTACTCTCAAGGATAGCTAACATTTCTTTTTTAAAACAGTTCAATCAACATTTTTAAGAGTTTGCAAGTAAGAGTCTAATAATTATTGCAATGATAAAGATGCAGATAAAGTCCATCTTCTCAAAGAACTTAAGATATAAAAAATAAGACTAATATATGTGTGCTTTTAATTAGAACCATAAATATGCCTATAAACAATCATTGAAGCTAACGTGCTTTTTGAAATATATATATACACATATGTGAGTGTGTATATATATATATATGATGAGTCAACACACAAAGGCAGTTTTACAATATCCTTTAGGGACTCTATGAGTTAGAAGCAGCTTGGTTATGAGTAAGTGATATATCTATATCTTACTATGTGTTACTTGACTAAAGGCAAGTGTATATATTAACATCAATAGTCTACAGGGCTTCATTGAGTCAGATTTGACTCAGTGATGTGCATCAATTTATATTTTTGACAATATATATTGCAACTATATCTATAAATACATGGATCAAAATAAATACATAAAGAGTGCCTGCATCCCAAGATTCAACTTACAAATTTCCTAAACATTTTTTAAGCCACCTGCAGACATTTGCCTGGGTCTAGTCTTAAAATAGAATATAAACATATACAGACATGCAGGCATACACCCACACATCACCCCCCACATACCACCTGTGCACCTTAGTGTGAAAAAGGAAACTGTCTCATCACACAAAATATTATTTTAAGTTAAATTATGCTAAACTTGTGTCAACTTGAGAATATTTCAAAGCATTGTTAAGCTTAGTACACTTGTGATAAGAACATGATCTCTTTCTCTCAACAAGAAACTAAGATAATCCACATTGGTCATTTCTGCTGGAAGTGCTTCCTGTGCATCAAAATGGGAGACCCAGCAATTAGAACCAGCAACACGTGCAAGGAGCATTTGTTGATGCATGCCAGTGTTAATAATTTAGTATGTTGACTTATACTTTCCACGCGAATAGGCCTGTCTTAACAGGAGTAAATACAGCTACAAAGCAGTGAGGAATGGCAACTGGCTGAGGGCACTAATTACGCTGCCTTGACTTGCATTAAAATTGCTAAACAGCAAATGAGATTGCCAGCCTAAAGATAGCCTTACTTTAAGTGCGAGGCTGCATTTATCTCATCTACAATGTAATTTTCCAGAGGTGTAGAAAATTCAATATTAATGGAAATCCATTGTTTAAAAATATAATTAAACTCAGAGGCTCCTCTGCCTGTTTTCTGTGGTTTTGTTCTACAGACAGGAGGTTCAAATGGATTCAGAGGTCAGAAGGAAAATAGTCATCCGTGTCCTCATGGCCAGACATGACTTTGAGGACCCTCTTCATGTTTAACATGATTAACAGCTGGCTCTGGAAAAAGCAAATGTCAGAAGGGCCAGGTGGGGGTGGAGGAAACAGTAAACTGACCTTCTCCAATTGACGGACCTCTGAAGAACTTTGCAGATGATAAGAACTCAAATTCTTCCCTTGGTTAATGAGGAAATCCAAGGCCCAGAAAGGCCAAGTGATTTTCCAAGAACACAGAACTAGACAGTGGGGAGGAATATTTTGCTCTGGGATGTGCAGTCACACAATCTACATTTGAATCAGGTCTATTGCCTTTAATGTTTTGTATCAGGCCATGGATATCTTTGAGATGCAAGAATTTCATCTGAAAGGTAGAGATGAAAAAATGTTGGCTGTAGGTAAGCAAGTATATGTACAGGCCTGACTCTCACAAGTGCTCCATAAGAATGTCTTGTTTGAATTGTTAGCGAATTCCCAAGGCCAGATCGCAAATGCCTCCACATCATTTTACCACGCTTATCAGCTCTGAAATGTCTTACTGAATCATGAGGACACTTAGTGCACATGGATGGCTCTAAAGGAACACCAGAAGAAGACATGTTTGTGAACCAATGCTATTTATTGGCGGACATAAATGAAGAATGTGCTCATTAATTACCAATTACTACTAAAATTACTACACTAAGTTTTATAAGATCAATGGTTTTGTTTTTCTCATTCATGAATATTCATAAACCTGCACAAACAAAACTAAGCCCAAGATTGATTAGAGATGATTGAGAAACAGATGATAATTTCAAGATGAACTTTCTCCCCATCAATTACTTGTAATTCTATATACATTTTATATGCTTATAAACAGTCACATACACATCATTGCACTTCAAACTGCCCACATAGCTTAGTCATTCCCAGTATGGTAGAACTGAACAAATACCAAGGGGTACTTCAAAATTACATTTATAAAAATAGCAAATATAATATTGAATCTTATAAAAATTCTATAAACAAATCAGCATGGGAACTAATTTTTCTAGTTTCAATAACAAATCAGGAGATGAAAAAATAACAAAAGGGAAGTCAGGAAAATACAAAGGGTAAAAAGAATGATGTTACATCATTATAAACCTTAGGCAATAGCAAACATTTCACATTCAAAAATCATTGAGGGCTTATAACTAAGTGACAAAAAACTTGAATGATAAGGAAGGAGTCCTCAAGTTTAATTTCATCCTGTCAGTAGGCAGTTCAATGATCGATAGTGAACCCTTGAAATTTTCAATGTTCATTGTAAAATTAGAACATTTTCTTAGCTTTGTGCAATGAGATGGTTAGGCTCAATTATCCTTAAAATGCCACCATTCCATGAGTATATAGGAAGGAGATTCACGAAGTGCATGTAAATTTTAATTATTATTTCATTCTACATTCCACAAACTTTTGGAAGCCCCCTCCTACAACTATAAGTCTACACGAAAAAATAGCTTCCATGATTACGCAAATCACATGCTACCCACTAATGGTAAAGATGAAGAAATGAGATGTTTTTCAATTTTTGCAGTATAAAATTGATTAAACATTAAATCAGAATGTATTGAGAAATACTAGTGGTGTTGGAAACAAAGAAAGACCTGTAGTTGGAAAACAGGACATTGACGATATAAAATCAAAAATGACTCAGGAGATCCAGCAATTTATTAACCACAGATACCTTTTTTCAACAACATAGTTGTGGGATGAAGACAGGACTTTTGCACATCATATACTCTAAAATATTAAGCAATCTATTTACCAGCATATGAGGCTGACTAAGATAGCTAATCTCCCTGATGAGCTCAGTTATCTGAGGACTCTGCATGACTCAAGTTAGGACAGTCATCTGCTTCTCTCGAGACCTATGGGTGGGATTCAAGAGTCATTGTCAATGACCCCTAACAATATAGACCTGTTCACCTACCCCTAGGATTCTGAAGTCTTTCCTTAGCACATTCCTCTCTTATTCATGAGTCATCCCTAAGCCATTATCATCTTATAGCCCTTAAGACAGCTCCCACTCTGGGCACGTCCTGACCGTTGACTAGAGAAATTATGTGTCCCCTGTTAGGCTACATAAATGGGGAAAATTAATGTTAGAGATCCTCACTCCTGACCCTCGCTCCTGACCCTTGCTCCTGACTCACTCTTGCCTGCCTCTCTGCTGCCCATGAGCACTGGACGCTCTCAGGTCCTCACCCTCATCATGTAATCCCTTCCTCCTTCTCCATCTCCACACGGACCACCATACAGGGCGAAGGTGAGCATGTTACCCTGATGTTGTGTATGTTTGACTCTTATTGTTCCTTTCTCTCTGTATCATGATCTCTATATCATTATAATAATAAATAATAAGTATCGCTGCACAGCTGCCTGTTGAACTCTTGCTGAAAGTGTATCAGAGGCCGGCCACCCCTGGTACATAGTGAGACTACTATGCATATGGGCCTCACTAGATGGATTACACAGAAATTTAACTGCATGTGATAAAAGAAAAGATAGACAAGCTCAAGATCATCTGCCAAAACAAAACTAAGGACCGATGCTAGAACAAAGCATCAATGCTCACTTTAAAGTTCAACTTGAAGGTGAAGACATTTAATCCACAAAATATGAACTTGAGTTTACCTCGAAAGAATATAGAGATATTCTTAAGAAGAGATGTGATACAATGAACACTAATGATTCAAGATCAGACATGTTGGGCAATGATGTCAAGAATATCATACTCGAAGAAAGTAAAAGGTCACAAAAAGACAAGAAATAAAGGGGGGGAACTAACAAAGTGGATGTCAGGATAGATTCTGAAACTTGCTAATGACTGCACAGTCGCTTCAATGAATGCAAGAAATGAAACAAAAGTTGAACAGAATTTTTCAAAAGGTCTTGTGGAAGATAAAGTGAAACATCTTAAGAAAAAATATAAAGATATGGAGTTAGGAAATCTAAGGAGAAGGACATGTTCCAAAGATCTCAGAGTGAAAGAATGGAAGGGGGAATAAAAAGACTGAAGTTTTAATTTAGAAAATTCAAAGTGGAAAAGTCACTACTGGTCAATCTGTTGTACTGTGGTGGCTTGTGTGTAGTTATTATGCCGAAAGCTGTGTCACTGATATTTTAAAATCCAACAGGGTCATCAAAGGAAACAGATTTCAGCAGAGCCTCCAGATTAAGAACACACTCTGAAGTAGCACTATCCTGTCTACTTCAGACGAATGATCCACTGACAACATTATGGGCAGCTGTGGAACATAGTCCGAGATACTGTCAGAAGATGAGACTCTCCGGTCAGAAGGTACTCAAAATGTGACTGAGGAAGAGCTGCCTTCTCAAAATGTGGTCACTGCAATGGCGCAAATGGAGCCAATCTTACAGAGGATAGCATTTGGGACCTTTATTGGCTGATGGGGCCTGAATCAAATGGTCAGAAATAGCTGCTCATCTTTTTTTAAATAATAGCAACAAGTTTATGAAGTATGAATCTAGCAAAATTGGAGTCATCAAAAATGAAATGGAATACATCAAGATCAATATCCTAGGAATCAGTGGGTTAGCATCAACTGGTATGGACCCTTTTGAATCAGGCGTTTGTCTGGTTTACTGTGCTGGGAAGGGCAGAGGCAAGAGGGATGGCATAGCATTCACCATCCTAAAGGGTCTTTTGGAATTATCTTGAGATATAATGTGGCCTGTGATGCTTTCATCATTGGTTCTAAACCATAGCAACCTTGTGAACAGCAGAACAAAACACTGCTCAACCCTGTGCCACACACACAATGTTCCTGTGCGTGAATCCATTAGAGCCCTTGTGTCCATTCATCTAGCTGAGGGCCTTTCTCTTTTTCACTGCCCCTCTATTGATAGCGCATGTTGCCCTTTTCCAGTGACTGCTCTCTCCTAACAACATGCCCAAAGTCTGTAATACAAAGTGTCACTGACCTTCCCTCTAAGGAAGCACTCTGGCCTTATTTCTTCCAAGAAGGTCTGTTTTCCTTTTTTGATACTCTGAATATTCTTCTTCAGAGCCATAATTCAAATGCATCAATTCTTCTTCAGTTTTTCTTATTCATTGTCCAACTTTCACATACATATTAGGCAACTGAAAAATCCCATTACTTGGATCCAAAAAACCCCCAAACTCACTCTTACTGAGTCAATGCTGACTCACAGTGACCCCCACACCCCCACCT
The DNA here is from genome assembly GCA_004026705.1 of Nesogale talazaci. NCBI lineage: Eukaryota > Metazoa > Chordata > Mammalia > Afrosoricida > Tenrecidae > Nesogale > Nesogale talazaci. The sequence goes on from PVJH01000469.1 coordinate 294,576, forward strand.
GTGGGTTCTGAGATTATAACTGTTAACATAAGTTGAAGGCTCAGTCTTTCTCTCGTGGAGCTGCTGTTCATTTGGACTGCAGACCATGGAGATTGCTGTCTGTGTCAGGCAGGGTTCTCTTAGAGAAATAAAACTCAGGACGCTAGTAATGCCTTTTTTATATATTTATATATTGAGAAAGATATATAAGAGAAAAAGTTAACTATAAAACAATACAGATTGCTCGGTGCAACTCACTGGCGTGAGGCAACTAGAAGGCTGGCAGTTCTTCAATTCTTGAGGGCCGCTGAATAGTCCTCTGTAGAGCAATCCAGGCTATCTGGTTACAGGCAGCAAACGACAGAGCAACAGTCACCAACAGCCACCAACTGTCACCAGTAGTCAGCCAGATGACAGAGTCCAACAGTCCTCAGCTCAAGAGATGTATATCCCAGAAGCGTGGCGAAGTAGGGCTTGAAGGATCCTCAACTCACAGTAACACAGTCCACGATTAGCTGTCCCACAGGTAGTGTTGCTTGAGGGTCGAGGCACAGGACGAACAAGGCAGCTGGTCCGAAGATCCGGAAACAAGAGGGGGGGGGGGACTTGCGAAGCCCTTCCTATATCTGCCCTTCAATTCATCCCGCGTGTTCATTGGCCATGCCGTCACAACAGATCCACCAATCTCCTGTGGCCATGTTGGCATAACAAACCTACCCATCACACAGTCCAACATGTAACCACTACAACACCAGGGATCATTGTCGTCCTCAAAGTAACATCCTTGCTTGCTTTTCAACACTTTAAAGATAGCCTGTCCAACAGATTTTCCAATGAAACTCATCTTTTTACCTCTTGACTAACTACTGATTCCATAAGCATTGCTTGTGGATCCAAGTAAGACAAAATCGTTGACAACTTCAACCTTTTATGCATTTATCATGATACTGTTCAATTGTGAGGAGCTTGGTCTTTTTCCCCCTGAGTTGTAATTTATACTGAGGGCTGCCATGCTTGATCTTCATCAACAGCACTTCAATCCTCTCTGTGAAAGAATAATATTTATCTATAGCCAAGGAAAATTAGTCAGTGCAAATACCATTCAAATTTATGCACAAACCATTTATGCGAGTGATGCTTCAATCAAAGAATTCCATCAATTTCAGTCTTAAACTTATCAAAGTGTAATCAAGACGCATGTGTGTGGGGAGGCATGTCTCCAGCAGGAAGGCCAGATGAAGGATGAGGAGGAGGTGGAGGATCAGGGGGAACCTACACTTGGGAGGCTTCTCTGCCTTAAAGAGCTGCCAAGGCATCTGTGACCTTTGAGAGCAGTGCCTTTATCTATGGCTTCCCGAGAACAGCCTACTGAGGATGATCTCATCAGTACCTCAGCCCTGTCCGAGGTTGCCACAAGGACCTGTTTTCTTCAAAAGAGAATCAGCACAAAATCACTGAAAGTCAGCATGATTCCATTGCCCAGGAGCCACTATCTCATCCAGGGTCCCAATGTTCATGAGTCAATTCAAACCACCCACGGGTCATCCAGTAGCCCAAAAGATGAAGCCCAAGGATTTGGAATTCACGCAGCAGGAGCTGACAGAGGAGAACATGGTCTTCCCGAGGCTGCAGAAGATGGGCTGGAAGGACAGCTACTGCTGGGGTTCCTGTGTGACGACGCTATTTGAAGCAAATCACTGTGGGCATTGTTTTGGAAGGGGAGGGGCTAGAGGCTGAGGCACAGAAGACAAGTTTGAAGTCAGCCAGAGTATGATGCAGTTGTAGAGACACAAGGAGACAAACAAGTAGGCCCTAAGAGGTTGGCTACAACGGAAAGTGTGGGCCAGCCGACTAGTGCTGACTCTGCCTGTCTGACACTGGGGTCTGAGGCGGTGTCAGGGTGTTTGGTCCTTAGTAACCTAGTAAAAATTGGGGTGTTGCCAAGCAGGGAAGGTATTGTGAAAGATGTTCATCTCATCACAGTTGCAATAGTCATAGAGGGGGGCATAAAAATACATTGATAATTTTTTATGATTGCAATGCAAAAGTTAGCAAAGAAAAATAGTTGGAAAATATGACCTTGGTAATAGAAATAAAACTGTATATTGTGTGATATAATTGCAAGAAGAACACCCTCTTCATTGTAAAAATCTTCTTTCAACAACATGTAGACGACTGTAAATGGAAAACAAAGAAACCAAACTTATCATCTCTTTGGAAAGCAACCATCGAGGTGCTCAATATTAGCCGCAAAAGTAGGGTTAAGGACTGACTCTGGAGCATCCCATCAACTGTTGATAAGTAAGTTCAGATTGAGCTGAGGAAAATGAAGGCATGCGTGACCCAAGCAAGGCATGGTATTTTCAATTGCTCATATGCATGTGAAAGTTGAACGCGCATTAAGGGAGACCAAAGAAGAATCAATATATTTGAATTGTACTACTGGTGGAGAATACTGAAAGTACCATTAACTTTGAGAGGAACTACCAAACTTGGTTTGAAAGAAGTTGTGTCAGGCAGGGTTCTCTTAGAGAAATAAAAATCAGGACACTAGTAATTCTTTTTATATATTTATATATAGAGAAAGGTATATAAGATAAGAAAGAAACAGTTAACTATCTATAAAGCAGTATAAATTGCTCAGTGCAACTCACTTGCATGAGGCAGCTAGAAGACTGGCAGTCCTTCAAGTCTTGAGGGCTGCTGAGTAGTAGTCCTCTGTAGAGCAATCCAGGCTATCTGGTCACAGGCAGCAAACAGCAAAGCAGGTCTCCAACAGTCAGTCAGATGACAGAGTCCAACAGTCCGCAGCTCAAGAGATGTATATCCCAGGAGCGTGGTGAAGTAGGGCTTGAAGGATCCTCAACTCACAGCTACACAGTCCACGATTAGGTGTCCCACAGGTAGTGTTGCTTGGAGGTCGAGGCACAGGACGAACAAGGCAGCTCTCTGGTCCGAAGATCCGGAAGCAAGAGAGAGGGCGGGACTCACTGAGCCCTTCCTATCTCTGCCCTTCAATTCATGCTGTGTTCATTGGCTGTGCCGTCACAACAGACCCACCAATCTTCTGTGGCCATGTTGGCATAACAAACCTACCCATCACAGAAGTATAGCCCATTATTTTCCTTAAAAGAAAAGATAATGAGACTTCGTCTCCAATATTTTGGACATGCTATCAGGAGAGACTAGTTGCTGGGAATGGACAGCATTCTTTGTAAAATAGAGACCAGAGAAAAAGAGGAAGACTCTCACTATGGATTGGCACCGTGGCTGCCACCCTGGACTCACACATAAGAATTGAGAGGATGGCCCAGGTCTAGGTGGTGTTTTTTCTATGGTAAATGTGGTTGTTATGGGTTGGAATTAACTTGATGGCAACTAACAAGAATATAAGCAAAATATTGATTGATGCAAGAGGCATCAAAAGGATGTGGAAGATAGACACAGGGTTATTATAACAAAATAATTGGTAAACATTTATCTCAAGAGGTAGAATATAATCAAGAATTGATTATACATGGAAGAAGTCTAAGCTGACTTGAAGACATTAATGAAAAAGAAAATTCCAGAATTTATGGAATACCAAAGAAATGCTTCAATAAGTTGACACAATGCATTCACAAATTTATGCCAAGATATTTGGAAGACAACTACCTGGCCACTCAACTGGAAGAGGTCCATACTCCTGCTCATTCCAAAGAAACTCGATCCAATGGAAGACATATATTATCAAGTGATATCATGGACATCACACCCACAAAGATAATTTTGCTGAAATAATTTAAAAAATACTTCAGCAGTACATTGACAAGAAACTGCCAAAATTTCAAGCAGGGTTCAAAAGAGGACATGGAGTAATGGAGGTGACTGTTGATGCCAGATGGTCGTTGGCTGAAAACAGGATTACAGGTGGTCTTTTTAGTTACATGCTGTTGTGTTAAGTTCTGAGTCCGATTCATTTGTTCTTTGAGTAGTCATGGTACTTTCAGTATTCAACTCCAGCACCATAATTCAAGGCCTTGGTTCTTTTTCAGTCCTAAGGACTGAATGTCTAACTTTCACATGCATAGGAGATAATTGACATGCAAAGGCCTGGGTCAGGCTCATCCTTAGTTTCAAAGTAACACCCTTCATTTTCAATACTTTAAACAGATGTAGTCTAGCAGATTTACTCAAGGCAATGTGTCATTTGGAATTTTGACTGCTGCTTCCATGAACATTGATTGTGGTTCCAGGCAAGATAAAACCTGTGAAAACTTCTGTCTTATCTGTGTTTATCTCGATGGTACCTATTGTCCAGTTATGAGCATTTTGGTCTCCTGGACCTTGCATTGTGCCTCACACTGCAGACTGGAATCCTTGACCCTTATTAGCAGGTGCTTCAAGCCCTCCTCACTTTCAGCAAGCAAAATTGTGTCATCTGCATAGCGAAGGGCATTAAACATCTTCCTCCGATCCTGATGCCACATTCCTCTTCATATAGTCCTGCTTCTCAGATTATTTGCTCAGCATACATATTGGGCATGTACAGTGAAAGGACAGAACTTGGCCATATACCTTTCCTGACTAAATCATGAGCTATCACCTGTTTTTGAATGACCCATTATTGATCCGTTGCAGGTGCTACATGAGCACAATCATTTGTTTGGAATTCCCATGTTTCTCAGTGTTGTCCATAGTTGGCGGTGTTCCACATAGTAGATTGCGTTTGCATGGTCAGTAAAATCACTTAGCTGTATTTTGATAGAAGCATCACACATTTGGGTTGACCAGATCATCCAGTAATAAAGAAATAATTGGATGGGGATAGCAGTGAGACTTTTTTCAGGATTTTGAAATTGACTGCCATGTCTTCTTAGGCTACCATAAGAAAATAAATCAAGGTGGTTGGTTTGAGAGAATAGAATGGATTTTCTTTTTCTTTTTTTTTTTTTTTAGGTATCACTGCCCTCTGGTGGGAGTGGGAGGCAAGGCCTTGCTCCTGGAGAGCTGCTGCTGGATTCGAACCGCCAAGCTAGTGGGCTGCAGTCCCACACTCAACCATTATGCTACCAGGGCTCAGCCCTGAATGGATTTTCTTAAAGTTCAGAAAGCTAGAAGTCAAAAGTCAAGATATCAGTTATATTGATTTCTCCTAAAAGCTTAGAAAAAAAACTCTTCAAAGTCTGTTCCAACCTCCTGGTGGTTCCCTAGCATTACTTTGGCACTTCTAGATACAATTGACCTAAGAATCTGGTAGTTATCTTTTTTTTTACTATGCACTACTCAAAAGGGATTAAAATTAGGACCACTCTTGTCCAGTATGATTTAGTATGATTTAATTGATAAAAATGAAAAGAAACACAATTCTCTCAAATAATGTTACTTTGTCATATACAGGGGTTTTGACTTCACACCTCCTGGAGTGTGGAGATACCGTTCAATACACAGTAATAACAAACACAATCAAGTACACTATCACTTTCTCCTTAAGATCGCATCTAGACACCCATACACATTGTTTAAGGAGCGTAGGCCTCATTCTATTCCATTACTGGTCTCAGAACCAGGAGAAATATTTTTCCTGTAAGATAAAAGGAAAAAGGCCCTATTTAGCTATGCTCCCTTTTGCATGGGAAGAACAGATGAACAACATATGTTATTGATGAATCATATGCTACATATTGTCAGTGAATTTTCTGGAAGAAAAAGATACATTTGCAGTAGGGTGAGGGTGAAACCATTAAAAGAAAATTCTAAACTCATAGCCACTAAGTTAATTCTGACTCACCATGACCCCCCACGTGTTAATGAGTAGAACTGATTCCTAACATTTCTGTGGCTGAAATATTTATTGAGAGAGATGAACAGACTTTTCTTCAGTGGGTAGGTTTAATATAACAACCTTTAGTTTAATAGGTAAATGTGATCTGTTTTTATAACAAGATAAAAGGAAAAGAACTTTTGCATGTGTTCAAACTTCTCAGAGATATAAACATTTGAGAGATAGAAACACTCAAATTTTGAAATTGAGAGGCATCTGGGATAACTCTAAGTATCTTTTTCTCTACCATTCCCTGCCATCTGTCACTATTTCTCTTTGTCCCTCATCTATCAATGTTGTTCTTTTCCCCTTTTCTGCTGCATATCCTGAGCTTTGCATTGAATAGTTCAGTGGGAATCAAAGGCCTCACTTTTCTTGCCTTACTCCATTATGCTGTGGTGGTTGGACCACACAGCACTTAGAAATACAAACATGTTTTCTACAAGAAAAAGGCAAAAGGCCCTGTTGAGAACAGGGCTTCATTTCCACATGAAGTATAGACGAGTAAAGTATGCGGTTGATTTATAAACCAAACCAGAAGCTGGTGACAGCATTTTGTTATATGGTGTGAATAAAACTTAACAAATTACTATTTAGTCGACTATCTCCTACTGTGTACTATTTTTCATTGCAGTATCTTTCTTCACCTCTCTCCTCCTACATTATAAATTAGCACCATTTCCTGGCACTTTTCAGACACAACAGATGTAATGCTATCAACATTCTGATAGTGCTGAAGTCACCACGAGTTTCAGGCTTCCTGCTTGCTGTTGGTGAGCCGATGTTTTTATTATAAGTTTTGCTTTTTCTCAGATTCATTGAAGCATATGAAATTTTCACTATATGGAAACGTAAGGGCTATCACACCAACGGCAGAATGTGCCATGAACTAAAATGAGCAAATGAAAATCTCTGCTTACCTTCAAAATCCATTAATGAATTATTTTCAAAAGAAGCTGAACTACACATCAGAATTCACCACAGCATTTAATACCCACTCCTGTGTATGTTCCTGATACAACAACCTATGATAAATTCGTTCTAAGGCATTATTCTGGCCAAACCATCTACTTCCTAGTTTCTGATGATTTAGCTGAAAAAAATCACAATACCCCTGGCTATCCCAGTTTTACTAAAACAATGGTTAATAGGATTTCAGGTATCTTGTGGAAGAAAGAGCACAGATATATCAAGAGGGCACACACACACAAACAGATTTAATTTAATTTCATTCATAAGTACCATAAAGCAACAAACCTGACAGCAGAAAATATGATGTCTCCCACTTTCTCCTGTAAGTCTCCTCCTGGAGACATGCAAAAATACCTTCCAGAGTGGAAAAGAGAGAAGAAATACTTCTCAAGTTAAAAAAAAGGGCATCTTTAATATTTTCAGAGAAAATGCATGGATGGTTCATGGTACAATTCTTGTCTTCTATGTAGGAGATCCAGATAAGATTCCCAACCAGCCTACCTCCACATCAGGGGAAATGTCAGGCAAAAAAAATGGATTAAAAAGAGAGGCCTGAACATTGACTTTCAAACGTGAGTCAAGGAAAGCCTATGGCACTGCACCAAGAAGCAGTTTGTTCCTTTGCACATAGAGTTTCTGGGGCTTGGGAGCCAGCTCCACTACAGCTAACAGCACTGAGTTTACACAATGAATGATGATCTACCAATGAACAGCCATGCTTGTGCTTCCGCTGTCCCTATGAACTGGACTCACCCATCACATTCAGACCCACTACAAAAGGTCTACTTTGCAGATCACTGTATTTTAGTGTTTTGGGGAAGGATTTGCAAACACACAATATAGTCTATTATTATATCACAGTGTCTATTTTGAAAGGACAAATATATAGATTATTAAAGGCCCCCCAAAATAGTAATCTTTCCATAAATGAGATACAATAGTGATCGTATAAGATTAATTTTTGAAGGAGGCACAGAGGCAAAATTAAGACACTGATACACATTTTTTAGCATGAGTTGACAACTTTCAAATAATGAGACATGAAGTTTTTAATGACTTTCATTCTAGAGTGATGGAAGTATTGGTGGCATCCCATCCCCTAAAGAGATGGTCGATGGGGGGAAGGGCATATATATCAGATTGATCAAAATCTTGCTTCTGCTGTCTAAAAAGACGGAAGGCACAACACCTTATGTTGATTATTATGCTAGTTCGCTCATGGAGGTTCCCACAAATGTGTTTAATATCAAGTCATTCATTATCTTTCACTTAGGTTGGGTATGTTGCCAGCAGACGATGTAGAAGATGTTCAAATAGATAGCCTGATGGTAGTACGATCTACAAACCTACTAGCAATTGAGAAAAGTGGAAAGATTGTAGAACTTCAGCAGATTTGGACTGATCATGGATTGTGCACCCACTATTCCTTTAAAGCACGTTGTTTCGTTTTGCATGGAATCAGTAGCTTCATGAGTCAAATGAAGAGGCTGAGCAGCAGTTGGCCAAATGTTATAAAAAATAATGGTTTAATATGTTACATAAGAGAAAAAAGATTTGGGGCTGAGCCCCAGTGGCATAAGTGTTTGAGTGTGGGACTGTGGTCCATGGGCTTGGCGGTTCAAATCCAGCAGCTGCTCTCTAGGAGCAAGGCTGGGCAGCTCCCATGACCACCAGAGGGCAGTGATGCCACAAAATAAAGATTTATCTGACATTGCATGTGAGAATCACTTATAGCAAATCCATCAATTCTCCTCCCTATTCCCGTGTGAAGATTCACAAGGTAATCGGCATGTTCGCATCCTTAAATAGGCTTGCAAGAAACCTGATGCAACCCTGGCATTTTACAAACTTATTCTGAAAATCAAATGTTCATAATATTATGTGTGTTGAAAAAAGTATGTGTGTTGTGGATAGCTTTCAAAATGTCTTCACTGATCCATAACCCCTGGTATCCATGACCTTCTTTCATCCCAGATCTTAAGTATGGACTGGACATAGAGCTCTGCTTCTAATAAATAGAGTAAGGTCAACGCTGTGAGTTGTCACTTGTGGTGTGAGTTTCTACAAGACAGACTTCCATTGACTCACATTCCATTTTTTAATCTTCAACTTCTTCAGTTTGATAGACCCATGAACTTTTTTTAAGTTGATCTATGCAGCAGTACATTTGGGCAAGGAATTGGCAGCAGTTTCAGGCTAATAAAATAATATACTAGATCCTGACAACAACCATGACAGGGAATATGAAAGCAAATAATCACAGCAAACATCTTGACTCCAGTCATGTACAGCTATGTCACAACCAAATTCCTCTTCTATAGAAATTGTGAGGGAAGATTTTTTTCCCCAAATTGATTGAATTGGAGCAAAATTTTTTCAATAGATAGCTAATATATTTTCATATAGAGTAACTAGGGCAGTGGGAAACTCAGTTTGAACACTGCACGCAGACTTATTAAGATTATTTCTTTGTGCATGGGAAAAAAGATTATTTCTTACATGCACTGTAAATGTGTGAGAGAACAAATAAATGGGAAACAGATTTTCCTGGTTTCTCTAACAGAAGTTATGTAACTTCTTAAACCATATAGATTTTATGATTATTAAAAGTTTATCTTTGAGGGCTGAGCCCCGGTGGTACAGTGGTTGTGCGTGGGACTGCAGCCCACTGGGTTGGAGGTTCAAATCCAGCAGCAAGGCTGGGGCTCCTGCTCCCACCACCAGAGGGCAGTGATGCCCTCCCTTCAAAAAAAAAGTTTATCTTTGGGCTGAGCCCCGGTGGCGTGGTTGAGTGTGAGACTGAGGACTCTGGGCTTGGTGGTTTAAATCCAGTGGTGGCTCTCAGGAGCAGTGCTGGGTAGCTCCCATGACCACCAGAAGGCAATAATGCCTCCCCCCCCAAAAAAGCTTTTCTTTGCTGCTTCTGAAAAAGAATCAACAAGATAAAGAATAGATCAGGATCACATTTTTTGTCCCCAAAAGAGTTTGGAGGGACCACAAACTATTGGTTTCATTACAAAGAAATATTGTCCACTAAGGAATGCCTCATGTTGACCACATAACTTCAGAGCAGTCTACATCCCAATACAAAGCAAAATGTGTACTTCTTTAAGAATTCTCTTCCTTTCTAATAGGTCCCTGGTTTAAGCAAGTCTTCTACAGCTTAGGCTACATTGTAAATGACCACAGATTTGATGTTTCTGAATTCTAGAGCTCTATCCTCACATTGTCATTGAGGCTTGAAGTCCTAAATAAAAGTGCTGAGTTGCTTTGTCTTGGTGACTCTGCGACAATCGGTTCTAGATCTCTTTCCAAAGTCTGGTGGCTATGACTTTGGTTTATAGCCCTATCACTCCAGTATTTGCCTCCTTTTTCACATGGTTGTTCTTTGCTGTGTGACTATGGGAGCCAGTATGACTCTGAATCTCAACTGTTCCGTCTGTTTCCTAAGAACATTACTCATTGGATTTAGGGTCTTCATAATCCAAGATGACCTCATCTTAATATTCCTACTGTATTTGGGTGTGCAAAGAGCCTTTTTTTTTTCAAATAAAGCCACCTTATCAGGTACCAAGGTTATATTTTACAGGATACAGTCATCCTACACCTTCCAAATCATTGAAACTGTTCTTCCATTCTGAAACCATAATTCTATAATCTTTGTTCTCTATAAGAAGAAAATAGGAGACAATACCTTCAAAACACTAGGCATTGTGACAGCACATAGTAAATACTTAATGTTAGTAGTAGGGTCATTATTTCTTCCCCTCAGTTAATGGATCTACAAATGAAAAATAAAAATGAATGTGCATTTGTCTGTCAAAGGCATGTTAAAACTTATGACTGATTTACTAATTAATATACAGAATGCTCAAACACAAATGTGTAGTTTTTCCTTCAGAGGAATCATATTGAGGGTAAAACTCTAACTTTTTTTCCTGATGCTGCCACCATGATTTTAAAATGATTTTAAATGATTTTAAAATAATATCTCTAAAAATGACAGCTTACAGATGTAGTATTATGATTAAACTTTCAAAATTTTCTCCATTTTATTTAATATAATTTGCCTTGACTTACTTTGGTTTGTTTCAAAAATTAAGGTACCAGATCAGAAGTGGATGATTTGCTATGATTTAACATCTTCCCAGAGCTGTGCCATGTATATACTTTTCACACGCACATACATGAACACACAATTATTTTTCATTGCAAAGTTAATTTAAGCAAATATGAAATTGGAGTTGTACTGATTTTTTAAAAGTTAAGCAAAGTTAAAAATTAAACAACATTCATATCCTCTTATAACATCCAATGATTTATTCATGTAAATGCATAAGGAGTTATAGCCATAAATTATTTGCATCCAAATGTTAATATACAATGCATCTTGGCAGATTAAATATTACTAACAGCATCAGGCTGCAGTGAGCAACTGAAGAATGTTTATTGCATTAAATTAAACTTATTTGACTGAAGCAGCATTGAACAGAAGGTAAACTTCCCAGTTTGCCTTTTCTCAAAGCTTAGTTAAGGACCATTAAAGAAAACACCATCCATAGCAATGTGGATTTATCAAAAAGGTAAAAAGATAAAGAGTTTTTTTTAAAAAACACTGTATTACTATGGCTTTGGTTTGCTTGTTTTTAATATGCCAGGACAACTCTGGGGAATTGGATGGAGGGGCAGAGTCCCTACCAATAGATAGAGAAAAAGTGGGCTTTTTTAGTAAAGAATCCCTGAATATTTAACTCTTATTTGTTTCCCTTCAATGGACTTCAATTTCCTTATGTGTCACATGAGTCAGATCCATTCTGTCTAATCAGTATTGGTGACATTCTTTTCTTGCACATGGAAATGGATGGAGGTGTGTGTGTGTTGGGGTGTGTACTTTTGGGTGAATAATGACTGGGAAAGACATCTGCTGGCATTTAATAAAAAGAACTAGGGAGAACTTCTCTTTGCACGATGCCTGCATCCCTATTCATGTCATAAAAGGCACATCTTAGTGTTGTGCTTTAAAATATGCTTTATTATTATCCTATGTTACAAGCATGTTTTAATTATCTTGAAAGATTGCTTTTTTCTCATATCCACATCATTGGCTCATAATTTTCACATCCTATTGGTTCAGCTCTCTTTGCAATTGTCAAAAATAAAGATTTTTTTTCCAATTTGTTGGCCAGGTAGCCATCTCCCAAATTTCTTAGCATAAATGAGTGAGTGTGTTTCATTCATTTGCTGAAACATGTCCCTTGGTATTTTGGGAGATTCCAATTCCTGGAGCCTTTTTTGGCTAATGTTGTCAGTGCAGCTTGAAATTCTCCCTTTAATATTATTGGTCTTTGATTATGTTACCTCCTGAAGTGGTTAAAAGTGGACCAATTCTTGTTGCTCCAGTGAGTGTGCATTTTTACTATCTTTCATCCTTCCATATTTCCTCCACAGAATCTTTCTACATTGCAATGAGAAACTTCACTTTTTTTCCTCCTCTTCTTTCAGCTTGAGACATGCTGAGCATGTTCTTCCCTTTTAGCTTTATAACTCCAAGTCGTTGCACATTTCACAAAAATTATTTCCCTTGTTTGCTTGACTCACTCTTCAAAATAGTACATTCAGCACTTTTCTACATTCCTTCCATTTCTCTTTAATCATTCTGGTGGAGAGGAACGTTTAGAGTCTCTTCTGACATCTTTTTTGGCCTTTCTTTTTCTCCTGTCTTTTGGGTGACCTCTTCTTTTCTTCATGTTTGTTGTTCTTGGTGTCATACCACCACGCTTCTGAAGTCTGCAGAAGCAAAGGTTTGGAAAGCTCACACACTTGCTGATCACAGTATTGACAGTTCCAATGCACCAGATGATCCTACCTGCTCCCATCAAGATGACAGGTGTTTTCCTTATTTCAACCTTTCTCCGTGTATCATATTTGTTTTTCACATCCCACCCCACTCCGGACGTGGACTTTAATAAAAAAACTCCTTCCTAGTTGAGGCCAGCAGCTCTTTCTTGCTCAAATCTCAGTCTGAGTGTTCTCATTTGTAAGTGCTAAGAAGGACGAACCAGAAAGAAACCCCAAAGGGCAGATTCTTCTGCCCCTTTTCCACAATCCACCATACAACCTGGGTCACATTCTCCCAAGACTCTCACTCCTATAAACCACATCAAAGAAAATGAATAAGAAATCACACATCCCTCCCCTGCTTCAGTCCCAAGGCACGGATTCTGAGCAATCAGGGGTTGTCTAGTTTTTAGCAGATGATAAAAAAGTGTGAAAAGTTATTTCCATAATGCAAGCACACAAAAGCATCCTGATTAAATGGTTTTCTCCTAAGCAGCCAGAGGACACTGCCTTCCTTTCCAGTTCCTGTATATCTGTTATCAATGCACACTAATCCTAAAGTCCTATGGCTAATTTCTCTCAGCTACAATCATGTACTCCCTATTTTCTTTTCAGATCGTTTTTCATCTAATAGTTAGATGAAACCCTCCATTGTTATGTTTAGAGGAAATCATGAGATAAACAACATGCATCTGAACTGCTTTCTAATCACTGCTCAAGATAAAGTTGAAATATGGACCCTAAATGATACCTGCCTATGGTTTATCCTTTGGGTAAATATCTAGGAAGGCATTTTGATTAAGCAATGAGCTTTGTTTAGAGCAATGAGCTTCTAATAACTCTATGTGTACTCCATAGGCCAACAATCAAGGACAAAACAGAAAGAAAATTTACACTCTTATGGTCCATATTTGTTTTCTGAAAATGAATTGGACTAGCAATATATCCTGCACATTTACAAAAAAGTCTCTTCTACTTTACAAAACTGCTATACCCTTTAATCAAACTAAAAATATCATCACTGATTGCATTGACCTGAGAAGAGCAATATTTTGAGGCACCAGAGACTTTCCAGAAATCTTCTATCTGTTAATAACTAGGTTATTAGTCAACGTTAATTTCTGTCTCTCTTTGTTATGTGTACATTTTCTTGAAGTAGAGCTTGACATCATAAAATAAATTTTTGTTCTCTGTTGAGATGTTCTAATTATTAAATGGCAGTGTCATTTATTCTATGTATATTCTACCATATGCTTTGTAAGAAATACACACATGAAAGTATTTCCAGTTACTTGATTCCAATTCACGGTGTCCCAGTCTGCATCAGAGTGGGACTGTCTTCCTGTGGGCATTTAGTGTTAATGTTCAAATCTATTGTGGAAGCTATTGTGCCAATGATTGAGGGGTTCTTTCATCAATACCTGCCTGCTACTTGATCAAGCATGATGCTCTCTTCCAGTGACTGATCCCTCCTGATGAAGTGTCTGAAGGAAGTGAGCCAGATAATGTCCTATTGTGATTTATAAGGCTTTTCATTGGCTACCTTTTGGAAAGATATTGTTGTACCTTTCTTCCTAGTCTTTCTTAATCTGACAGTGCTGCTAAAACTTGCTGATGATGCGTGATCATGCTTAGATACAGAATACTTTTGGCATGACTTTCAGTCTCTCAGAAATACACAAGACACGATATAATACAATACAATAGGGATGCACTGAGTCTCTGCCCTCATGTACAATACACCAAACTGACAGAGAGAGGGTAGAGACAGAGATATGATTAGCTAAAACAATTTAAAAATAGAATAAGAATAATTAATGTGGCCTATATCAAAACATGCCATAGTGGTTATGTCGTGGCTGCAGCTTTCAAAACCACCAGTTGTTCCTCAGTAGAAAGAAGGGGTTTTTCACTCCGATAAACAGTTACAGTTTTGGAAACTCAGTGGAGGCAGCTAATTCTGCTGTGTGCTATAGTCTCACTGTGAATCGACATCAACTCAATGGCAAGGAGAGTGAGATCTCAAGACATAAAGCTAGAGTCAAACAAACATGGGTATTGCTGAAGGGATAGAAACCTAGTAAAAGGAAAAAACCCTAGAAAAATGGAACAGAATCAGGGACTTACAACTAAACTGACATCATACCCGAGTGATTATTATCAAGAGTGCAAAAGAAAAGCAATGGAGAAGACTAGCCTTTCAAACAAATGGTGCTAAAGGCATTGATAAGTCCAAAACCGAATAGGCATCAATAGGTCGAAAAACAAGAGCCTTAATCTAAGTTCTATACTTCATTAAAATGTTCACAAATTGATGAGGTCTATTGGCAAGATGAAAAAATAGATGATGTCACAGATGGGGGAAACTTGGTGGAGGTTACAGGATATCTTTGCATTATTTCTTACATCTGCAGGTGAATCTAGAAATATCTCTCAATAAAAGGTATCCTTAAAAATAAGTGATATGAACTAAACATTAAAAATTAAAACAACTAATATTTTTTTTAATGTAAGAAGTGGCAGTATATCAAAACTCTTTCAGGGGTGTGAGTCTAAATGGTGGAAAGTCAATAACCCAGACTTGTAGATTAGGGTAGAGATTCCGCGCATCCGTGTTGCCTGAAAATATCCTTGTTTCATGATTAATCATGTGGAAAGGGATTTTTTAAAACAGGTATTCCAAAGTAGCACAACTGAAGTGATATGTAAGGAAAAGTTTTGATAGCAAACACAAACACAAACGCACACAAAGTTTCAAAAAAATCTCCTGAAAAATTCCATTATCTCCTAATTACATTTTTCCCACAAACTTTTTGATGGCCCCTCATGTGTGTTGAAGTGCATGGGTGTGTAATTTAAGTGGGTCTTTAGTTAAATGCTTGCTAGACTTATTTCATATTGGATAGCTCATGAGAAGTTCACCCAACACAGAAAAACATATCCCAATTTGACTACAATGAATGTGAAAGAGATTTGTGAATGTGAAAGAGACTTCTTGCCCAATTTCTTACCACCTCTCAGGGAACTTTGCTTTGACTAAGGTCAGCTCCTCACCTTACACAGCTCTAGAACGCTGCTGGGGGCACTCCTAAATTGTGAAGATCTGCAGCTGTGAACCCAAGTCTATATACAGTGAAAGAAAATGTCAGAGACACACTCTACATACTTACTGCACTTAGGTATTTTAGCATACTTGTTTCTCCAATAGTTGCAACACAATTCTGAAGACATGACAGTTATTAGCACATTTAAATGACGACCTTTCCGTGACCCGACTCAGGCCATGTACAAAGCACTATATCAGTGAAACAAACAACAGCAACAAAAACCAAAGAAACAATTCATTTGTCCACTCTTGGCCTGATGTGCTTTTGATAAACAAACAAATGAAAAAAAAATGGTCACGATTTTTCACTCAATGGGTGATCAGATATTATTCAAAGCATACACAAATTTAGTAGTCAATTGGGATTCCCAATTCCCCACCCACCCACTCCCCAATTTCCTTGAAATCCTATCTGAGTCTCAATGTTAAGAATAAAGGAACAAATTCCATGCAATTGAAGTTTTTGGACCACCCCCCCCCAGTCTCTAGGGTCACTTCATGCCTTCTAGGCTTATGAAAAATTGTAAGAATTATTCCTTCAACAATCACCTCCATCTTACTTCTCAATGTAAATAGCAGAGTTAAAAGAAGTAGGACCAATTTCTAATAAAATTGTAGTCATTATTAAAAGCAATCTCTTGTCTTTCCTCTGCCTTTCTTCTTGTACTGGGCACAGAATAATTTGGTTTCTTATCCTGAAATGACAAAAACATTTAGAATAAGAGATTGTTTATATTTTATGATTCCCTGCCATATTGAAGGGGTTTTAAAAAGTCTGGGTAAACTGAATGAAAATATAACTGTCCTTTTCACAAGTGATTTGAGGGCAATAATGAGGCTGTGTTAGGAAGAAATCTACTACTAGGGTTCTAGTTTGTATAAGAACAGGTTTAAATATTTGTCTGCAGTCAAGTTCTTTCAGCAATACTTTTGTTTTAGTTTTGCTAAAGTGCCTTCAGAAATGTCTGATCCAAACAGTGGCTCCCAAGGTGATTGACTGGGCCAGTTAAATTGAAAATAGAGTGCATACCTCATAAGGTTATAGTTACTGTTCTTTTTAGGACTTGAAAGGTATCGTTTTGGTAGATTTGTTTTTCAATGGAAAATCTAGAAACATTGCTTCACATTTTGACTTTTTAAAGAAAGGTTCCAATGATTTTGTATCATTATTTTTACTTAAACTCATATATACATGCATATTGTGTATATTAGACAGAAGAGAGATGAATGAGAAGAGTAACAAAAAAGTGTCCATCCTTTCTCTCTCTGAGGACCTCCTCCCAGAGAAGCAGAAATGTTAGAAGTCACCATATTTAAAAACCCGGGAAGATGATTTGGGGACATCAGTGTTTCTAAAACTGCCCCAGCTTGGAGGATACGTCAGTCTTATCAACAACCTAAGCATGTGGCAAAAATGATGACCATGTTTATGTAGCTCCTCTCAGATGTACTTTTTATAAGAAATCAACATGTTTTATGAGACACTCATTTTTCCTGATCCTTTGCCTGAAGAACAGTAATGGCTAACTAAAACAGAAGAACTTTGGCCAGGTCAAGAGATGACTAGCTTTAACTAAATGTAAAATTAAATATAGGATTAAGTTTTAAGCCATAGAGCTTATATATACTATATATATACTATATATATTAAGATATATATATTTCTTATATATATTAAGAAATACGGCTACCCTCGCAGACCCAAGACCTATTGGGGCCAGGAAGAAGAAGCGGGGTCAAGATTATACCCTGTTGGACACAACCACACCAATGCAAAGCACTAAGAGTGTGCAGCAGAGCATAGAGTCACAGATGGAGTGTCAAGGATATACTTTGGGGCCAGGGTATTGGCCCCCCATCCAACTCAACTAGGGGTCACTCTAGGAGGTCAACAACAGACCTTGAACTTTATACAGGTTCTTATATTGCTATTATTTTTTATTATTATTTTTATTATTCTGTTGCATATTGTATAATACATTGAGGGGGATTCTTGCTGTTGTTATCATTGTTTTATTTGCTTAAGTTGCTCCATTTTAGGAGACCTTTCTTGTACAAATTGCTACCTCTACAGGTCTATCTAGACAAGATAGACTGGACAAAGAGGTTGGAGGTAAAAATGACAAGTCTGATGGCTCCAGGGTAGGGGACATTGAAGAGGGGGAGGAAGGGGTAAGGTGGTGATGTCGACCAGCCCAGGAAAAAGGGAATAAAAATTGATACAAATGCAGAGGGGGAGGAGGGGGAAAGGTGGTGATGTTGACCAGCCCAGGAAAAAGGGAATAACAATTGATACAAATGCAGGGACAAGGTGGGTGAGAGAAAGCCAAAAGGGATTGATTAAGACTAATGTAACAGAGAAAAATTACTGAAACCCAAAGGGAGAGTGAGCATGATAGTGGGACAAGAGGGAAGCAAATGGAAATAGAGGAAGGAACTGGGGGATAATGAACATTTATAGAGGTTCAAATACAGGTATGTACATAGGGGCATATATTTATAAGTGAGGATGGGGAAAGAGATTAATGTATATACTTATAGGGTTAGTAGTAGGACAACAGATGGGCATTGGACCTCCACTCAATTATCTCCTTGGTTCAAGAA
>PVJH01000470.1:0-122960 GCA_004026705.1 Nesogale talazaci
TTATTGGGGGGCCCCTACAACTCCCATCACAATCCCTAACAACATCAGTTGTATTCAGGCCACTTTTACACACCCATTGCCATCATCACTCTCAAAACATTCTCCCTCCCTCCAGGCCCCCATTATCAGCTCCCTATATTACCCTTCCTCCCCCCCTTCCCCTTGAACCCTTAGTAATTTACAAATTATTTTTTCATCCCGTATTTTTCATGCCCAATGTGTCCCAACACTCACTTCCCTGTTGTCCGTGCCCCAGAGAGGAGGCTACGTGTAGATCCTTTAAATTTTTTTATAAGACAACTTAGCTCCTTCAAAGTACTCTCTATTACATTTAATACATTTGTCAAATCTGGGATTACATTCTTGGAAACACTCTTCAAGCTCATCTGTTTGGATGTCTGACAGCACTTCCTTTGTTTTATTTTTCTTCATCTCTTCAGCATCATCAAATCACTGTCCTTCCATGTCCCTCTTCATTCGAAAAAACAAAGTCACATGGAGCAAGGTTAGGTGAAGCAGGTGCATGGGGCAAGAGAGGTATGTTGTTTTTTGCCAAAAATTGATGCACTGAGATGGGTATGTGAGCAGGTGCATTGTTATGGTGGCAAAACAGTCTCCCATCTGGCACAAATGGGTCTTTTTTGATCACACACTATTACACAATCTTTTCAGAAACTCTAAATAGAAAACTTGATTAACAGTCTTACTTGGTGAAACAGACTCCAATTTTTTTTAAATGAGCATGCTTTGGGGGAGTAACCCCTCATATTTAGGAATAAACCCAACCAGAGAAATAAAAATATATTTAAAAAACCAACAGAATACTATTATGAGAGAGAATGGGTGCCTCTCTTATACAGAGAAAGCACCTCTCTTATACAAACCTTTCCCTTATATCCATATGCATGATTATGAATTTGTTTCTCTAGTCTACCCAGACTAACACAATACTTATGATTGATTCCTTGCTTCCAAGGAGCATTTTGGCTATACTTCATCCAAGACAGGTTTGTTTGTTCTTTTGGCAGTCCATAGTACTTTCAACATTCTTTGCCAGTACTGTGATTAAAACGTATTGATTCTTCTCCAGTATTCTTTATTCAAGGTCCAACTTTCACATTCGTATGAGGCTATTGAAAATGCCTTACCTCAAACCAGGTGCACCTGGGTCATCAAATAACATCCTTGCTCTTCAACACTTTGAAGAGGTCTCGTGCAACAGGCTTACCCAATGCAGCATGTCATTCAATCTTGACATTCAATCTTGTCATTCAGTCTTGACTACTGCTTCTGTGAGCATTGATTGTGGATCTAGACAAGATAAAATCCTTGACACTTTCAATCTCTTTTTCAGTTAGCACAATGGAATTTCTCCAATGGTCCAGTGGTGAGAACTTTTATTTCTTTATATTGAATTGCAAACCATTCTGAAGGCTACAATCCTTGATCATCAAGTGCTTCAAGTCCTACTTACTTTCAGCAAGCAAGGTTGTATCATCTGGATTATTTGCTTCCTGGATTATTTGCTCAGCATACAGATTTAATAAGTGTGGTGACAGAATATAGCCCTGACACAGTCTTTCTGATTTTAAACCAAGCCCTATTCTTTTGTTTTATCCACACAACTCCCTCTTGGTCCATGTACAAGGTCCACATGAGCGCACAATGAAGTGTTCCGGAATTTCCATTCTTCTTCACACTACCCATAGTTTCTTATGGTTCACACGGCTTAATGCTTTGGCATAGTCAATATGTGCACACACACAATAATGTTCCTGGTACTCTCTGCTTTAACCAAAATCTAACTGACATCAGTAAAGATATCCCTTGTATCAACCTCTGTATCAAACTTGAATTTCTGGTAGCTCTCTGTAAATGTACTGTTGCAATCAGTGTTAAATGATCATCAGCAAAAATTTGCTTCCATGTGATATTAATAATATTGTTCTATAATTTTCACATTCAGCTGGTTCACCTTTCTTTGCAATGGGCACAAATATGGATATCTTCTAGTTGGTTGGCCAGGAAGTTTCCAAATTTCTTGGAGTAGATTAGTGAGTGTTTTCATTGTGATTTATGAGCAAGGAAAACAGTTCAAAACATTGCATCAATTCCTGGAGTCTTTGGGGGTTTCTTTTGGGGGGCCCTAACTGTTCAGTATCATTGGATCTTGATTTATGCTGCATCTTGAAGTGATTGAATAGTAGCTATTTTTTTTGGCACAGTGACTGTGTATTCTTTCTGTCATCTTCTGATGCTTCCTACATCATTCAATATTTTGCCCATGGAAACATTCAAGATTGCATTATCCAGCTTGAATTTTCTCTTTTTCTTTCATTTTATGATCTGCTGAGTGTTTTCTGTTTTTTGGTTTTTTTTTTTTTTGTCTTATAACTCTAGGACTTAGCACATTTCTTTATAATATTGCATTTTGTCTTCTGGGACTACCCTTTGAAGTGCTCCGTTCAGCTTTTACTTCATGATTTCTTCCTTTTGCTTAAGCTACCCTACTCTTAAAAGCAATTTTCAGAGTCTCTTTTGGCATCCACTTTGATAGTATGCATGACTGTAGTTGTCATGAAATTTTACTAGCACATGGTATTAATAACAGTGTTTGATCATTGCTGCATTCTTTTTCTTTTCTCTCTGCCTTCTTTAAGAGCTTTGAAAAATAGGCACAAATGTGAATCTCTCCCTAATAGTTGTGCAGGTAACTGTCTTCCAAGTTTCTTGACATTGGCACGTTAGTACTTCCAGTGTTGCCTTCATTTGCTGAGATACCTCAATTTATATTCCGTCAATTCCTGGAGGCGTGCTTTTCACAGATGCCAGGTGAATATGTATAAATTATAGTGTATTCATATAATGAAATGCCATACACAGTTCAAAGGAGTGAGTAAGAGCAATATGCACTTAAAGAAGTGTGAAACCAGGGCTGAGCCCCAGTGGCGTAGTGGTTGTGCGCGGGACTGCGGCCCACTGGGACGGAGGTTCGATTCCAACAGTGGGGCTGGGCCTCCTACTCCCACCACCAGAGAGCAGTGATGCCCCCCCCCAAAAAAAAGAAGTGTGAAACCCTTTACAGGGGAGTCACGGGGAGGAGACAGACCAGTCAAGGTGCAGTCAGGCAGTGATGATGCATTCAAGTTTCCTCTACTTCTTCTACTTACCTCCCTCCAACCATCATGGTCCCAACTCTAGCTTACAAATCCAGATGGACTGGAGAAGGTGCACTAGTATAGAGAGGAGTTGGAAATATGGGGGAAACAAGATGGATGAGCCCCCTTACACCAGTGGTGAGATTGTGGTGAGATTGGAGATGCTGGAAGGGTGGAGAGAAGGTGGGGTAGAGAGATGGAACCAACTGCAAGGATATACACACAAGCTCCTATTTGAAGGAGGGGCATCAAAGAAGTGGGTTGGGGGAGAGGTCGGGCAGTGTAAGATGTGACAGAACAACAACAATGTATAAAGTAGTGAGGGTTGATGGGGAAGGGAGAGCAGGGGAAGAGGGGAAGGGATGGAAAAGCCGATACTAGGGCCTCAAGGGAAAAGGCAGACGATTGGAGAACGATAATAGCAGCAGACGTGTGAAGGTGCTTGGCACAGTATGTTTGTTTATGTATTGTGAAAAACGATGTACGAGCCCCCAATAAAATGACTTTTAAAAAAAGAATGTGAAAAGCAGCATAGACAAAAAGAACAATTCAAAGGTTTTCCACTTGTGAAATGGAAGGACAGGCCACTGAGTGATACAAAGGCACAGTGACCACGTAAGCTTGGCAGAGAGGAGACCCCTGTTGATGGAACAACTAGGTTCTTCCCTGGAGAAGGACTGTCCCCTGGGTTACTCAGAGCACGGGTGCTGTGTGGTGCTCTTCCTTTCTAAATGAGAGGCTGGCGACCAGCCGTGCAGCTGCTGAGGCCCTGTGAGTCAAGGTTCACAAGGATTTCCAAGTCAGCAAAATGACCTAGGTCCAAGCTTGAGAACATTTCATTACAGGACCTGCTGCTTTTCACTTTTAAGGACACTTGTGCTGTGTAAATGATGAGTTAGAGCGACAAAAAAATAATGTGAAAATCAACTTACTGTTTTTACATCTGTAAATATTAAAGTAGTTATCAAAAGATTAATCAAGAATTAATTTTGTGTTAATCAAGAACATTCTGATATAAACAGCAATATTAAATTGGTTTATTTGATATGCAAGTCAAATAACAATGAATGAAAACATGCTCTAACATAGAAATAGAAATAAAATGTTACATGCCAAGTCTTCACGCCAAATATCTCCTTTCTGCCTTTTTAGTACCTTTCGGAATGACGCAGCAACGTTTTAGAAACATCTTTTGTCTAAAACACATCATAAAAGTGATCTAGGGGGCTGAGTCCCAGTGGCCCAGTGGTTGAGTGTGGGACTGCTGGCCACTGGCTTGGCGGTTCAAATCCAGCAGCAGCTCTCCAGGAGCAAGGCTGGGTAGCTCCCACGACCACCAGAGGACAGTGACACCCCCAAAAAATTATCTGGGGGCTGAACCCCGGTGGTGTAGTGGTTGTGTGCAGGACTGTAGCCCACTGGGTTAACAGTTCAAATCCAGCAGCTCTCTAGGAGCAAGACTGGGTCTCCTACTCTCACCAGAGGGCAGTGATGCCCCCCCCCCAAAAGTGATCTAATAATAGAAAGAGCCTGATAAAATCCCTGGAAATTTCTCCCTAAAAAAATGTAGGAAATCATTTCGTGGAAGCCCAACACTTGTAAATTCTATATTTACTAGATTAAATTATCTGTAACTCACCTGCCTTCCAAGAGGAAGGAGCAAAAACCTTGGCCCACAGCAGCCCAGCAACTCCACCTGGTCATCCTGCCTCCCAGGGGAGCTGCTGAGCCCTGTGCCTCCGTGCCCACGTGTGGCAGAGCAGTCTTCCACGGGGACTCCATCTCCAGCACTGCAGAGGACAGGCTGGCATCTGCGCTCTCCAAGTGCATGCTTGCGTCTCGGCACTGCAATCAGACAGGAAGAAATGCTGTTTATGAACATCAGATAGATGGCATGACAGTCATCTGGACAGAGCCCTACACGGACCTTCTTAGAGCCAAGACAGGAGAGAACAGATGCGGAAGGAAAACGTCGAGCCTTGAATTGTCTGAGGAAAAGCTGGACAAATTAATGGAATATCACGTAGCAGCAAGTCTGGGCAGAGAAGCACTCACAACCAGAGAAGCCAAAGACCAACCAATTCAATTCTCTGCTGGCTTGCTGCAGTTTGATCAAAATCAGCACAACCCACTGAGCAGGGCACTTAGCAAGAAGGCATGATCCTCGTGCTCACCACCTAATCCTGGTGAACTCTTGACTGCCCGGTGGTCAGTTTCTGCGCTCTACCCTGTCTTCTGCCACACCTGTCAGTACAGTCTGAAGGACTGGAACAGTCAGAGCTAGCGGAAGCAGGACCTGCCATTCTCAAACCTCAGTGCAGAGGCACACTGCAGACAAACTTACTGTACAGAAACAAGACGAGAGTGGGTTCTTTGAAAGGACTTTTTAAAGGACACGCCATTAGCAAAATTAACCAAAAACATTTTTTAAAGAGAGAATATGCACACCATAAATTAAATATGTTATGCCAAAATAGAACTAACTGAAATATTAACTAGATATTAACTGTTAACTGTGAAGAAAATTGTTTCAACTAATTTGAAAGCCTAGATTAAATGCACATTCCTAGAAAACACGCTATATACACAACCTAAACAATCATATGGTAAAAAATTTGACATAAAAATATGGAAAGTATGCAAAGATGACCCAACATTAGAAAACAATCAATATGACCTATCACATTCAAGGAATAAAGGAAAATAAACAGTAATCATATCAGTTGAAGGAGAAGACATTTGGCAAATCTAACATTCGTGTGTGTGGCATTCATTCTTTTTTAAAAAAATAACTTTTGGGGGGGCTCGTACAACTCTTATCATAATCCATACATACATCCATTGAATGCAAAACATATTTGTGTATATTCATTGCAATTATCATTCTCAGAAACTTTTCTTTCAACTTAAACTCTTGGTATTAGCTCGTCCTTCTCCCACTCCCTCTCAGATCCCCCCTCCCTCATGAACCCTTGATAATTTATAAATCACTACTATTTTGTCATATTGTACACTGTCCAATATCTCTCTTCACCCACTTTCCGTTGTCTGTATCCCAGGGAGGCTGTTATATGTACTCCACCTTCCCTTCACCCTTCTGGTATCATCACTCTCACAACTGGTTCTGACGGGATCATCTGTCCTGGATCCCCCATGTTTCCAGTTCCTATCTGTACTAGTGCACGTCCTCTGGTCTAGCCAGATTTGAAAAGTAGAATTCAGATCCTGATAATGGGAAGGAGGAGGCATTTAAGAATTAGAGGAAAGTTGCATATTTCATCTTTGCTGCACTGTACCCTGACTGACTCTACGTCTCTTCCCTGCCACCCTTCTGAAAGGGGATGTTACTTCCCCTGCAGATGAACTTTGGGTCCCCGTTCTGTACTGCCCCTCATTTATAATGATATAATTTTTAGTTCTTTGATGCTTGATACCTGACCCCTTCGACATCTCATGGTCACACAGGCTGGTGTTCTTGTTCCTTGCAGTCTTTGTTGCTTTTGAGCTAGGTGGCCACTTGTTTATTTTCCAGATGCTATATCTTTTGATAGCTAGGCACCATCAGCTTTCTTGACCACATTTGCTTATGCACACATTTGTCTTTAGTGATTGTGTCAGGAAGGTGAGCATCATGGAATACCAATTTAACAGAACAAAGTGCTTTTGCATTGAGGAAGTACCTGAGTGGAGGTCTAATGTCCATCTGTTGCCTTAATACTAACCCTATAAGTATATGCATGTAGATCTATTTCCCCATCATCATATGTAATTATATTTACCTATGTTGTCTGTATTTAGACCTCTATAAATGCCCTTTGCCTCCCAGTTCTTTATTTCCTTTTACTTTCCTCTTGTCCCACTATCATGCTTAGTCTTCATTTGGGTTTCAGTAACTTCTCGCTGTTACATTACTCTTGATCAATCACTATCAGGCCTCTTACACCCACCTTGCCTCTGATTTTTTGGATCACTTGTTCCCTTATCCCTGGGATGGTCAAAAACACCTCCTATCCCCCACCTCCCTATCTCTCATCTCCCCCCAAATCATAAGTCCTGTTATTTTCTCCTTAAGACTGTTCATCCAGCCTATCTTACCTAGATAGACTTGAAGAGATAATAATTTGTACAAAAAAAGACAAGACATTGTAAGACCAAATGACAAATAAAATACAGCAGACTAGAAATAGAAGGAAATTTTATCAGTATAAATAAATGCATGCACAACTGGCATGACATTCTTCTGAGATCAAATACCATCTTGGCTGGCAAGAGTTCCATTTAGGATCTGACGTCACAACACCTCTGACCCTTCTGTCCAATGAGCTCCATGGCTCAACAAAGCCTCCATGGAAGGAGCATACCAGCCCTGTGAATATGAGGTGCTGATAGATCAGGTATCCAGTATCAAAGACCCAGAGAAAGAAATCATAATGTGAATGAGGTGGGGGAGTGCAGAGTGAAGTCCAAAATCAATCTGTAAGCAATCGAACATCCCTTGACGGATGGGTTATTGGAAGAAGATGGGTGTGTTATAGAACCAATCAAATATATAGCTTTCCTCTGGTTCTTTAATGCTTCCTTCCTCCCCTCCCCAACTATCATGACCCTAATTCTACCTAACAAATCTGGCTAACCCAGAACATATACATGGGTACAGATAAGAGCTGGAAACACAGGGAATACTAGGACAGATAAACTTCTCAGGACCAATATGAGAGTAGCCATATAGGGAGGGGAAGGGGAAGGTGGTAACTTGATCACAATGACCTTCTATAACCCACTCCTAGGGAAATGGAAAGCAGATAAGAGGATTTTTCAAAGAGAAATTTCAGACCAAGAAAGACATGAAAAATTAATAATTTATCATTATAAAGGATTCATGAGGGAGGGAAGGAGGGAAACAGAGAAGGGGAGGGAGGGGAAAGAAATGAGGAGCTGATACCAAGAGCTCAAGTAGAAAGAAAATGCTTTGAAAATGATGATGGCAACATAGGTACAAATGTGCTTGACACAATAGATATATGTTTGGATGGTGATAAGAATTGTAGGAGCCTCAAAATAAAATGATTGTTTAAAAATAGTTAACAACCAACTCTCCTAATGCTTCTAAAGATAATATAATACTACCCAAATTATGATTTTAGCCCTATGTCTCATTTCAAAGTTCATATCTCCAGAAATATTGTGTAAACTTGGGTTGATTAAAGCCACCACATTGTGATGGTTTCTCAATAGTACAGAGAAATTAGTACAGATGAAATTACCTGAATGCTCTATACACTGCTATTAATTAGAAATAGCATTGCATGTGTGACAGAGATATACTTTCTGTTTATGCCTTTTTGCTTAGAATTTGCATTTGAACAATGGGAATAATTCCAGACTTATTTAACATGAGTATAGTGTGAATTAAATGAGATACGACGCATGGTTTGCTGGCATTCAGTGACATCGGTGTAACTAATATACTTTATTGTTGAGTGAAATACTAATCTAATTTATCCTGTACTTACCAATTTCTAAGTATTAAAATCATTTGGCTATCCAAGTTTTAATAATGACTAAATATAATGCCTTTTAACAGAGGAACAACCTTTTAGGAGAGACATTAAACTTAATATTGCAGAATTTTATAAAAATTTACATTGGAGATTGCAAAAGAGGGAGAACTCATATTACAATTAAGAAATCTCAGCAGTTCTGAGACAAACAAGACTTTAGC
The DNA here is from genome assembly GCA_004026705.1 of Nesogale talazaci. Taxonomy (NCBI): domain Eukaryota; kingdom Metazoa; phylum Chordata; class Mammalia; order Afrosoricida; family Tenrecidae; genus Nesogale; species Nesogale talazaci. The sequence continues at coordinate 8,881 of PVJH01000470.1, forward strand.
GTCAATGTAACATGGATACCTAGCTACTATTACACTTAAGAGAAAAAATGTGTCCCTTGAAATTGTTGCAGGAAATATGAAAATAGTTACTAGAAATGTATTTACTTATTAAAAAATTAATGCATAAATAGAAGAAATAGTGAGGGCATATATATGAGCCAAACACCACACCTATAGAGAATAAACATTCTTTTTATAGCCTTCAAAAAATTGAAAATCATAGATGAAACTTTAGGAAAAGTCAGGAAAACAAGATGAAAAAATTTAAATTACAAAAGTCATAAATGTAACTTTGGAATAATTTATAAATAGATAATGCAATTAAAGGGCAATCTCCAAACCTTCCAAAACCAAATAGAGGAAAGGAGTAACTCAAATAAAATTACACCACTCTTCTGAATATGGTTGAACTATTGAAAGGTCTGATATGTGAACTATAGGTCAAAAAAACTGGTTTTAGGGGGAAATGTCAACCAAAAATTATATACTCAGACAAATTTTTCCTCAAATACAACAATGAAATGAAAATGTTCCAGGTAGACAGAAATCAGAGCAATTTTCAAAACCCAGAACAACCTTACCAGAAAGACTAACAGGAGATTTTTGACAGAAAATGAACAACAGTTGAAAGTGACAACTCTGTCTAGCAATCAAATAACATCCAAAGTCACACATGGTTACAAGACTGAAAGTATGGCATAAGAAATGTCAATTTGTAAACAAACAGAACTACAAAATGAAATATGGAATAAGTAATGTTTTAACAGGTCTTCTGAATGGGGAAGACATCAAGTTAATATTGAAATAGAGCTGGCTGCTTTAAACTTGGTAAGAAATAAATAAATGAAGGATAAACTTAGAGAAATTTAATGTCTCATTAAAATAAGAAAAAATAGTAGATTTCATAAGAACTAAGACAATGGAGAGAGAAAAATGACAATAAAACCAACACATGAAATCAACACCATAGAAAATTATGTAGAATAAAGAAGCCAGCATAACCAAAGAGTACACAGACACACACATACACACACTGCAAATTGACAGATTTTTTTTTTACTTATAATTACCCTGAATAAAAAAAAATTGCCCTGAATATAAATTGATTAAATGCACAAGTCAAGTTAAGGATAGAAAGAGTATAACAAGGACTAAGAAAACGGAGCCTGTAAATTGTATGTTGTATAGAAGAGATACCTTAGACACCAAGACAAAAGCGGATTAAGAATCAATATGAAAAAGAATATATTAAGCAAATGACAATTAAAACAATGCAGAGTGTCAGTATAAACTTCTGCTAAATCAATTTTAAGGCAAACATCTGCATGATAAAGAACAGTAGTTATACAGTCTATAAAGATTAAAATGTCAATTGACCAAGAGGATACAGACATAATAAATATGTACTCAGTGGAAGAGCCTCCAAATCAAATTCTAACAGAAATGAAAAGAGGCCTGGAAAACTATAAAGGAATGATGGTATTGTTGTGAGGTGCCTTTAAGTCGATTCTGAATCAAATAAACCCAGTGTACAGCAGAATGAGACACCACTTGGTCCTGCACCAACCTCACAACTGTGATGTTTGAGCCCATTGTTGCAACCATCATGTCAACCCAGCTGGTCAAGTGCCTGCCTCTTTTCCATTCCCCTTCTACTTTACTTAGCAGGATAGCCTTTTTTGGAACTGGTTTCTCCTCAATAACATATGCAAACTGCACCAACACTCACTTCTAAGGAAAATACTGGCTATCCCTCTTCCAAGACAGATGTTTGTTCTTTGGACAGTTCATGGTTCTTTCAATATTCTTCATCAGTAGCATAATTCAAATGCAGTGATTCTTCTTTATTCTTCCTTACTCAATGTGCAGCTTTCACATGAAGATGAAGTGGTTGATTATATCATGACTTGGGTCAAGCACTCACTCTTTAGTTTTCAAAAATAATATCCTTGTTTTTCAACACTTTAAATGGATAATTGTAGCAGATTTAGTCAATGAAATGTGTTGCTTGATCTCCTAACTGCTACTTTGAAGAACATTGATTGTGGACCCACGCGAGATGAAACCCTTGACAACCTCAATCTTTTCTCCATTTATCGTGAGGATTTTTGTTTGTTTCGCAACACTGAGTGGCAATCCATATTAAAGGTTGCAATCCTTGATCTTCAGCAGCAAGTGCCTCAAGTCCTCCTCACTTTCAGCAAGTCAGGTTGTACTAGCTGCATGGGGAAGGTTATTATTAAGCTTTCTTCTAATCCAGATACTGTGTTCTCCTTCATATACTCCCCCTTCCTTCGTCATTTGCTCAGCACACAGAGGAAATAACCCTCACACACCCTTTCCAATTCAAGCCATTCAGTATTCCCTTGTTCTGTGAAAAAACTGACTTGATCCTTGTACAAGTCCCACACGAGCACAATAAGTGTTCTAGAATTCTAATTCCATTTATCAATGTTATGCATCGTTTTTTATGTCCAACAAAGTCGTATATCTTTACTTACACAAAAAAGCATATGTTTCTGGTATTTCCTGCTTTCAGCCAAGATCCATCTTATTTTGTTCACGTTTCTTATTGCTGCTGCTGTGTTTTTCATTTTGTGAAACAGAGGAGTGGATGGACAGAGATCATAACTGATGTAATAGTTCATTGAGCACGTAGGGGGTGGTTGGAGGTGGGAAGAGTGAGGAGATTTGGGGAGGAAACAATGAACTCAGAAGGGGGAGGGAGCACAAGAACTGATTGTACTGATGTATACACTATTCTTTTTAAAAGCAATTTAACCATAAAAGTGTATGATGTGTGACTATTATATCAAGAAAAGTACACACACACACACACACAAACTTGACCAACGGGTGAAGGAGAAAGAGTTCTTGCTTAGGGGGACATTGAGTCTATGTTAATGGTGGTAGAATAATTTGGAAAAGGATATTAATAATGGTTGTAAAACATGAAGAGTACAATTAGTGACACCAAATTATACATGTAGAAGTAGTATTATTATGTTTTATTAAAAGTTGAAGGTCATGAAACAGTTTTAGCTAACTATCTGATTTTTACAATCATAAAATAATTGAAAATTTTATACTATAAAATTTATATGCAAATGATCTAAAAATAAAATTAACCTGGCTCTCTTATAATTATTAATGATGTAATATTTTATAGGTAAATAAGAATAAAAATATTTCAACAAATAATTCTGGTATTCAATTTTTTTAAAAGTTGTGAAATTGGCTAAATGTTTTGTTGTGCATATTTTTTACAACATTAGAAAAACTTTTTCATGAATAAGAAAGCGTCCAAAGGACAGTATAGTCTAAAACCGAATGTGTTGATAATTTTAATCTTCTTGATATAATTGAATCACTGAATTTTATTATATGTGTCTGAATTGCTACTATTTAAAAAAAAAACAAGAAGTTGTTGGTCTTGCTAAACTCTATCATGAGATTTCCAGCATCATTGTATCACCAAGGCCATAGTGTCCAACCACTGTTCCTCTCTCCTTTCTCCAACAATGTTGCATTCCAGTTGTCAATACTAACTAATGCATCTTGATTCCATGTTTCATCAACTTCAGACTAGATTTTTTTTCTTTCCAGTAGATCACTGAGAATTTCTTAGAATTTAATATTGCATTATCTGATCTATAAATAATTTTCATTCTTCAACAAAAAGACAAACAAGTAATAAAATCAAGGCCATCTCATACAATCTTGCATAAGTGAATAATTAGATCACTAAAGTCGACACAGAAAACTGTTAACACTGTGTATTCTAGATATTGGGTATAAAAACTGTTCACTGTACAATTATTTTCATTTTCTTGCATGTTTGAACTTTTTTAGAAGATGCTGTTCCAAAATGAATCATCCCAATAATTCAACTATAACACCAAGACCAGTCTCACATTTCTCATTATTCCTACTTCAAATCATATACTCAAGTTATTTTGTCATGATTCTCCAAGCATACTCCATTCTCAATTCTCAAAATAGTATTCATGCTGCTTCCTTACAGCTGATCTTTCTTTTTAAGTATCCAAATATAACCCAATTTTTTTTCCCAGCTCAAGTTCTCCTTCTATTTAAAATACTTCTGTACTTATCTCTGCTGTACTATTTAAAATACAATTCTGGGGTGATTTTAAATAACTTTTAGATGTAACATAGTGTTCTTTTAAATTTCTTTTAGTGACACATACTAATGCATAATAAATGAAGTAGGATGACTGAGACAGGCTTTAAAATGCAGGCATAAGAAGAGTGGATTACACAAGACTGATCATAATTGTGGAAGCAGTACTGCAAGTACACAAGGCATAGCACTAGGAGAGTAAATATCAAAACAACATACAGTTCTAGGTCAGAGTCAAATAGCTTCACTATCAAAATTAGACATTTGAAGTAGAAAATCCTAATACTCTCATTTAAATAAATTCAAGCCAAAGGAAGGTATATATTGTGTTCTACTGCTGCTTTTTTTCTTTTTCATTTTTAAAATAATTTTAATTTTACAGCTCTTATAGTAACCCATACATTCATTGTGTCAAGCATATTTGTACCTATGTTGCCATCATCCTTTTTAAAACATTTTCTTTCTATTTGAGTCCTTGGTATCAGTTCCTCATTTCTACCCTCTATCTTCCACCCCACCACCACCCTCATGAGTCCTTAATAGGTTATAAATTATTATTGTTTTCATATCTTACACCATCTGCTGTCTCCCTTCACTCATGTTTCTGTCGTCCGTCACCCCAATGGGAGAGGGTTGTTATACATTGATCATTTCTCCCCCACCTGCTGATTTAGCTTCTAAGAATTATTAAAATCATAAAGGAACAGTAGTGAGTCTTGACTCATCAACATATATACACCTTCAAAATATGTGCACAGAATGTGCAATTTTCATTTTATCCTGTCTAGTAAACTAAAGAGCATGAGTTCTATATACACTGTATTTTTCAGACCAGAAGGCACACTTTTTTCCCCAAAAAAAGTGGGGGGGAAATGAGGGTGCGTCTTCTAGTCCCAACATGTGGTACCTCTGAACATTTTAGCACACTGGTACTATTTAGTTCAGAATATGTTTTCTTGTTTTTTCCTGCTCTAAAAACTGGGTACATCTTATGGTCCAAAAAATAAGACTTCATATAATCACCCCAGAAAAATAAATAGTAGAATATCAACAATTTACAGTCCTAAATAGAATAATGTATCTAAGCAATGATCACTAACAGCAATTAAAACTACTAGGGGGACAATTGATAGGGAATTTCATATTTTGTTCAAATAAACATAAAAGGAACAAATAAAATCCCTCTTGATCTCACTATCAATTTACAGAAAATTTAAATGATGCCATAAGAATGCATTCAGTAAAATCTATATTAAGGGATAATTCAACAGGACAATACAGTTTTAAAAAAATTAAACTATAGGAGATCCATAAAAAGGAGACAAAAATCTTCTAATAAACAGAAATTTAACGTACCAATTGCCATATAAGAATGCAAGGTATAGACTGATCTGGGTCCTCATTCAAATAAACCAATTATAAAATAAATTTCCCATAAAGAAAATTTAAGTATTTCACTCCCCCATGTAATAGAACATTATAGTTATGCTCTATTAAGTGTCCTACTTTTAGAGATAACACTGGCATGTGTATATGTCAGAGAGGGGAATCAAACTAATCCCCTGGGAGAGGGTAGGACTAGGAAATCATAGGGCATATGGGGCTTCATTACTATGCTCTTTATTTTTATGTATTTTTGAAATTTTCCATAGAAAAGTTTTTTTTCCATGGGAATTTTGCTTTGATAGGTTTGTATTGTATGATATTGTATTATACAGTTTCCTTTCTTTCCTGAAGACTCCCAGGCACAAAATAGATGGACTGGCACATACTTGCTCGGTTAATTCTTATATCACAGTCTAATCTCATAACTTGCTACTTAGAAGCCAACAAAAATTATTTCGAGATTGCATTATTATGCTACCACAGCTAAGAAAGAAATTAATCCTCAATACTACTCGAGACTTGCTCAGTAAATTGCAACAAAGCAGCCCATCGGCATAAGTCTCACAGTAAAACATCTTCACTCCCTCACACCATAGGTTACTGCTCTGATGTTTGACAGTTTGCTTCAAAAGTCAAAGACTACCAATAGGTTTTTTTAATTGGGGGGCAGGAAGGAATCAATGAAAGTAAAAATATAAAGTGTTATCCATACACAGCAAATACAATTCTGGCCATTTTTTTAGGCATAGATGAAAATGCAAATCTAAGTAACTGTGAGGGGAAATTATTATGATTGAATGCAACTATAAAAGTTAATACTTATGGAAGCCTTCATAGGGAAGTGGTATTTTTAAATTGCTAAGCTATCGTTTAAACCCATATTTATAAAATTGAAATTCGTAAAAATCCGCTAAAACTTTGGGGTTCTAAATCAAAATCAGAAAACTTGGATAAATTTGACTTCAGTTTGAGGTAACAATGTGGGCTCGAGAGTCAGACAGACCTTGGCCCGAATCCTACCATTGTCATTTTACAGGTACTTGCTCAAAGTTCTTCTGACATGCTGCCTAATTCCTACAAACTGCAGGATCCATAGCTATAAAAAATTCTTAACTCATTGATATGAGATCAAGCTCATAAAGTCCTCAACAAAGAAGTTGGTATGTGACAAGTGCTCAAATAAATAAGTTTGCTATCCTATCTCACCCATCCTAAATGCTTCTTTTCTCACATTCTACCATTACTGAAATCAGGATGTGTCTTGTAATTAATTGAAGGCATATTATGGCTTAACTGGCAGTTTTTCCTCTTAATAGCATAAATATAATAGTGTACATTATAATTTACAGCAGCTTAAGACTCAATGAAATATGCTATTAAATCAAGACCAAGAGGTATTTCAATTTTAGGTTTTAAGAATATTCTAGGGACTGAACCCTGGAGACTTAAGTGGTTGAGTGCAGGACTGTGGCCCGAGGGCTTGGCGTTTCAAATCCAGCGGCAGCTCTCAGGAGCAGCACTGGGTAGTACCCACGACCATCAGAGGCAGTGATGCCCCAAAACAAAAAAAGAACATTCTAAATGTGTATTTCAATTTTCAATGTTTTAAGAATATTCCAAATGTAAAAACTGTCATTTTTCAATGTCTGAGAAAAATCTTTTCAATACATCACAAACAGAACGATCTTGAGACAAATTAATTTTGTAAAAAATTGTCTGTCGATTCCAGTTCTGATATAAAATAGAGATTAGAAAGCTCGTCAATCAAGACACAATTTTTGCCACATGAAAAGATACTTTATCAAACATTGAATCTAAGAACATGCAACTGTTTCTTGCACCATGTCTACAGTAATTGCCTATGCTTTTCCATGCATTCAATATTTCCCCATTCTTTCTTCTGTCCCAGTTACAGTGCAGCGACAGGTAGGAAGAAGGTTTGTGACAACAACTCTCCACGCAGTTGTTGGGGCTGTTGTTGTTGTTGCTGCTGTTTCTGTCCCTTCTTTGCAATCAGGGATGTGTGGGTGTGAGGGATCCCATCACCCCTGCTACATCAGCCTTGAGAAGAGAATCCTCCTCTTCGTCACCGCGGACTGCGAGCTGCAAGCGACTCTGAGATCTGCAGAAGCATTTCCCGCCATCCCCAGCGCCGCAGCAGGGAGCTATCACTGCAGCAGTGGCCCCACCCCTTCCTTGGCTTGTGGTCCAGATCTTCAAAACTGGACACCCATTTGCGGAAGAATGAAGCACAGCCCACCTCAGACACCGTGTACAAACATGAATTCAAGATGGATCTGAGACCGAAACGTAATCACCAGTCATGAGGATGCCGTCTACTGTGAACTGTGCTTCAGCTCTTGGTGAAGGAGATCCTGCTTTAGTCTTGGTCTTTCCACAGTGTTTGCCAGCTTTGCCCCCTGCCATAGTCTCCGCACCGCTCCTGGACATGCAGAGCTACGTTCATCCCATCCACTCAGACGCAGCCCGGGCTGTACCTCCAATCTGCTCCACTTCTCCAGCCGCCGCCGCCACCATTGCAGTGTCCACAGAAGCCAGGCTCCTCTTGCCGCTGCCCTTCATCGCTCATGCTAGAGGTTGCTGCACACATTTGAATAATAGTAGCATTGTCTGAATTACCTAGTATTTGTGTAGATATGCTCTGAGCACAAGGAGCATTGTACGTCAAGACGGATCTCCCAAAGCTCCTTTTGATGAAGAATGTAACATCATTCCTCTTGAATTTGTCATTTCTGGTAATGTACACTATATGACAGAGGAAACCCAAAGCATCCTGTAAATATAATGCAATTCCTGGTTAGATCCCAGCAGCATTTAAAAAAATAAGAAATCCCCAATTAGCCATCAACTTTATATGGAGAAGAAAGAAACCTAGGAGAAGCAAAGTGCTTCCGAAGGAGAAGAACAAAGTCAGAAGCCGTCACTTCTCAATCTCAAAACTTACCGCACAGACCCAGTAGTAATGGTAAAGTACTGCCTGGTTCTGGTAAAAAGATAGCTACATAGACCAAGCACACAGAATTGAGAACCCAGATGTAAATCGATCCATTTACAGGCAGGACAACTGATCTCCAACAAAGGGTGGTAGCATATTAAATGGAGAAGATACAGTCTTTTTTTTTTTTTTGGAAGATACAGTTTTTTTAAAGCACAAATGGCGCTGGCAAAGCTGGATATCCATTTGGGGAAGAATGAAGCACAGCCCACATCGGGCACCATATACAGAAACGTATTCAAGATGGATCCAGTAAAAACTGGGCCCTCCTACAGTCTAGAACTTATATTTCACCAAAATATTTCATCAAAAGAGTAAAAAGAAAAACCACAGATTGTGACCATTTTGACAATGGCATATAGGACAAGGGATTCATCTGTAAACTTTGTGGAAAATGTCAACACCTCAACAAGAAAATTAAGCAATCCAATGAAAAATGGGTAGAGGACATGAGCAGACACTCCAAAAAGAAGACATTTAAGTAACAAACAAACATGTTAATAAATGCAGTTATTAGCCATTGAAAAGAAGTAAACAGGAATACAAGTGAGATTACTTTGCCCAGCATTGAAAAAGAAAACAGCAAACATCAACTGCTGATGAGGGTGTGGAAAGACTGGCACCCTCGCGGTGACACTGGTGGGATAGTTAAAGGGTGCCACCACTGTGGAAAGTGATAAGGCATGTGTTAGGGCAAACTAGAGAAGCAAACTCATAGACACTTATATGTGTATCGGAAAGAGCTTTATATACAGGAGCAGTTGAACATTAAGGAAACATCCCAGCCCAGTCGAGATCAAGTCCATAAATCTGATATTAATCCATATGTCTGATACCAATCTATACAGTCATCATCAGACTCATGAAATACGTGCCATGATGCCAAAGGCAGGACAATCACAGGAGAGTGGGTGGGAAGTCTTGTGGCTCCAGTGATGGTGGAAGCATCTCAGCACTGGAAGGGTCTCCATCGGCTTCTTCATCTCAGGGCACTAGTGTAGTTCCATGTGTCTTGTCAACTGCGATGTCTCTAAGAGAGTGAGCTTAAAGAGTGTCTCCCACCTCCAAAGAGGAACCCAGGAGTTCCAGAATCCTCAGGAGAAGGTCAAGCCCACACAGAGACCTCGTGGGCTATAACCTGATGGACAGGCGAGACTTCAACCCTTCACTCTTAGTCCTCTCAAATTGACCTACAATTATATAACTACCACAAGGCACATTCTCAAAATAATAAATAAGGGAATAGCAATACTATTTGATCCAACAATCCTCTACTTAGTGATATTCTGGTGTAATAAGAGCCTCAAATAGATACATGGATGCCCTTGTTTATATGGGCTGATGTGCTTCCTCCATGTGGACTTAGTTGAAGCCTTACTTTGATAACTGCTTATTTTAAGGCAAACTTAAGACCCCAGATGCTATTCTTTTTGGTAGCCAACTAGTCACAACAGCAAAAATATGTGAACTGTCTAAATCAATGGAAGGATTGATAAATAAACTTCAGCACATGCGCACAATGAAATGCTATGCCATGTTAAAGAGCAAGAATGATAAAGTGAGCAAGAGTTCATATGCATTTTTAGATACTGCTGAAATTTGTTGTGCATACTTTGAAAAACTTTCTCCTTATTTGCATATAAGATGTGGTCTTGAATAATGTTTCTATGTCAGGAGAGATAAACTACATGAACGACATTTTATATTTGACAAAGAAAAATAATGGAGTTGCAGAATGTTTTAGAACACGGACGAGCCTGGAGGGCACTCAGCTGAGTCAAATTAGTCAAGCACATAAGGACAAATATTTTATGAAATCACAATTATACAATTCCACAGGGTTGCGTGGGAAGGAAAGGAGAGGAAGTCACATGGTCGAGGTGAGACCAATGTTCAGTTGAGTGAATGAAAAGGCGGCATGCAATAAGAACGGGGTTAGATAGGGTTAGGTTTAGGGAAAAAATTAAGAACTGGGTTGGCAAAAATAATAGTAGTGGAAGACACTGGGGGGGGGAACAATTGCTAAAGACAAGAGAGGCAAATGTTGTATACATAATCCTGTGAGAGTAATGATTAGACCCTTAGAAAAACACACAGACTGAACATGTGTGGGAGGGACAGTGGGATACTCAGAAAACTATGCACAGGTTTGGCAAAGGCTTTTTACATGTATGTATTTACCCATGCTGCAACTACATCCATGAACGTGATGTCGCTTGCAGGAGGAACGTTATGAAAATCTCTTAAGCATAGGCAAGCATCTTGGAGGAATGAGTCACTGGGCCTGTAGGATAAGAAGCATAGTCTTGGGAACCCCAGGATCAATTGGTAAAGAAAATGTTCTTCATCCAATTTAAGTGAGTATAGACTAGGGTCTGCAAGTTCCTGAATGGCACAACTTTCGGTTTCTCCCTGTTTGGAGGAAAGTAGAGTGATAGAAGGTGAAAGACAGATTGCACCATTAAGCCAATGCATCAAACAAATCTCATACTCCGAGTCCCTAGATGAGAAGACGGAGACAGTTCCCAAAGAACACTAGCAGCTGATCTGGAAAGGGTCACATTAGAAGGTCCAGACAGGGTGGGTAAAACGTGAGACAGAATTCAAAGCAATTGAAGAGACTTTATTGGTTGGGTAGAGACTAAGGGAAAACCCAAAACGATAGCCCTTATTACCCTTCAGGTCTGGAACTAAGCTCACCCCATATTAGAAACCCCAAGGACAAAGTTTAGTGGATTGGAAGATAATGAGGAATGAAAAAATGAAACCCAAAGAGTAAACTAGGTAAATGATATCACATTTATCCTCCCATGGAGGGGACTCCTTGGATAAATGACTTTTAAACAATTTTATTCACATGTCATGAGATTTAATCATTCAAGCATATTGAAAAGATTTGTACAATAAGCATCATAATCAATTTCAGACTATTTTCTTCTCACGCTCATTGTCAGCTCCCCATTGCCACTCTCCTCCCCTACCATGTCCCTAGGCAATTGTCAATCCAGGTATTGTCTCTATAGAACTACCGGTCCTAGATTTCATATACAGAAAATCATAAGAAAGCACAAACAGGAATCAAACAAACAACAACTGGACAACACACAGAAAAGCCTCAATTGAAAATTGAGACTTGAAACAGCTTTGAAATGGTTTAAAAAGCAGAGAAAATTAAAAAGTATTTCATTTCAACCTAATTGCATCTGCATATTCAACTTTAAAATGTTCTAATAGCAAGGATATTAACTGTATATAGTCATGTATGAACCAACCCAAATATCAGCTGAGGCACATAATTTTAGCACAAAAGCTGCATTAAAAATGTGCCGGAAAACTCAGTTTATGCACAAGCATATATGGTGCATAGCTCAACTATGGTCAGAGAAAATGCACCAGAGTATCTACAAATTGATTTTTGGCTTCCACTCTTATTGATAGCCTTCTGCTATGGATGTGTTCACACATTAAGCTCTGATTACCATTCCTTCTGTCAGATTTGGATTTTATTATTTACAATTTTTTGGATCACCCAGCCTGGTGTGCTTTTTCTATGTGGACTTAGTTGATGTCTCAATGAGATGGCTGCTTATTTTAAGACAAAGTTAAGACCCCAGATGCTATTCTTTTTGATAGCCAAACACCATCTAGTTTCTTCACCAGATTTTGCTATAGCTCCCAAATCTTCAGGGACCTCCTCATGAGAGCAAGCATCGAACAGAGTCATGGTATAAGAACTAATTGTTCTTAAATTGGGGCTAGAATTAAGTGTGAACCCAAAATTCATTCATATATCTACAGTCTATATATGTCTCTGGCTCACGTTGGAGGCATCATTATCATTTTATGATAGAGAACCTTATAATTAATCCCCCTAGGGCAAAAGATAATTTATTATTAATGCTACTAATTGATCCAATGGCGTAGAATGTCAAAAACACTTTTGAGGAAAATAAATTATACAAGTATAAGCCCACTTCATATCATAATAATGAATTGTTGACTTATAAAATATTAAAATCTAATGATGATACTATTTATACAAACAATAAGGATTGGTGAGGGGGCAAGCTTTCAGTAACATTCATTTGCAGAGGCAGAATCAAATCCACCAGGTTAGTACATGTCATAAACAATCAAGAACGGCATTAAAATAGTATAAAAATGGTAGTCGTGGGCCACCAGTCATTGGGCACCCTCAAGCAATAAAGCCAAACCAAAGTGCCCCAACCACCAATTCATAACCTTGGGCTGGAAATCATCTATCTCTTCTCACACTAGGACTTTTCAGTCTTAGGCGCAAAAGAATCCAAGTATGTCAGCTCTTTAAATCTGCAATAAGCGAGTTTTAGGTAAAGCCCAGTTCATTTAGTGGAGTTTCCACACCCTCTCCTTCTGATATGACCTATAAAGGATGTTGAACACTTCGTAAGGACAGAGTGTAAGGTTCCAGTGGTCTACAGCACAATCCCTGGGTCACTATGGAGGTTTCATACTTTCAAGTCAATTTAATAAATAGAGTGAAGGGGTGGAGTCTAACGTGTAAATTATGTCACAGCCTGATGATGCTTCCTGGTGAGCGTGGCCTTCTCATGAGGATTCTGGGAACTTCCTCTCTTTCTCCTGAGAGGCAGGCTACACTCCCTCTGCCTTGGTCTTCCTGCTGACAAGCCAAGCTAGAGCAGCGAGAAGCCTGGAGATGTGTCCATTGCCATTAGACTCACAAGGCTTTTCACCCACCAGCCTGTGATCTTCCTGCATTTGGCATCATTGCATGTGCTGTGTGAGTCTAAAGAGGAATTTCTGGACTAGTATCAGACGTGTGGGCTGACGTCAGACTTAAGAACTTGATCAGGACTGGGCTGGGATGTTTTCTCACCATACAATTACTCTTTGACATAAAGCTCTTTCTTACACATATGTGAATGTCCCTGCATTTCTTTCTCTAGTTAACCAGGTCTAACAGTCACCAAGTGCTGAATAGATACTTAGTCGAAAGTGCCCAATTAGGAACACAATACCTGTCGCATTCACTCCATGGGTTCTATGTAAGTCTTTTTTTTTTGGGGGGGGGGTGCGCATCACTGTCCTCAGGTGGTGGGAGTAGGAGACCCAGCCTTTGCTCCCTGGAGCTGGAATTGAACCTCCATCCCAGTGGGCCGCAGTGCCGCGCACAACCACTACACCACCGGGGCTCAGCCCTCTATGTAAGTCTTAAGTGGGTTTTTTTTTCCCCATTGGGAAGTTGCTCAGTTTATGCACCAATAGATATGTAATCAATCACCTTCACTGAGATCTGCATACGCTATCCACCCTCCCCCCCATTTTGACTTGGATTTCCAGTAAGATTTGCTTATTATTCTGCTACGAGTGTATGTTGATTTGAGATGACCTTAGCACAATGTGTGACACCCACTGAAAAATCTTCTGCCTTCCTGTGTTAGTCTGGATAGACTAGAGAGACAAATCCATGAACACGCCTATGTGTACAAGAAGAGTTTCATATATAAGAACAACTGTACATTAAGAAAGCATCCAAACCCAGTCCAGTCCAAGGTCAAAAGTCCAATATTAGCTCATATGTCCAATACCAATCCATGAGTCCCCCTCCAACTCACAAAGTACCTGCGATGACGCCAGGACAATCACAGGCCTGTGAGTGCAGAGTCTTGTGCATCCAGTGGTGGTAGAAACATCTCAGTGCTGGCAGGAGCCTCCATGTGGCTTCTCCAGTCCCAGAGATCTGGTCCCATCAGGGCAAGCCCATGTGTCTTCTCCTCTGAGATGTCTCACAGGGAGTCAACCCCACTTCCCGTCAGTAGATCATCTCCAAGGGCCTAAGTCACAGGTCTTTCACCTCCCAGAGGAAACACCGTGAGATTTCCAAGAGTTTTCAGGAGTAAGCCATCCTCACACAGAGGTCTTGTTGCCTATCTCCAACTTCACAGGCTAGACTCCACCCCTACACTCCCAATCATGAAATTGACACAAGAGTATATGACTGCCAAACTCTCCCACATGTTAAAAAATTGACTGCAGCTGGTGAGGTTTCCGATGCCAAAGTGGTTTTCAAGATGTCCATATCAAGGGCATGGTATATAGTTCAGGGGCACGCCCTCCCTCATTGCTCAGGACATCAAAGTAGAACATTTCATGACCTGAGAGCAAGAGCCTGCATCCATCTTGAATTTCATCTGTAAGGAGGATTCATATATTTGTCCTTTTGTAATCGACTAACTTCACTACCAGAAGCCAGCATGATGGTTTCCAGACCCATCTAGGTCACGGGGTGTTGCATAATTTCATCGCTATTTTTAGGGTTGTATAGATACCCCTGGGTATTCTTTTTTTATTTATTTAACATCATGAAAAATGAATATCATTTTATTGGGATTCACAGTGTTCATGGATGCAGAAGTAAATAAAATACTATGTTGCATTAGGCAAATCTGCTGCACAAGACCTTTTAAATTGTAAAAGAGCAAAGAATGTCACTTTGAAAACTAAGGTGCATGTGACTTCGGGGATGGTTTGTCATTGTTTTTAACACTTCAGTTGGATTTAATGATAAGACTTTCTTTCTTGGTAGGAAAAAATAAATCAGGATCCTGACAAGAGACTGAATGTTGGAATAAATGAAGGGAAAGGCCATCGAAGAAAAAGCTCTAACAAGAAAAGCAGGCAGGGGAAGGGAAGGAAAGGGATTCTAAAATTAGCTTCTTGATCTCTCTCTCTCTCTCTCTCTCTCTCTCTCTCTCTCTCTCTCTCTCTCTCTCTCTCTCTCCTGATTTTATTCCTTCCCATTGCTACTTTTCCTTCCTCTTCTGATACACATTTCTTTTTCTCCATATTAACAAACTATACCTACTTTCTCTATTTCTATTCAGAGTTCTTAAAACTATTTCTCATTTCTCCTTAATTTCAGATGCTTTAAAAAATTATTTTATTGGGGGCTCGTACAACTCTTCCTACAATTCATGCATCAATTGTGTCCAACGTATTAGTACATCTATTCCATGATTCTTTTCTAGACATTTACTTTCCATCAAGCCCTTAGAATCAGCTCCTCTTTTTTTCCCTCCCTCCCTCTGCCTCAACCCTCGTGGCCCCTTGATAAATTGCAGGCTGGTCATTATTTTCAAATTTCACAAAAGCCATTGTCTCCCTTCCCCTCTGGCTTCTGTTCTTCTTTCCCCTGGATGGGGAGATGTGGTTATGTACCATCAATTCCCATCGGTGGCCCCCCTTCTCCCTACCTCTATCTCACTTTTCCCTATTCTTTTGGTATTTCTATTCCTATTCCTGTTTCTGGGTTCCAAGCGTGGTGAGTTTCTCTCATTTGATTGAGACGTGGCACTGGGGTCATGATAGCGGATGGGTGGGGGTGTGGAGGGTGGGGGTGAGGCATAGGAGGAGGCCTCAAGGGATCTGAGGTATACTGTGTGATCCATTAGTGCTCTGCTGCACCTTGATTGACTCACCCCCTCCCCATGACCCCGCTATGCGGGCATGTTTCATTGTCCATAGATGGGCATTGGGTTTCTGCTCCAATCTCCCTCCAGCTGCACCAATGCATTTTTGTTTGTTTGTTGTGAATCTTCTGGTGTCTAATGCCTGATCTCAATGACACCTCACAATCGCAATGGTTGGTATGCTTGCTTCTTCCATGTGGAGTTGTTGCTTCATTGTTGTATGGTTACTTGATTAACTTCAAGCCTTTAAAGACTCCAGACGCTATATCTTATAATACCTAGGCACCATCCTCCGTCTTCACCACATCTGCTTATGCACCCATTTTGTTTTCCATGATCAGTTTGGGGGGAGGGGGTGGTGGTGTAAGCATCACAGGATGCCAATTTTTTAGAGCAAAGCATTCTTGTATTGAAGAAAGGTATTAAGTGGAGGCCCAAGGCCCATCTGCAACCTCACTGTATTGCCTTATAAATATATATACATAGGCCACTACCACTATATTGTTAGGGATTAATGTATTTACACAGTCCATACCTCTGTTTATCTCCCTATCTATGTCTTTGCTGCCTAGAGCTTGCCTGTTTCCTATGTCTTCTCCTGCCCCGCAATCACTTTCCCCCTTCTTCCACTTCTTAGTGCTTCCTCTCCACTAGCTTGGTGCTGCTCTAATCCTCACAGGATCGCTACCCTCTCCTACAAACTAGTTCTGCTTCCCTAGTTGTTCCTCTGTCCATGATCCCATCAACTTACCACCCCCTTGACCCCACCTTCTTCCCCCTCTACCCTCCGGGGTCATTGGTCCCTCCCATGTCCAACCCATATAATTAGGCAAACCATCAAATGTCCTCATCTGAACAATAAGAAAACATACAGTTGAAGAAAGAAAAGGAAAGAGAAAGAGACGAGAGAGAGAGAAAAAAAAAACTAAAAAGAAAACTACATAGGTCCAGGTCTTTTTGCCGGCCCCCATCCAACTCTCCCCCCTAGTCCTGAGAGACCTTCAGGGGCTGCCCCTCCTAACCTGAAGTCCACTCTTGGGGCTCCTCAGGTGCTCTGTGGCTCGACTTTACCCCAACTGCTGACCTGTTATGCTCCTTTCCCACACTGTCTCCCCACCGTGCGTCCCCATTATTGTCCCCTATCTCCATATGCTCTAGTTAGGAAACAAATATTCACCAGTTTCTTTATCCATTCCTCAACTGATGGACATTTGGGCTGTTTCCAGCATCTTGGTATTGTGCTGCAGTGAACATGGGAAAACATACATCTGTTCATGTCTGTCTCTTAGTTCTTTGCAATACATGATAAGCTAAAGTAATGGGTTATGTCATATTCCAAGTTGCTTTAGATAGTACCGTATCACTTGCCACAATAGGTGCACATATTTACAAGCCCACCAGCAGGGTACAAGATTTCCAATATTGCTGCACCCTCTACAGAATGTGTTGCTCTCTGTTTTTCTGACTGCGCTATTCTTTCAGTGTGAAGTGAAATCTCTTCAATGTTTTGATTTGCGTCTCCCGATGGCTAGCCATCATGAGCTTTTCCTCATGCATTTGTTAGCCATTTATGGCAATCAGTAATCTGGTGTCAATTTGAGGATTGGATGTGCAGGGGTGAAGTCTAGCCTTTCAACCTGGAGAGAGCCAATGAGACTTCTGTGTGGGTATGGCTTGCTCCTGAGAATTCTGGGAAATCCAGTCATATTTCCCCCTTGGAGGTGAGACGCTCACTACTCAGTCCCTTGGAGATGTTCTACTGACAAGACACAAGACTGACTCCCTGTGGGACATCCCAGAGGAGAAACCACTTGGACTTACCCTGATGGAACCAAATCTCTGAAAGCAGAAAAGCCACGCAGAGACTCCTGCCAGCACTGAGATGCTTGAGAAGTAACAGAGAGGCCACTGCCAGTGCTGAGATGCTTCCAGTGCCACTGGAGCCTAAGACTTGGTACCCACTGGCCTGTGATTGTCCTGATGTCATTGCAAGTGCTTTGTGAGTCTGAAGCGGACTCATGGATTGGTATGGGGCATATGGGCTAATATCGGACGTATGACCTTGGACTGGGTTAGGATGTTTTCTTGATATATAGTTGTTCTTGTATATAAACTTCTTTCTTATACACATACGAGTTTCTATGAATTTGTTTCTCTAGTCTACCCAGAGTAACATGCCATTTAAGTGTTGTCATTTGTAAATTGTCCATTCATATCCTTTGCACAACTTTTAATTGGGTATTTTTGTTGAGGTGTTGCAGAGTTCTGTACATTTGAGTAGTTCGTCCCTTGTCCACTGGACCAATGCTAAATATCTTTTTCCTAATCCATGGCCTTTTGTTTTACTCTTTTGATGTAATCTTTTGATGTGCTTAAGTGTCTTATTTTTAATCGATTTCAGTCATCTATTTTGTCTTCTATCGTGTGAGCTTCTTTTATTATATTTGGTAGTCTGTGAATGCTCTGCAATAGGATCCACAAGTGTGTCCTAATTTACTTACTAAAGAGCCTTACAACTCTGGAATTTATATATAAAGTTCATTTTTGTGCATGGGGCAATATATGGGTCCTATTTCATGCTTCTGCACATGGAGAGCCAATTTTTCCAACATCATTTTTGAGGCGGGTGGCCTTTCCCCATTTAATGTCTTTTGTTAGTTTGTAGAAAATTAGTTGTCTGTGGGTGAATTCTTTCATCTTTGGAATTTTTGTCCTGTGTCATTGGTCTGTACAGCTATCATTGTACAAGTGCCAGGCTGCTTCGACTACTGCAACTATGGTTTGAAGCCAGGTAGTGCAAGGCCTTCTACTTTGTTCCTCTTCTTGAGAAGTTATTTGCTCATTCTGGGCCTCTTCACTCGCCATAAGAAATTGGGTATTTGTCTTTCCATTTCTTTAAAGAATTAAGTTGGAATTTGCATCAGAATTATGCTGCAGTTGTAGATTTGTTTTGCGTTGTATTGACACTTTCACACTATTAAGCCTTCCTATGCACAAACCCAGGATTTTCTTCAGTTTGTCAGATCTCTATTGGTTTAGTGTAATAATGTTCTCTAGTTTTCTTTGTTCAGGTCTTTGTTTTCTTTGCTTAGATTCATTCCTTAGTGTTTCATCTTTTGTGTGGCTACTATAAATTGTTATTCTTTTTTTCATGTCTTTTTGGGAGTTCGCTCTACTGTTATAGAAGAATCTAACTGATTTTTGCTTATTAATATTGTATCCTCCGACTTTTCCAAACCCTCAATTCATTTCAACAGTCTTTTGTGCAGTTTTGGGGGTCTCCTCTATATAAAATCATATCACCTGAAAATAATAAGAGTTTCTCTTCCTCTTTTCCCAGTTTATTCTGCTCCCTTTTTGTTCTTGCCTGATGATTCTGGCTAAAATTTCCACTATGGTGTTGAAGAAGAGTGATAATAAGGAACACCTTTGTCTAATTCCAATTTTTTCAAATTTTCCCTATTACATGTGACACTGGCATTTTCATATGTGACCCTATTATATTGGAAAGTTCCCTGTCTATTATTTTATTGCTTGCTTTTTATCACAAATGATTGGTAGATCTTGTCAAATGCTTTTTCTGTATTTTTGATATGATATCTACGTGGTTTATTCTTTGTATTGTTTATGTCGTGGGTCATATAAGCTGTTTTTTGAATGAGGAATCATCTTTGTATCCCTGGTATGAATCCCATTTGGTCATGTTGAACTGTGCTTTTGTTATGTTGTTGTATTCTTTTTTTTTTTTTTACTTTTTTTTTGGTGGGGAGGTGCATCACAGCTCTCCGGTGGTGGGGGTAGGAGGCCCAGCCTCGCTGCTGGATTTGAACCTCCATCCCAGTGGGCCGCAGTCCCGCGCACAACCACTACGCCACCGGGGCTCAGCCCCAATGTTGTTGTATTCTACTGGTCAAAACTTTATTAAGAATTTTTGCATTTATGTTCATAAGGGATGTTGGCCTGTGATTTTCTGTCTTTATGGCATCTTGACCAGCCTTTCATATCAGTTATGCTCAGATGACAATACATCATGATAAATGCACATATCAAAAAAAATCAAAAATCAACACTTTAATCTAACATCTCCAACAACTAGTAAAAGAAGAGCAAAATAAGCCTACAACGAGAAAACAAGCTATAGCTAGTAAATAATGGAGCAGAAGGAAATGATACAGAAAAACAAATGAAAGAATCAACAGAACAAGAAACTGGTCCTTGAAAGGGATTTTTTTTTTGAAAAGGGATTTTTAAAACACACAAATCAGCGGCAAATTGACAAAGGAAAAGAAGAAAATGCAACCAACCAGAAAAAGTAATAAAATGAGCAGCCAAAACATAACTAAGAGAAATAAAAAGGACAATAACAGAATACTATGAGACAGATACTCCAACAAATTTAAAAATCTGGGAGAAATGAACATATTTCTAGAAGCATACTATCTACCTAAACTAACACAGACTGGAGCGGAACATCTAAACAGACACATAACAAAAGAAGAAAATGATCAGGACATTGAAAAACTCCCAAACAAAAATTATGGGCCCCCTTGCCTTCACTAGTTAAATTTTTACCAGGCATTCAGGGACAGTTGACACCACTTCTCTTCAAAGTATTCCAGGAACTATATAAGGAACAGAGAGGTTATGCCCAAATTCTTTTAGTAAAAGGCGAAAGATTTATACGATCTGAAGAGAAACCAGAGTATCCAAATTCTTTTAATAAAGTGAGAATAACCCTGATACCAAAACAGGCAAATACCGCACTAAAAAAATAGAACTATAGACCAATATCCCTCATACATACATATGTAGAAATTATCAATAAATTTTAGTCAATAAATTATTGATAAATTTTAGTCAATATAATCCAACAATATGCCAAAGAATGAGCACATTATGACCAACTGCAATTCATATCAGATATGTAAGGATGATTCAATACTAGAAAAAACAATCAATATAATCTATCACAAAGGAAAAAAAACCTTAATTTTATCAATGTTATGTCAATGGATGCAGAAAAGGCACTTGACAAAATACAATAATCATGTTAGAAGATTAGTCATTTAAGATCAAAATGGCAACATTTACACAAGGACAAAGATGGTCAGTAAAGAAGGTGAAAGGAAACAGGAAATAAATGGAGGAAGTGGGATAAGTGATTGAACTTTGAGGGACTTGCAATGGATGAGTTTACTCAGAGTGTGCATTAATTATTGAATATGAAACTATGATGTGTTCACTTAATTCACAAAAGTGTTAAAGTAGAAATACTGTATGATCCCACTTACATGAAATAGAATAGGTAAGAATACAGAGACCGGTGTTTATTAGTGGTTACCAGGGTGGTTGGAAGGGAGTGAGGAAAATGGATTCATTGCTTCAGGAACACTGATCATCTTAAGAGATAGAAGAATTCAGAAATGGTGATGAAGATAATGTCATTAATGTTGAAATGGCAAATGTGTAACATATATGTACCACAAAGAGAAAGATTGGATCTGAAAACCGTCCCAGTGCTGTCACGTCAATCGAGTTTTAAAGTTTTTGCTCCTGAGTGACTTTGCTAACCACCTCTAGGTGTGTTTGTATGTTGTGTGCCTGGATTCGCGTGTCAGGATAAGGGTAAGTCAACCCTAAAGCTGCATGGTGTAACAGAAGCCCACCCAGTCTGCTCCACCAGGTGTCTCCACACACAGGCCCAAGACCCAATGTCTCCTCTGCAAAACCTGTCTCTAGAGAATCCTTCTTTCTCTTGACTGTCCCCCTCTTTGCATCCTTCAAGTCACACGAAGGCCAGATATGATGTTTTCTGGGTAAGAAACAGCTGATCAGAATCAACTCCTTTGCCCAAAGACTCACCAGAAAAGCCAAGAGCCATTGGTTTAAATGACCAAATGTCTTGTTCTGAAGGTGGTAAAACACTGACTATAACTCAGCCAGCACTCCAATGGCCTCCCTGCCTATGAACAAGTTCACCTGCCCATGCCTGTACCCTCTTTTTCCTTCTGGGTGACCCCGATGCCCTATCCTTTTGCTTGGCACAGACACTAATCTGAACCAGGGCCGTGTGATCAAGCGGCAACCTCTCACTCCTTTTACTGTCCCCTACCGAGACACCCACTGGTACCAAGGTGTTTTTGAAATCACAGCACTGGGACAAAATCCACCTGCTGTCAAAGGTAATATATTTTTTTTTTAACCAACAGAAAGGTCAAAACAGTAAGCCCAAGAGATAGCCTCCAAAACATGACAGCTGCATTAATATCTAGCAGGGGTGGGCTGAGTCTGGCTGCTTCTGGGTTCCCGACGCTAGCTGCCAAAGGGTAAGAACATGCGCGCAGGAGAGAGGAATTGGCTGAATGTGACCATAATTGCTCCCCCACCTCAGGGGCTCCGACACCAGCTTGCCTCTCTGTTGTGAACGATCAGAGAAGTTAGATGGGTTCTCTGAGGAGCAGCTGTGGGGCACATTCACACCTGACAAACACGCCTGAGGCCGCCAATGCTCAAGGCAATAAGCGGCAACCCCAACATTCATGATGATCAACCAGTGAGATGGACACCGCCTCTGGGAGCAGTCGGGAGCGATCCAGCACTGGGCATCTTTCCTGGAAGTTCCCATGTATGAAAAATAGGGGACATTCTATCAAGCCTCGCCTGCTCATCTGCTGGCAGGGACTCCCCAGGCCCTCTCCATCACCTCTCTGAGCCCGGCTGGCCCACCAGACTTTGTCACCTTTTGTCTCTAGGCTGCCACCTCATGGACAGAGTAAGACTTCAGCCCTTGCCCACGGACTTGGCTTTCCAGTCTTCTTGCTATATTCAGGTGTTCTGGGGGGGCCCTCACAGGCAGTCGGCTCCTCAGTCAAGTCCCAGTCTCCCAGCCCCTAGTCCCACAGACATGGTGATGGGGAAAGGGCACATTATGCCCAGCGGCCTTTTTGAAGCCTTCCCCCGCTTAGATCTGCTCCCTCTCCGTTCTGCTACCCTCACTGGGCTACCGACTGAATCCTGTTTTCTTGGATCCCTGGATTCAGCCTGTGTTTCCTCTTCATCAAGGTGGTAAGTCTTCAAGCATGCATACACTTCACCCATTTTGCCCCTGACAAGGACACCAGCACTCGGGAAACCCGGAGGAACAAGCAGTTCTTTGGACTTCTGAGTTCCCTCCCATTATCATGCCAAAGCACGCTGCTCTTACTGCATATGTGTGCTTCCAGGGCCCCAGCACCAGGCAGGCCCCGTCCCACCCTGTGACTGGAAGGTAATCCCAACACACTAGCAGGTTCACAGGAGACCATCGTTGCTGGCAGTGGCTAACAGCTGCCTGCTGCCTTTTCCTGACAGCTCTAAACTTACAAGGAGACACCATGGCGGGTCCTCTGTCCCAGGAGCTTCTTTCTAGGGTATGTGCACCTGGGAGGCTGAGAGGGCTTTTCCTGAAGGGACTAAATTCAGACTCACCCCATCCTGGGCTCTGGGGGAGGGAAGTCCAGGTGTCTGGCACAGTTTCAGCTGGATCCATGCACCAGGGGGTCTCAGTGACTCTCCAGAAAAAGAGTTGATGACAGGAACTTGTCTCACTTCACCGTGGGACTCAACATGGGCTTTGAGGGGCCTGCCGTGACCTGCCTACCTACAGTCACACATCAAGCCATGGAAAAGAGGGGCCAGATCTCAAGTAAAACCCTTAAAAAGCACCGCAGATCTGTGCTAGTCCCCTTGCTGAAACTCCAGAGCTCCTTCTCAGGGATGCACTTGACCTCCGCTGAGAGCCCATCTGAGTCGGTGCTGAGCCAGGCTGGCTCCCCCAGCTCCAACTCCTCATTAGCAGCAGGGAGAGCCCCAAGGAGCACAAGTGCTGGGCTACACACACACACACACACACACACACACACACACACACACACCTGTCACCTTCCCTTTACACCTTGCCTGTTCCGCAGCATAAAAAATAACTCTTCTGCTCAAGGCATTGCCATTTACCTGAAGGTTAGCTGGGTGTTCTTGCAGAGTGAAATCTCTTAGAGTCAGAGTGAGGGCGCTGGAATCCTCCTGAAGCCCTTTGAGTCCGGGAGACAGTCAGGGAGACCTGCTGCTGCCTCTGAGCCCGCCCCACGGTGGCGCGGGGCCCGCCCCCCACCCCCAAGTCAGGAGGACGGTGGTGCTCTAGGCATGAAACCAGCCTGCGGGGAGTCACTCCAGCCTGCAGAAAAGGGTTCCCAGGAAAAGTCTGCTCATTGCAGCCAAATAGCTTAAACTCCGCAGCAGGCTGATGCCCAACCTATGCTTTGCACGATCAAAGGGAGCAGGGAATGCTTGTAAAGATTTTACTCATGAAAAGGAACTGGGGATTGTAGTCAAGAACATATCTGCTGACATTTCTCTGCTTTACCTTCTAAGATGCCTCTGCTGGAGTCCATAAACTTGACCTTCACCAATTATTTCTCACCGACGAATTTCTCTTCCCCCTTCCTCCTCCCTCTGTTCACACACACTCCAGTTGCACACACACACACACACACACACACACACACACACACACTCCACAGAGACCTTTGCCTCTCTGGGTCTGCCCAGGGATTGGCAGGGAGTTCCTTGGCTCTATTTACAAAGCAGAACCGAAGCCTGAGGCGAGTTGGGGAGCAAATAATGAATATAGAAGTGAGTAAAATGCACGAGGACTGAGTATGGTGATGTATATAAAATTGCTCTATTTTCCTTCAATCATTCTATTGAGGGCTCTTGCAGCCCTTATAACAATCCGTATGCCAATTGTAAAAAGCACAGTTGTACCTCTGTTGCCATCATTACATTACAGACGTTTATTTTTTTTTTATTGAGCCCTTGGTGTCAGCTCCTCTTCCCCACCCCACCCTCACCCCTACACAATTCGTTTTAAATACAGCTGAACTATGGAAGTGGAGGATCTGTGAATTATAGCTCAAAGAATTATTGGGGAAACCAGTTCATTAAAGATGTCTTGGCAACCTGAAAAACGAAACCAACCACCAAACAAGCCCCACTGCCCTCAAGTCAATCCCAACTTACCGTAACCGTCTATGCGGTGCTGAGACTGGAAATTGGTAAGGCGGTAGACAGCCTCACCTTTATCCCACGGAGCGGCTAGGGATTTTAAAACTCTAACCTCGTGATTCGCCCAGCATCTAGCCCACAGTAAGAGCTCCTTGCCATGAAGGGATAATGATTGTCCGTGAGGCACACGTTTATAGCTGCGATTAGAGATGAGGGTGATGGCTGTGCCAGACAGATGTCCAGCTTCTGAGACCTTCGAGTGAGACGGCACGCAGCCTGGACTCGGAGTCAGCTCAGGGCTCAGGAACCCAGCTCAGCTCAAGCCTGCACAGACACAAGGCTCCCAGGAGACTGCAGGGAGGCCTAGCTGTGCAACAAGGCACTACTCTTCCTGGCATTCACCCGCGCCTTGTGGACAGAAATCCAAGGGTCACTAACTGCCTGGAGGTGAGCACCCCCATTGCCCTCAGAGCACTTGCAGAAAGAAGGCAGAATGCCTTGGAAGCCTGAGCCTCAAGGGTGTTTGGG
Source organism: Nesogale talazaci (assembly GCA_004026705.1). Lineage (NCBI taxonomy): Eukaryota > Metazoa > Chordata > Mammalia > Afrosoricida > Tenrecidae > Nesogale > Nesogale talazaci. The sequence goes on from PVJH01000470.1 coordinate 34,460, forward strand.
TTGTATTCCAGAGGAGAACAAACATGATGGAAGCTGGGTCTTGTGGGTGATTTGCATGGACAGTCAGGCATGCAGAATTGGGGCAGAGACAAGACAGGCCCCAGAACCTTACTTTTCTCTGGTTCTCAGAGAAATTCTAGATCTGTGGCTTCCTGAATGTTCTTGGCAAACAGCAGCCTTACTGGGTACCAACATGAATTCAGAAGAAGCAGCTCAGCTGCAGGCCAGCTGAGTACTGGGAGGTTCGGGTACTACGAGTGCCATCGTCAAGGGTCGGGGGGGAGGTCTCCACTGGGCAAGCTGATTGGGAGGCAAAAACTAGAGCCATACACTCAGTCCTGGCCACTGCCTTCTAGAACCTTTGGAGATCTGTCCTCACTGCACTCCAGGGCCCTCCTTGGGCCCTGAGAGCACCTCCTGTATAATCGCTGGAGTTGTCTCAGCTCTTAAGTGTCCCTTGGGTACTGTGGAATACTGATCCTGGGCGGACAGTCTCAGCGTCTAGCCACAAATCCTGCAAAGAGACAAGATAAAGAGTCGGCTCACTCTATCCCCTCACCCTGGATGAGGCAAGAGGGGTGGAAAGGCATCATAGGCAACAGTACCCCTGTGCCCACATACTGTGGATGACTTGGGTGGCAGCAGGGCCACACAGTCCACAAGAGACAACAGCCTGCTAAACAGAGTCCTCTAGAAGAAGGGAAGTATTTTCAGCTGGAGTGACACAAATAATTTGTGGAAAGATGGCTCTGCCCTCAAAAGGACTTGGCTCTAATTCAGGGTCAAGGGGCTAGATGTCACTTAGGTTCTGGGAAGGGACTCTGAGACACTGGCATGGCAAAAGCAAGGATGCCACACTCGTGGGTGCACACCCCTCCTCTATGTCACAGCCCCTGGCCTTTTCTCCACTCAGATCCCCAGGGCCCGCCAGGGACTTCCTAGGAAAATAGAGAATTCCAGTGACCCTTGCTAGAAATGACTTCCCTACAAAAAGTCTTCTCAGGTGTGTGAGAACACAAAACATGGGCTGCCCCAAGAGCAAAAAAAAAAAAGGTAAGGACTGTAAGGCCAAAGAAGCAGAGGCCAAGAAACTGAGAAGTCTCTTACTTCACATGCTGTGCAGTTGCTCTGGGGGATGAAGAAACTGTCAAAGGAGGGGGCTGAGTCCTGGGTTACCGGGCATTGTGCCAACAATGTGGTTACCACTGCACAGACCGAGTTCAGAGCAATCCAAGCTGATTTCTTGATGATCTTCGACACTTCAAAAAGACTGTTCTCTCTCAGGATCCTCCCTTCTCTGAGTAGGCTGCAATGGGGCGGGGCTGGGGGTGGGAGGGGTGGGGTAGGAACTAGAGGGAGTGCACTAGCACTTTACACCAGAGCTGAATGGCATTGCAGATGGGGCAAACCGCAGGTCATAGCTCCGCAGAGCACTGTGAGGGGTCACACAGTCTGGAAAATAGGGGATGATTTCCAAGAAGGAACCTGCTAAATAGGACTGGGCAGTGGTGAAAAAACTCACCTCCTTGCATTATCAGCGGGAACCAGGAGTTACTGCATAGCTAGCCCGTAAGGGGGGCACCCAGCATGTCCTTTGGCCTTTCTGTGTTCCCGAAATGAAGCACAGGGTGAGGAAAACAAAGAGGTCCTTCAGACACATGTTCCTCAATCATGAGCATGGGCAGACTACTAAATGGTCAGGGGAGACGGAGAGTCACAGTGGCTCTTTGGGAGAAGACACCGGAGCATGTCCCTGCAGGTGCAGAAACAAGGTCCTTGGAGAAAACCAGGTTTTGTTGGAATTCTAAGAAGGAAGTACTGTATGAGGAGTCTTTTATTATTATTATTATTATTCAGCTAAGACAGCCGAAGAGATGCTTTATTGGGCACATTACATCGAGCCACGACTAAGGGCATTATGAGTCCAGGGGGTCTGAGGTCCAGGGCCATGGCTCAAAGCCGGACTGCTGAGATACGAGCAAGGCGGGTCTCTCGGGCGCTCGCGGAGATCGAATGTTCCAGACCCAGACGGAGGGTGGGCAACATGCAGTCAACGGCTCCTCCTGGCATCCTGGCCGCAGGAGCTCCCTCTCCCTGCAGCTATGGCTTCTGCGGGGGCACCTGGGGGCTTTACTTGAACCTCTGACTCATCTTTCTTCTCCTGCACTTCAGTCTGTGTATCCTCTTCTTCCTCCACTTGGCTCTCATGGCTCGCAGGTTTCTAACAAGATGGCGCTAAAGCCCAGAGAGATGAGGATCTTAAGAATCAAAACAGCTGCAAAAATATTAGAAGCACATATATATCATCGCCTTGTTGGAAGACACATACAACACACACACACACACTAGCCAATTCCTTCAGAGAGGTGAGTCTACAATCAAAATAAGGTTGCTAGGACCTGCCCATTCATTGGAGGAAGGGTGAGTCCTACCTTACAGCTCTCTGTGTCCTGAAGTTCACCTTTCCAGAGGTCCTGCTGCACCCACATCACCACGGAAGAAATTTAATACGAAAACCATAGCCTTTCCTTTCCAATGGAAGGGAAAGACAAGAGAAGGAGACAAACAAATGACTTCAATATCACCAAACTAACAAAAAGTAGACCTCAAAACAAGTATATCTTGGGCAATTGCTTCTGAACATGTCAAAAAGCAGAGACAGTAGGCACAGTAGGCAGCCTTTCCGCCTCAAATCCCTCCTTCCACTTGTCAAGGGGCATTTCAGACCCCTATCCAGAGGGTAAAAATTTAGTTTTTAGGGCCAGATACAATCTGAAAAATTCTGTGGGGTTTTCAATTCGTTTTTATTTATATCATATCTCAGTAATTACCATGCCGCAAATTAAGACTGAAAATATTGAATTAAATTAAAAATAAAAACCAGGGCTGAGCCTCGGTGGCGTAGTGGTTGTGTGCGGAACTGCGGCCCACTGGATTGGCGGTTCAAATCCAGCAGCAGCTCTCCAGGAGCAAGGCTGGGCCTTCTACTCCCACCAGAGGGCAGTGATGCCAAAAATAATAATAAAATAAATAAAATAAAAACAAAAAGAGTAGCTGTGGTAGTTACATGAGCAGTTGTCAATTTGAGATTGAAGAGTGACGAGGTGGATTTCAGCCTGCCAGCCAGGTAGCAGCTTGATGACCTCATTTATAAGCACGAAGGAGATAAAAAGCTCGCAGAAGGGCACAAGCTCACCCTCTGTGTCACATTGCTTTTGACAAACCACATGGAGAGAGACCGAAGGAGCCAGCGGCCGGAAGCTGGAGGAACCACATGAAGACCCCTGCCAGCACTGAGATGCTTCCACCATCTCTGAACCCACAAGACTTTCCACCCACAACCTTTGATCTTCCTGCATTTGGTGTCATTGCCTGTATTACATGAGTCTGAAGAATTTATAGACTGGTAGTGGGCATATGGGCTAATAATGTATTTATTGACCTGGACTGGTTGGTCTAGGGTGTTTTTTTAATATCCAATTTTTTTATATAAAATTATTTCCTATACACACATATGTGTCTATAAATTCGTTTCTCTAGTCTACCCAGACGGATTAACACTAGCTATTAGGCTGCTAATGTCCACCAATATCCTCATGAGATTTGGTTTTTTGGTTTGGAAGTTTCCGCTCATGGTTGTCTGTCATATTCTAATTAATTGACATATTAATGTGCTTAGTGTTTCTGTTCTGTCTTTTAGTTCTTTGAGTAAGAAAGCTTTCTTAAACGCCTATAATCAGCCAAACAAAATACAGTTGTTCTCTATTCGCCTGGAACAATAGAAGAAGATGGAGAGTCAAAATAAGTTGAAAACAGGGAATGTGCGATGTCTGGGTAGACTAGAGGAACAAATTTATAGAAACTCGGGTGTTTAAGAAAGAGGTTTATGTACAAGAGCAATTGAACATTGAGAAAAACATTTCCACCCAGTCCAGTCCAAGGTCATAAGTCTGATATTAGCCCATGTGTCCGATACCAATCTACAAAGTCCTCTTCAGACTCAGGAGGCACAGGCAATGATGCCAAATGCACAACGACCAAAACCAGTGCATAGAAAGACTGTGGATCCAGTGGTGTCAGCATCTCGGGGCTGGCAGGGGTCTCCACGTGGCTTCTCTAGGTCCAGGTTTCTTGCTACATCTGGGTGGGTCGATGTGACTTCTCTTCAGGGAAGTCTTGCAGGGAACCAGCCTTGTCAGTCGAGTCTCTCAGGCAGTTAGCCTGGTCAGAAGAAAGTCTCCAAGGAAGCGAACAGACAGAGACAGTGTCTCTGCCTCCAAGAAGGAAGTAGCAGATTTCCTAGAATTCTCAGAGAAGGCCACGCCCACACAGAGGTCTCCTCGGTTATTTCCAGATTGACAGACTAGACTGCACCCCTAACACTTTTTTTTTTTTTGACGTTTTCACATTAGCACAGTATAGACCTGAAAGCTGCCTCATTCCCTCCCTTCCCCTCTCCCCCACCAGAAGGTCAGGCCTTCTTAGGAGTCCCTGCCTTTGCAGCCTACCGCTGGAACTCCTGTTAAGTAAAGGCTTCCCTCTGTCGCTCCGACTGCTTCTCCAGGTCCTGCAGCTGGGATTCATAGCCCTTCATTTCAGCTGTAACATAGTCCAGCCTCTTGCCCACTGTGGCCCTAGCTCCTGTTTGACCAGCACCGGACACAGAAGTTTAAACATCACATTGGACCATCAGGGCCAGTTCCTTCTTCACGACACGATGTTATTGTCTGTTAGGTGTGCCTCAAGTTTCTGGCGGCTGGACATAGACTTACTCACGTCCTTCTATAGCTGTTAGTCTCTCTTCACTTCACCCTGCAGCTTCTTTTGGATCAGCTCAGCCCTGGCAGGGACCAACACGTTCTCCCTTCAAAACGTCCCACCCCTACACTCTTAATCCTCAAATTGTCACCAGTTTAGGTGAGTGCTACAATATAGCAGCTACACGTGATAAAATTGCCTCCATGAACAACTGTCACATTTGCTATGATGCCAGAAGAATTAAATAATGCCGGACTAAAATTACTAAACATTTTGATAAAAGATTTCCTTGGAAAAAAACTGGTTTAAAAGGAGGTAAATGCAAAATAGAATTTCAGTTCTTATTGAGTCCAGCTTTCCTAGAGTTATGAAAGTTGAATGAACCCCTGAACTCATCTTTAAATCTTAAACTAAAAATAGACCTGAAAGTCTTCTGAAATTAAACATTAGTAAAAAATGTTTGCCTTGAGCAGTATACTTTTTAAAAACTATCTCTATGAGATCAAAGGACAATAGCAACTTGAAAAAACTTAAATAAAAACCCTAAAGGCCAAGGAATTTATTTTTGAATTATATTAGACCAGTTGAGTGTCCCCCAAGAGTATAGTTCTGATTCCAAACCCAGTGACTCATTACCTCAAGGTGTTTAGCTATGGCTATTAAATAACTTTGCCCCGATGTGCTCCACCACTTTCATAGATATATTTGCAACAAAGGTAAACAAGCACATACAATATCCTCTGTGAAATACGAAAATATTCTTGAGCATACCACTCTTCCTCCCACACCTGTTCAGCCCGTGTGTCAATCCAAGCATCTATTCATAGAAATCAGTGTTGCAGGATTATTGAATAGGGATGTTTACCACAGTATTTTCCATTACATCATATGCATGTGAAAATTGGACATTAAATAAGGAAGACTGTAGAAGAACTAATGCATTTGAGTTTGAGTTGTGGTGCTGCAGAATATTCAAAGTATCGTGGACTGCTAAAAAAAAAAAAAAAGACAAATCAATCTGTACTGGAAAAAGTAAGGGAAGAGTGCGCCTTAGAAGGACGGCAAGAATTCCTCTTCCATGCTTTGGACACAGTCAGGACAGACCGGTCCCTGGAGGACATCATGTTCGGTAAAGGGGAGGGGTGGCATGCAAGAGGAAGGTCCCTGATGAGAGGGACTGACACAGTGGCAGCCGTACGGGATCAGGCATAGGAACAGTTGTGAGCATGGTACAGGAGTGTGCGGCATTTCATTCTGCAGGGCACACGGATGCTATGGGTTGGAACTGGCTCAACAGCCACCAACAACAATATCCTTTAGGTCCATCTACGTTGTGTTCCACAGAGGACATCAATATTCTTGAATGCTGCATAGCGTTCTATCATGGATGCATTGTATATATCATTGCTTATGCCTTTGTTTTATCCATTCTTCCTTTCTTGGGTAACTTCTTTTTGCTATTGTGGACTGTATTGCGATGGGTGTGGATCTATCTATTCACGTTCTAATTTAGGTAGGAGACGTTACAAGTAGAGGGATTGTTGAGTCAAATGGTATGTCTAAGCTCAACTTTTTGAAGATAAGGCTCACTGCTGTCTGTATAGATTGCACCATTTTCCATTTCCATTCCCACTAGTACTGGATAAGGATTCAAGACTCGAATGCTGTACTCTCACCAGTGTTTGTTCTGGGTTTTTGTTTTTGGGAGGGGGTAGGGTTCAAGTTTTCTATTAGTGGTGGTGAAATTTGCTTGCATCTCTCTACAGGATGATTGTGAGTATTCATATTTTTGTTGGTCATCTGAATGTCTTCTTGGTGAAGTATCTGTCCATGCCCTTTCCCATTTTTTATTCTTTTGCTTTTGCTTTCATGTGCAGTGGATTGTCTATTTTGTTGATCCTTTCACAGAACAAACTTCTTGTTGATTCTTTCTCTGGTTGTTCTATTGCTCTAATCTTTCTTTTTTTCTCCTGGTAACTGTAAGTTTATTTTGCTACTTTTTACCTGATTTTGAGGGATGTTAAGATTTTAGTTTGGGGCTGAGCCCCGGTGGTGCAAGTGGTTGAGTGCGGGACTGCGGCCCACAGGCTTGGCGGTTCAAATCCAGCAGCAGCTCTCCAAGAGCAAAGCTGGATAGCTCCCACAACCACCAGAGGGCAGTGATGCCCCCCCCAAAAAAGCAAAACACACAAAAAAAGATTTTAGTTTCTGTTATTTTGATCTGTGCAATTATTACTATTATTCCCCTTGGAATACTACTTTTGATGGATTCTAGATGTTTTCATGCTCATTTGATTCAAGGAATTTTACATTTTAGAAATTACTTTTATTTTACTGCAAAGTATATTCTCCTTGAGCCCTTAGTATAAATTCGCTTTTTCCCTTTCTCCGCCACCCTCCCTCCCTCATGAACCAATGATAATTTAGAAATTATTGCTTCTTGTCTTATACTGAACACTGTCTATTGTCATCCACTTTTCTCTTGTCCAACTCCTGGAAGGGGGTTATATATCAATCGTTGTGATTGTTCCCCCTTCCCCTCCCCACTTTGCTCTTACCTTCCTGGTATCATTACTCTCATTTCTGCTCCTGAGTATTTATCTTTCCTGGATTCCCTGTGTTCCAAGCTCTTATCCCTCTGGTCTTGCCAGATTTGTAAGGTAGAATTGGGGTCATGGTAGTGTGGAGAGGAAGCATTAAAGAACCAGAGGAAAGTTGAATGCTTCATCAGTGCTACTGTATCCTATCTGGCTGTCTCTTCCTTATGAACCTTCTGCAAGGGGATGTCTAATTGCCTACAGATGGGCTTTGGGTCTCCACTCTGCCCTCCTCAATTCACATTGAGATGGATTTTTTGTTCTGAGTCTTTGATGCCTGATACCTGAACCCATCAACACTTCATGATCACACAGATTAGTGCACTTACTTCTTCCATGTGGGCTTTGTAGCCACTTGGTTATCTTCAAGACCCCAGATGCTAATCTTTTGAAAGCCAAGCACTATCAGCTTTCTTCACTACATTTCCTTCTGCACCATATTGTCTTCAGCGATCATGTCAGGGCAAGTCACAGAAGCCCAGGCTATTAGAACAAAGTGTCCTTGCATTGAGGGAGTACTTGAGTCGTGGTCCAATGTATGTCTACTGCCTTAATACTTTACTTATAAATATATGTACACAGATCTATTTCCATATAGCTATATATAAACATATTTACATATAGATGACTGCATTTAGACTTCTGTGAGAGTGTATTCTGTTGCTGGATAGGATGTTCTATGTAGGTCTGTGAAATCAAGCTGCCTGATTATTTTCAGCTCTTCTGGGTCTTTGCTGAATTTCTTTCTAGTTGTTCTCTTTCACAGAAAGTAGTAATATTAAAGTCTCCTACTATATTGTAGAACTATCTATTCGTCTTTCCAGTTCTGTAAGCTTGAAAAATATATTTTAAGACTCTTTCATCGGGCTGAGCCCCGGTGGCGTAGTGGTTGTGCGCGGGACTGCGGCCCACTGGGACGGAGGTTCAATTCCAGCAGTGGGGCTGGGCCTCCTACTCCCACCGCCGGACAGCAGTGATGCCCAAAAAAAACAAAAAGACTCTTTCATCATATTTATTAGGGTTATGATCTCTTGTTCCTTTGACCCCTTCATTATTATATAATACCCCTATATACTTATGAAGAGCCCTGATGGTGTAGAGGTTACCATTGGGGTGCTACATTGGGGTGCTAAGTACAAGGTCAGCAATTCAAAAACCACCAGGTGCTCTGTGAGAGAAAAACAAGGCTTTCTTTTCCCAGAGTATAGCCTGGACAATTCACAGGAGTTCTTATTTTTCCTATGTCTCTGACTTAATGACATTGACTCAGTGACAGGGAGTTTGGCTAATTCTGTGTGTGTGTGTGTGTGTGTGTGTGTGTGTGTGTGTGTGTGTGTGTGTTGGAGGGGGTTCTCAATCCCCTTTATTCCTTAAAGTCTGTTTAATCACAAAGTAATATTGGTAAATGTAAGGTAATGTCCACCAAGCAGCAAACACAGGAGCCTGTGCGCATCTCAGAGAACTTAGCAGGTGAGTCTTTGCTTCAGGAACTGAAGTGCTTGACCTGAAAATTAGGTGCACCAAGGTTTTTAGTTTTTTCTGTTTGCTTACTTCCTCCCCCACTTTCCCCTTTCTTCTTGGGCGAACTTTCCACATCTCTAGCTCCCTGCCACCAGAGGTCCAGAGGGCTGTGCTCTGCTGCTGCTGACCACAAGCCCACCCACACGGCCCCTCACCTTGTTAACCCTGATGATCTCTGTGGAGGGCAGATTGTGGGGCCAGGTTGGTGCAGAATCCTTCACAACACAAAAAGCCTAGTTCCCTCCCCTCCCCCCTTTTAATCCCCAGCTCCATTTCAACCTCTTTCCCTAGTCCCCTACTCCCAGATCTCATGCACAAACCTGTCCTTCTCCCTGACAAAAGCCCTGGCAGCCCAGACCCTCCCACATTCCTTTCTCCAAAAGCCCAACTAGGCACTACCCCTTGCTCCTGAGGACAGATATTCAGAGGGGATGCAGAAAGAGGCCCTTAGACAAGGAACCAAGGGTTCTTAGCTCTCAGGACTCTCCAGGCAGAACAGGCACAAATTTATCTTTTGCCACTTCGTTGTGCATACTTCTTTCATTGACTTTATTCTATCATAGACTGTTGTGTACACTTTAAGAACCTTAGCGCTGGCATCACAAACCCACAGCTGCACACCATCTCTCACAGAAAAGGCCTCCCAGTACATTCTTTTCTCCAAAAACCCAACAAGGCACCTCACTTGTTCCTGAGGACAGGAACACACAGGGGATCTTGTGGTAATGGTTCTCAGACAAGGGACTTTGGGCTTTTAAAAAAACTCTTAGAAAGCCACAGTCAACAAGGGCCCACTCCCATCACATTTCTATTAAACACGAGCAACCCGTCTCCAGGAGCACAGACTCCTATAAAACCTGTAACCACATTCTATCCTTGTCCCCCGCCTTCCTTCTTCTCCATTCTGTAGGCCTTTCTTCTTCACCCTAACTTCCCATCCTTTCCCCCTGGGGTCCACCTTCTTTCTCATTCGTACCTTCTTCACTTTCCTATCCTCTCTCTTCCAAGCCACAACCATACTTTTCTTCTAAATATGGCTATACACAAATCTTGGTTCCTGAGCTGTCATTTTGCCAGAAGTTCAAGTATTTTTGTTTTTAGGAATAAATATACCTTTGAAATAGCAGATAAACTCAGTTTTAACTTAACAGTAGTAGACAAGGTTCTCTAGATGCATGTCTAGTTTAGTTCAGGATATTAAGATCAGATATTAAGCTGGAGGCTTCTCCTGACTAGCACAACTGTGGGGACAGACAGCCAGCAAGCAGGAGGATGAAGCAGGGAGACCACAGGTGGCAGGATGCAAAGGCAGATGAGTCAAGCTGTGGCTGGATTCCAGTATATCCAAGGTCAGAACACATGGCTCTCAGGGTCAACCAGAGATGGACGATGCAGGCGCGAGGTGGATCAAGAAGCAAACAAGCTCTCCAGTGGTTAATTATACAGGACTTGGGCCATAATATTCCGAGGAAACAAGAGGGCTATGACTTCAGTAAAGGGGTTATATTCCACCCAAATCCTCCCATAAATGCTTATGCTGTTCACTGCAGATTCCATTGGCTACATTATTTGGTTACATCATAGGTTCTCAAACTTATTTGGCTCACTACCCTCTTTTCAGAAAAAAAACCTCAGTGCCCACTGGCAATGAAAAACTTCTACCCATACTCTAGGATAAAGTGCAGGCATCTGCTTTTGTAGCCTTTCTGGATCATTCCAGTGCTAAGAGGTGGCACTGCCCACTTTGGGAAACACTGGGCAACATAATAGATTAGGCCAAAGCACTGATAATCTTGGCCCAGTTCAACTGACACAAAACCTACCTATCACACTGAGCAACTACAGCATTAGCACTAATAACTGTTAGTGGAGTAAGTCAGCAGCTACTCAAGTTAAAGCTATCCTTGAATTCATCTGCATATATGCTGATGACTTGACCATCATTTTGAAAATTTTTATTTATATCAAACTTGTAGCCTAAAAAGTATTTCACTGAGCCTTAAAAAAATTAACTATATAATTTTGAAAAATCACGAATTAGTTGGTAAAACAAAACACAGCTTGATCCTCTCGCCTATCATCTTCTGCTATTCCACTTATTGCACTGTGTAACCTGGGATGAAAAATAGGCAGATAACCTATAAATAGCCACACACAGATATGTAACAAGGACTTGGGAACCCAGAGGTCTGTAGACAAAGCTTTAAGAACCATTGTTCGTGAAGCAGAATTTCCTTGTCCTTTGCATTTGGGCCAGAAAATGTCTACTTTTTGCCAAGAAAACGTAGGTGAAGGTGACAGGACAGTGCATGCGTCCCAGTATGTGTCACTTGCTTACTTGTTCCTTTGTCATCGCCCTACTAACGTGCACCCATGCTAAGTAGAAGAGGTGCAGGGCTAACCCTCAGAGGCAAACGAGCAGTATATACTTCTTATAGGCCATGGGCTCACAATGTTGACTAATGCAAAAGAATAGTGACAAAAATCACAACTTAAGAGAATCTGGAGCAAAGTCAAAACAAAGACTACACGTAGGGCACTCACCAATTTGCCCATGGAAAGTTCCAAGAAAAATAGTCGGTGCTAAACATTTTGTCCCTGAGTAAGAACATATCTTCCACCATGAACACACCTGCCCCTCCCCTCAAGTTCCAGAGCACTAGGATCTGCCAGTCGATTTCTTTGTCCCATTCTCAGCTTGTCCCTTCCCTTTGTAGTGCCTGCCAACACACAATGGACTCAACTCTTACCACCCAACTGAAGACCAGTGTTTGAGACACGAATGCACAAACAACCGTCAGGGCTAAAAGTCAAGTGAAGTGGGTCACGCTCGGACCTTTGATGTCCATAGGTCCCATGTGCCCAACACACAGCAGTGTTTGCCTTGAATCACTCCATTCCAAGTCCACTCCTTTGTTTAAAAAACAAAACGACCACCATAGCTTGAAGACTGTGTTGAAGACTAATTCATATGTGGTGATTCTAGCACATCCATCAATCTACTTTAATCAGAAGACATTTCAATCAATGATCTTGTGGCAGATATTTTATTTATAGGAATTTAAATTTATGCATATACATGACACAAAGACTACATACAATATACTTTCCATGATAAAAAGTATAGTACTGCTCACAGAAAGGCCTCAAATTACATAATGCATATGCTAAAATGCACACCAGGTTGGAAATGGAGAATTCATGTCTCCCACACACTCCCTCTCCCAAGCTTAAATAACCTCTGGATTTATTTAAAGTAATACTGATCATTTACTGTTTAAAAAGGTCTTAATAAACAAATTCCTAGTAAAATTAGTTGAAATATTCATGTTATGGTTTAATTGTTACACAGCATTTTCAATATACAATCAAGATGATGCACATACTTGAAATGAAGAGGAAAAAAAATTGATTGCACCCACAAGTAAAAAGGCTTCATTCATTTTTGGAACGCTGCAATTCAATCTTTATATAAACATTTACATATTTTAGTAAACACAGAAGTCCTAAAAGTAATGCAGCATTAGGGGCAAGATGACCATTTAAAATCTCTAACATAAATGTTAACTGTCCAAAGTTCATTTCCAGCCATCATTCTGCTCATGGATAACCCCGATCTCCCTGCCTTCCCTCCCCACATATAAAGACAACTATTTCCATCACACACGTCAGACATTCTGTCGTCTGAGTTGTGCAGTGCTCAGTCTCCTGCCATCCACCTCATGATGCATTTCTTTATCCTAGTGTCCCGTTAGGTAATCCTGTGTAGAGTCGGAGGCAAAAGAATCAACATCCTCATTATCTGAGTCGTCACTGCTGTCATTGGCCGCTGGCTCTCCGGTAAGGGCTATTCGAGCATAATCATCTGTGTCAATTGATTTGCAAAAGTGGATCGCATATTTTAGTTTTTCCTCCAGCACCTGTTTGCAGGAATACCTGGGCAACTTCAGCAAAAAGAAACATGTGTATGATTCCGGAAGAAAATGGTCAGGAGGGTTGTATTTGTCCAACACCTGTTGAGGAAACAGGTTTAAAGAATTAGAAATCTAGAGACAAGTACAGGTCAAACTTCAGATACATTTTATTATGTACAATAAGCTGTCAGCATTCGGAAAAAGAAGGGGGGGCTCAAAATAACCCAATGTAAGAAAATAACATTTCACCAATATTAGAAATATAAAGGAGCAAAACATTAATTCATATAAGATCAAAGTAAGAGATCCTGATTCTGATTACTTTTTACTAATCAACACTGAGAAGAGGAACCAATGGTTTCAGTCATCCCTTGATGACCCAGATGGGACCCTCCTCGGCAGAATTTGGGGCAGACAGAGGGGGATTGGTGGGTGGAAGTAATGGGTTCTGGGCCACACGGGGCAATCCCGCTGAGTCCAGCAGCTCACCTTTGGTCACTACACAGTAATATGCTAAGAAGCCAACAAGGATTGTGGTGAAAGTTAGCAATTACCTATATTTTAGGACAAAAATTATGTACACTGTCAAAGATCTCCCTGAAAGTTTAATGCTTTCCTAACCCGGACAAAACTCAGGGAAAACTGAGCTCAGCAGAGAGAACTGGAATCTGGAGCATGAGAATCTGGAGAGTGCACTCCAGGCAGTCCTCCCAGCACAGCTGGCGCCCCACACCACTCAATCCGTTGGCAGAGCCTCACAGTCGTCAAGGAACCCCAACAGGGCAGTTCAAGAGAGTGTTTCAGGACAGAGGAGGCAGTGGGGAGGGAAGGTCTTGTCACTTAACTTAAAGGACCCATCAGGTAAACAGGGTTTGTTTCAAGAGAGAATTACATGAGGTCCAGAGAAAAACCCTTGTTCTCGGACTGATAAGCTTTCGAATTTTCTTGGTAAGTTGAATATTCAACTCACAAAAGAAACAAATGCTTTACATAATGTTTACCCCACGTCCAGAATATACCTGATATAATAGCAGCATATTCTGATGAGAGATTTTTTTTTTTGGGGGGGGGGCATCACTGCCCTCTGGTGGTCGTGGGAGCTACCCAGCTTTGCTCCCAGAGAGTTGCTGCAGGATTTGAACCAAGCCCATGGGCTGCAGTTCCGCACTCAACCACTACACCACTGGGGCTCAGCCCCTGAGAGATTTTTTTATAAGTAGGCAATGGTGCTCAAGAAAAATATGAGTAAGTGTCCATACTCATCAAATTTTGATGAATATAACTTTTTATTTCATTTCACGAAAGAAAGTAACTACAAAACTTCAGGACTCAGCACCTTTCTCCCTATCTGATAAACATTCAGGCACCGTGAGCATCAGACATGGACAGCACAACTGAGAAGGGTTACCTGGATGACGAAGTCTCTGCCCCGGAAGTCAGCAATGGTCCTGGGGAGCCTCGTTCGGCCCCACACAAACCGAAGGAAGAGGGAGCGTTCCGTGTTGGAAAAGGACTCCATCACCTCCCAGAACCACTGGATCAGAGGCGCAGAGGGCTCAATCCCTTTATATGTGGCCACTGACTTTAAAAGATGCAGAGGGATATCCGGGCTGCCACACACCTATTGAGGAACATGCTATCAGGACTAGTTGACATTGTCAAATTTTTCACTTTCAGCAGAATCCATCACACTTTTTTTCCCCAACTGAGGCCAGTACTTAAGAGGGTCATTATTTCAATGTGCGGGAGAGGGCTGGTGAGAGGAAGCCTTTCTTTCTGAGTGACCTGCTCTTGAACATCCAGAATGGAAGGGCACTTTATGCGGCAAGGGGAGGAGTGAGGAGAATGGGAGTTAGGGAGTGAGCACACGCACACTGGCAATGGGACTGCACTTCATTCACATGCGTGGATCGCCTTCGATTTGTAGGTGTAAGGTGGCACTAGTGAGCGACAGGGATTCAGCAGTTCTACATGCAATGGGCAGTCCTACAAACATGGCAGGACGTTAGCATACCATTGTCTCCAGTTCATATCCAGTGAATAAAGAGAGGAGGGGCACAGGAACCACGCGAGCCATCCCTTCTCGCACAGCAGCCACCTGCTCATCAAACTCATGGAGTCTGAAAGAAAGAAAACACTTACTTCAGATTCCTGTTAGTGCTGCAGTCTTTCACCTGGTCATATCAAGCCAGACCAGAAAGCATGCTTCACCATTAGAAAGGGCTGAGAACGTGACTGGTGAAATCGTATGCACCTTGTTCATGTGCAGCTGTGCTTCTCCTAGGACACTGTCCACTGGACTGGCAGATATCACACACTCTACAATCCAGCTACAGAACATACATGCTAAACTTCAGTACTAAGTACCCAAGAAGGAGCTCTAAGCAGTACCTGTGCCACTCCAATACCAGAAGCATGTCCTCAGGACTCTTGATGCTGTGGCATGCAGTCAGACAGTGGCACAAGAGACACCTCATCACATAGCCACTGTAGACTGTCTTCAGGCAGTCACCAGGAACAAAAGCCACCAAATCCACCACCACCCAAGCAACTCACCACCTGCACCTCAAGCATGATGCTCTTAAGAAAGCATCATGCACTCAGAGTGAATATCCCACACACCTGTAGTTGATGGCCAAGCGGACATACTCAGCCCGGTTCTCCAATGTGATGTGAGAGTGCTTGGAACTCAGCTGGATGTCCTGGCCACTTGCACTGGGAACTGTGAAGGGCAAACTCATAGCCTCAAACTCCTCTGAGGTAGCCTCATTATCTCGGATGTACATGAGCCCAGGGATGAAATCTTTGTCCACCTTTTAAGGAGATATAGCACTTTGGGTGAGCCAGAAGGTGACCCAAACCCCAAGACAAGGCATGTCAAGCTGAGCTCTATGCCCCTCCTCAGAAGGAAGGGTACAAGTGCATCAAAGCCTCAAGGAGCCAAAGTGAGGGCGTGTGGTTCAAGAAAGAATCTTATTAGCCCTTGAGAAAGAAATGCCAAATAAATGAACAAAAAAAAGCAAAATCCATATCAAATCAATCCAACTTACAGTAACCCTACATAAAATTTCTGAGATAACTTAGGATTTCAGAGACTAGATTTTTAAGAGAGCAGTTGGCCTTTTTTCTCTTCTGCAGAGTGGCTGATGGGTATGCAACATTGAACTTGTTAGCAACCCAATACCTAACCTATAGCTCTTCCAGGGCTCTTGAAGAAAGCATTAATACTTGGTGAATGATGAAACCCCTCTACATATATGGTACAGTTGAAAGCACAGTGCAGGAAGAAGGAATCCCACCTCCCCAAATTCAGTTTCCTTAAAGGAAAATAGCGACTTATTTTATCTAACAAGATGGTATGAACTGCTAGCAAATTCTAGAAGTAACTGGTATACTACGCACAGGACCCTTTGCTCTGTAACTGTCAGTCATGTGGGCATCAATTGGAACATTAGATGTACTGGGGCCTGAGGCCTGGCATCTGCCTTGGACCTCGTGTACAGACTGGGGACTCCCAAACCCCACACTCCCTTGCCGCTCCAGCAGTGGGTGCTGCACAGACCCATGGAAGCAATGTGCAGAGCAATGCCAGGCAAGTTACCTCACTGAGATCTGCGATGGTGAGGCTCATCCCAGCCAGCTGCTTCCACACAGGCTCTGCGAGGCTGAGGCTAAGCGGACTTCCGGTGCGGATGGCGATGCCCAGTAACACACCTGATCACCCCAAAACACAAGGGACACAGAAATGTATGATCAACCCTGAAAACCAACGCACACTTAGGTCTACAGTGAGGTCTCAGCGCCTCTAAGGAACAGCACTCAAACCCACCTAACAGCCACGCAAAGGCAAATAATGCATGGCATAAATTAATCACTTCTTTATATTCTTTTCGACAGGCCCAGTTTCTAAATGCTACCCAAGCGCCTTCTTGGTGCAGTAGGCAGCACGTCAAACTCATAAACGCTACAGTCTCTTTCCATCATCCAGGGTTGGCCACAGAGACACCAGGGTAGTACCTATAACTGCTGTGGTAGTGGCCTGTGGTTAGCAAGGACCGATCAGAGCTGCTCTGAGCAGAGCTGTGAGGTACGACAGACAATGAGGCTGGTGATGGCCAAGCTTTACCCTCGCAGGTAGGTCTCCAAGGTCACACAAGAAGACTATGGAAACATTAGATTTCACCCCTCTGATTGTTATAGTATCTTCCTTATTCAAAGATTCTCACTACCAGATGAAGAGACTGGACAGTAGGGCAAGGACGTAGAGAACACACAACACTATCATCCTTCAAGAACTGAGCCTGTAGAAAGTCAACAACAAAAAATCACAATAGCTCCTAAAATTTGGGGAAAACGTTTACATAAATTATAAATAATTCCTATAGGAAAGAGCTAATAAATAGTTACCAAAACTATGCTAATTCTTACAAGGCAGAGAATAGATAACAAACCCAGATAACATACAATCCAAACTTTTTGGAGCTAAAGAAGATGAATCAATTCCTGAAAGTAATGCTTGAGACAATCTAAATCTCAAACCAAAATTATTCTCTGAAGTCTTCTTAAAACCAAACAGTAATTTAGCTTAACTAGTAAAGAATATTTATCATAAGAATTGTGTTCTTCACACATCTACTTCTACGGAATCAAACTGACGACAGCAACTTGATAGACAGGAAGTTTAGAGAAGAGTGGGTTCGTGCTAATGGGAGAGGACTACTGAGAAATGAAGTGTGAACACTTGAAGAACATAATCAGTGGCACTGAGTTGTATATGTAGAAATTGTTGAACTGGTTAATTTTCTACTGCTACAACAACAAAAATACACTATACATATATTTTTATAAAAAGACAATTACAAATGGAACAGATAAGACCCCAAATCCCAGCCCAGGAAAGGCCTACCCAGGAAGCGGAACATGCTTGTGTGCACAGAGGCCCGGGCTGCAGGGCTGAGCAGGTAGCAGTCTCGGTTGGCCCCCGACTCATCTCTGCCATTGGGTGTCACGATCAGAAGAGGAGTAAGTCCGTTCTGAAGCTCCTCACAGATCTCAGCTATGGACTCGCTGTAGCCACCACCACAGTCATCCACGGACTCGCCTTGAGGGAAAGGGAAATGAGCTACTGATTGGCAGGGAAGGCATACAGGTGGGATTGATTCCCAGACATCCCCAAAGACACATTCACATCCCACCCATTCTCCGGGCTCCGTGGGCTCTCTTCACCATCCAGAGGCTATGCTTACCAACAAACTTGACCTTCCAGACTCGGTGTGGGAGGAGGAGGCTGTCTGGACTGAAGGCGCTCATTTTAGCACACATCTGTCCAAAGACAGACTTTGTACCATCAGGACCCGCGAGCCCACCTTTACTCCTTGAGCGCTTGACCTACAAAGAGAGAAAATATGAACCAGCTGCACAGGCCAGGAACACATAGCCCATCACCTGTCACTGTGTACAGTGAGACTCACACTGCTGTCAGAAGTTCAAACTGGAGTCACGGTTCTCATCGTGTCTAATTTTTGTCAGAATAAACAATTCCTGTTCTACTGTGTTGAAATCTTGTTTTAGCTTCAGAATGGAACAATGTCCTGAGTAAAAGGAACTGTTCTGAAGTCTGAGAGCTGTGAAATGTGCCAGGGACACTCACACACCAGGCAGGATCATACACTGTGTCATTTATCACTTGTTTGCATTGAAAAAATATTCCTGATGTACTATCATTTACCATTTCTCTACTGTTCTTCTACTATGTACTAAATTTTTCATAGTGCAAAGAACTGTGCGGGGGCCCGAAGAATATGGAAAAAGTGAAGGCCAGACACAAGTGTGCTTAAGCTGGGCTGTAGTCACCCAGGCTTTCCTCTGATCAGGGTCCTACCACCGCAGCACCACGCGCTTCTGGGACAAGGCCATGGGCCTGACATGCCCAACAATTGGCAGCAGATGACTTGTAAGCCTTCAGCAGTGCTGACTTAAGAGACTCTTTCTGACATAGTAATGCAGGATCATCGAGGTGAGGAAATAAAAGCTCTTTTATGATCTTGATTAAGCAACCCACTGATATTGGCAACATTAGCCTAGTGACCTACAGCCTACAATGAACACTGACGTCAGGGAAGAGGGGAAGTGGGCTGTGATCATGACCATCAATGTGGTCACATGTGGTATCTAACAAAGGGCACAGTTTGTTATCTTCACTGAAAATGCCCGCAAGTATAACTCTGAGAAAACATCCAGTCATGTAACCAACATCAGAGTAAAAGTCATGTGTTAATACAAAAGGTAGAGGAACAAGGAATTTTTTCTTTGCAGTTCTGTTTCCAGTCCAGGAGGCTGAGCCAATCTTATTTGCACCTAAATGTCAAGTGCCTCACGGGAGTATACTCTAGATGGGCTTCTTTTACTGTTGTTTAAATTAAGTTTGTAAGCTGTAGAAGTTTAAATTCAGCAATAGTCTACTTTTCCTTTCCTTGAGTACTGTCATGATACTAACAATCTTGGGTTATTACAAACTGGCAGAGAAAACACTTTAGCAGGAGGGGGTGTGAGACAGCACACACTGCTGGTAGGAAGGTGATTGCTAGATCTCTATGAAAAGTATACCTTGAAGGCTGTCAAGTCAATGGGTTATCTCAGCCTCAACCAGAGAGAAAACAGTAAGATTATAACTAGATCTGGCCCACCAATCAGCCTCATTCATATAAAAACTTTGAAGCTCTGCCAGAGGACTCTGACAACAAAGAATGGGCTACATTCCTCTAAAAGAACCAAGGGAGTCATAGTTCACGGCCCCAGAATCACACTTAATGGCAGGTATTAAGAAGTATTCATAATGCATTCCATGGGGAGAAAGCAGGTAGCAAAAGAGTATCTACAATTTTGGTTTCAAAAAACACATACACATCTTGCAAGATCCAATAGTTGTTATTACTATACTGTACAAAGGTGGGTGATTTCTATTTCCTCTTTGGAGCTAATCTGTATTTGTACTTCAGGGTTATATAAAATAAATATCACTTCTGCTTGAAAGAAAAAAGCCAAACCACCCAAAACAAAAAACCCACCACAGAAAACAGTTCCCATCTGGGAAAAAAAAGAGCCACCAATTCTTTGAAGCAGCAGCACCTGACAATTACTCCATAAGCATCCCGTTCTCCCCGGGGGCTGGGGTCACACGATTTGCAAGCTACAGAAGCGTCACCTAAGTGACCGGCACGTGTGGCTCTCAATGGACGAACGTCTTCCATTACCTGGATGCGGTTCAGCTCCACAACGGGGCCGTGCTGACGGTCTCGCACCATGGTTGCTTGCACGACTTTTCGGAAAGCTGCTTCCTAAAACATATCAAACAGAGTTCAGAATCCAACATGGACAGCATCACTCACAAACAATCATGATACATCTTTGTGGAAAATCATCTGTTTCCTGGAAGTCAGATTTGGTTGAGCAAATTTGATTCAATAGCTGCATACTTGGGAGTGATGGCATGCAGGGGCAGCTGGGGAGGCTGAGCTGTACTTCCTGAAAGCTGTCTCAGGGTCTCTAGCGGTTGCTGGGTGACAAGGGCCTAATTAGCAGCAGATGAGGCTACACGTCAAGCACACACTAGGATATGATCCTCCCTGCCAACCATAGCTATAACGAGTAGCTAATAAGCCTAAGTATCTGTGTACGGGAAGAGAAAGGAACCACAAAGATGTAAGGTGGATCAGAGACCCTGGGATGGCTAGTCTCAGGGCAGGAGAAGGGAAGGGAAAGTATGAATCAAAATCTTGGGAGAAAATGTAAACTTGGTTATATGTCTAGGAGCCTAGAGATGCCAGGCAAAGACTATGAGGAAGAGACAGAAGAACTAGATGGTGCCCAGCTACCACTGTCAATTGGACTCACCAAACACATAATAGATGGTCCGGGCTAGACGAAGAGAAAAGTGCAGAACAAAACAAACTCTTTAAAAAGACCAAACTTACTGGACCAGAAGAGACTAAAATTCCCTTAGACTACTAGTCCGAGATACCTTTTACGTTTTTACTAAAATCATACTTGGAGATCTCTTTTCAGCTAAAGAAGACATTGGCTCCTACAATAGATAACACCAACTATGAGTTTTGTGCCCCTTTATAAATCATCTCTATGAGACCAAACATTTAATATTTACAATGAAAATGAAAATTTAAGGGAGGGAGGGAATGGAAAAGGAACAACCAGAAAGTAAGTATCAAGAATGACAATATATCCTGGAAAATATCACTGAAAATTACATATATAAATTGCCCAATGGGAATAAATTGCTCAATGGGAATTGTGTAACCTTTCACTAAAAATATGAACAAAATTATTTCAATAAAAATAGAAGTCTTTGTGTAGCAAGTTCATTTTTTAATTTTTCCCAGGTATGGCTTCTGTCAATGTTTGCTCTCCTGTACCGGTCACTGTATGGACAGTGGGGAGAACCCTATCTGACCTTCTTTGGCTTCCCTATCCAGTCTGTCTCTGCCACATGCTCCCGTGGCCTCTGCCTCCATGGACCCGGAAATCTGCCCGTCGCTTCACAGTCCATGGCTTCGGAGCTGCTCATAATTTGTCTCGTGGTTTCCTTACTTTTATCTCTAGTTTCTGCCTGTCTCCTCAGCTCTGTCTCATAGTCTCTGTGCCACAGCCTCTGGGACCTCTGGTTTCAGTCTAGGCCACTTCAAAGATCTTGAATATGTTCTTTTCCCAATGGTTCTGGATGTTTCCTCTCTGTCCAAGATGGTTTTTATACACAGAGGAATGGTTTAAGTGTGGCTTTTGTCTTTTGGCAGACCCTCTCTCCAAGGACACAAGTCACCAACTCAAAAACACACCCAAACACACCAACAGAAACACTCCAGTGCCAGCGAGTCCGTTCTGACTCACAGTGACCCTAGGGAACAGAGTCGAACGACTCCTAGGGATTTAGGAGAGCGTAACTATTTTCCGGAGTAGAGAGCTGTGCCTTTCTCTTGTGGAGTGGCTGGTGGTTGAGAATTGTGGACTGGCAGATGGCAAGGGGCCACCTAGATTTGAGGCCGTCAGTTTGAGTTGGGACAGAGAAGGGGTATCCATGAACATGTGGTGAAGAAGAAGCTACAAAGACTGCTGCCTTCCCACCTCCCATGAGCTGTGGGAGTCAGCAGGAGCAAAACCTTAGACACGCACATGCTTTCCCGGGGAGCACAGAGGAAAACCACTGGGACCCCTGTCCAGCAAGAGCAGATTTGAAGATTCTAATGAAACCCAAACATTGGAGAAAAGCTAGATCCGCTTGACGGTGAATTACCTAACAGAAGGAACACAACAAAAACAGTGAAGCCAGAGATCCAGGAGACAAAATAATGAGGGGAATTCAGAAAGCTTAAAAAAAGAAAAAACACAAACCTTGAAAGATAATGGAATTTTTTCTCACATATTTTTTGAAGTTTGCTTGTAGTGTACTGCAGAGTACAGCCTCTATATCGGCTAAACGTTAATGGATGTTCAAAGCCATTTTCAGAATTAACCGAGAGAGAGAAAATTCAAATAATTCCTCTACTTCACCTCTGGCTTCGGGGAAATTTGCAAAGCATCAGTACACAGGGTCAGTCAGGGAGACGGCCGGCAGAGGCTCCCTCATTATCACTCTCTCACAACCGCACCCTGCCCTTGCTCTCCTGGCTGTCTTTACTCAGAGCCAGTCCCTTCCTCATCGGGTACTCTTAAAGAACTCTTATTGAACGATAATTAATCTAATTATAATTCAGGAGTTAATAATATCAAGGAGGATTGTGCAATCACATTACAATGAACTTGAGAACAATTGTTTCTCCTTATACTCTGTGTGTTGACTTCTCATCTCCTCTAGTTACACCCCCCGCCCCCCACCAATTCCATGCCCCCTTCAAACACTCCTTGCCATCGAGTTGATGCTAACGCAGTGACCGTGCAGAGGAGCAGAGACTGGCCCTGTTAGGTTCCAAGACTGTCACCATTTATGGGAGTAGAAAGTCCTATCTTTCGAAGGACTGCCTGGTGGTTTTGAACTATTGACTCTGGAGTTTGCAGTCCAACACCTAATCACTATGTCACCAGCAATCATTAATGCAGCCAGTCTTCATAATTCCACCCATCCTGCTTTCCCTACAGATAGAGAATTGTGGCAAAAAAAAAAAAAGAAAAAAAAAAAAAACAATGACCCAGCAACCGTAGCCATATAGAACAGGTAAAGACCTCAATCTAGGGATGAAAAACAAATTATTTCTCTAGTTCAAGGCTTCCTCCTCCCCCACTATTACCACCTCGTCCTGCCGTTCAGTTCTGGCTAGACCAGAGAAGCTACCCTGTTACAGATAGGAGTTCATGAACATGAAATCTAGGTAAGATAAACCCTCAGGAACAGAAATGGGAGGAGCCATACCTAATGCACTACAAGTCCACATTTTCATTTGTTTGGGAAGTTGATGGATGTCCAGAATGAGGTTTGTCATCAATTGACATTTCACCTTTTTTTGAATTGGGTACTTGAATTTTTCCCACAGTCCTGTCCTTTTTAGTTGTGTTCAAATTTCTTTCTTTTTTTTTTTTTTTTTGGGGGGGGGGGGGGGCATCACTGCTCTCCGGTGGTGGGAGTAGGAGGTCCAGCCCCACTGCTGGAATCGAACCTCCATCCCAGTGGGCCGCAGTCCCGCGCACAAGCACTATGCCACCGGGGCTCAACCCACCACAATAGTTTCTGTGGAAATTTTCCCAGCAGGAAAAAAATTACAGTTCTCTCAAATCAGCCACCACAAAAAAATCATGTTTGAGTGACATGACTTTTACTTTTACTTTCCCTGTGACCGGAGAGCCTTCCTCGGCGAAGTCACTGGGTATCCTCAGAATTGCTTGATGCTCACCTTGAAGGAAAAATGCATACTGATAGCTCTGCTCCACCCTGCACAAATCGGGTTTTGCCTTTTTTGGGGGTGGGGTGGGGTGGGTACTTTTCATATATTTGTTCCTGTTCTAATTTGGGGGAGTATATGCCAAGCAGAGGTATTATTGGGTCCTATATATGATATTTCTATCCCAGTTGCTTCATTTTCCATAATGGCTGTACATGCTTACAATCCCACCCGAAAAATAGCATTTGCTGTTTGCTACCTTTTTTTTTAAAGTGGGCTATCGTTGTGGGTGTTAAGGTGATATCTCACAACTGTTCTGATTTGCATACCCCAGATGGATAGCGATGGTGGGTATTTCCTCATGTGTGTGTTAGGTGTGAGTGTCTTCTTTGGTGAGTTGTCTGTTCATGTCTGTGCCCACCTTTTAACGGAGTTATTTTCTTCTTGTTGAGGTAATGAAAAATTCTATTTATTTTAGTGATGAGTCCCTTGTCTCGTGTCATTGCTAACATTACCCTCCTCACCACCCTGTGCCCTGCCAAATCTGTGGGTTCTCATTTTACTCTGTTGATGAAATCTTTTGATGTACACAGGAGTCTTATCTTTAGTAAGTTCCAGTTATCTATTTTGTCTTCCTTTGTGTGTGCTTCCTTTATTATGCATAGTAGTGTGTTTGCCCTGCAACTGGGTCTTTTAAGTTCATCTCAGTTCTTTCTCTGATGATCCTTGTAACTCTGGGGTTTACGTTTAGGTCTTTATTCCATCTTAAGTTCATTGTTGTGCATGGTGTGAGGTATGAGTCTTGCTTCATTCTTCTGCAGATGTAGATTTAGTATTTCCTGCACAGTTTTTGAAGTTTTCTCTTTCTCATTTAATATTTTTGGTCTTACTTGAAAACCAGTTGTCTGTAGGTGGATGCTTTTATTTCTAGGTTTTCCAACGGCCTGTGTATCTGACATTGCATCAGTACCAGACTGTTGTGAATACTGTGTCTGTCTGTAAAAACATTTTGAATACAGATAATGCAAACTCTCCTACTGTGCTCTTGTTTTTGAGAAGATCTTTGCTTATCCTGCGTTTCTTCCTTTTCCATATGGAAGGGGTATCCTTCCATCTCTTTAATGAATGAGTTGGGGTTTAGGTAGTACTGACTCTCCCACAATATTAAGTCTTCCTAACCATTAATATGGGATAGTCTCCCATCTATGTAGGTCTCTTTGGGTTTCTTGGAATATGTTCTGTAGTTTCCTTTTGTGTTAGCCTAGGTACTTTAGAGAAACAAGTCCACAGAAACTTTTATTTTAAAAGTCAGTGTTATATAAAGGGTAAGTGCCCATCAAGATCAAGAAAACATCCCAACCCAGGGCTTCCCAAGCCCACAAGTCCAACATTAACATATATGTCTGACACGTCCACAATGTCCTCCTCTGTCTCACAAGACACACAAAATGATGCTGACTGAAAGAAGAAAGCTGAATGAGCGAGCATGTCAGCATCTCCGCACTGACAGGGGTCTCCACACGGCTGCTCCAACACCCAGGGCTGCGTCCGGGTAGGTTCATGCGGCTTCTCCTTGGGGATGTCTTACAGGGAGTGAGCCTTGCCCGCTGAAGCAGGGAATTGGTGAGGGCAGCTGCACGCTGGTCCAACCATCACTAATCAAGAGACCCCAAAACTGGAAAGGTGAGGCTTACCAAGCCATTCACTTCTCTGCCCTCCAGTTGATCCCACATGTTTATCAACCAGGCTGGCATAATAAACTGGAACTACCTCACCTTTATACAAGTCTATAGTTGGGTTTATTCCTAAGTATTTCACCTTCTGAGCAGCTACAATATATAGCATTGCTTTCTTAATGTATTTTTAAGAGTTATTTTCCTTGCCAATCAGGAGTCCGATTGATTTTTGTTAATCTTGTATGCTACCACTTTACCAATTCCTCAACCATTCTCAACAATTTGGGGGCAGATTCTCGCTCTCTAAAGCATGTTGTCTGCAAACAGTGGGAGCTTCATTTCTTCTCTGCCCAATCGCATTCCCTTGGATTCTTCCGGCTGTCTAATGGTTCTGGCTAAGACTTCCAGCATGGTATTGAGTCAGAGTGATGACGTAGAGGAGGACAACCTAGTTTCTGTGCTTAGGAAAAATGTTTTCAGTTTCCCCTGCTGGGCATGATGTTGGTGCTTTTGTACGTGGCCTTTATTATGTCATGAAGTTTCTTCTACTATGATTTATAGAGTGTTTTTATCTGAAATGGGTTTTGGATATTGTCAAATTGATGTGATCACATAATTCGTATTCTTTGTTCTGTCTGTGTAGTGGATTACATAAATTGATTTTCTAACGCTGACCTATCTTTGAATCACCACAATATTAAGTCTTCCCACTTGGTCCTAATGAAATATCTTTTGATTAGTTGTTGGATTCTACTGTGTTGAAAATTTTTACAACTATAAGAGATTAATATCTTGTGTTTTTGTAGGCTTCTTGCTTGGTTTTGATATTAGGGATATGCTCACTTCACAGAAAGAGTGTGGTAGTTGATTGTCACTTTCTATTTTCTGAAATAGTTTGTGCAGAATTGCTGACTGCTTGCTAAAAGTTTGGCAGAATTCCATCTGATTCTGCTGGTTCTAGGGCCTCTTTTTCGAGTATTCCTTTGAACTGGAGTGATTCTCAGTTGGCAGCTTTTTTTCCTGTGTGTGTGTGTGTGTGAACAGAGAAGAGAGTAGGATATAAGTAATAGTACTAATGTTAAGTGGTTTTCTTTATAACTGAGAAAGATGGCAAAATATTGCAAAAAGGAATTTTAAGAGGTGTAATAAGATTTTAATCATTCACATGACAGTGTGAATTTCATTAGGAGAGTGAGACCAAAAGCTGGAGGAATGGTGGGTGGGGCAGGAGACGAGTGTGAGCAGATAATCAGCCTTGGAAGAAGATCATGCACACCTATAGGTTTGGAAGAGCGATTTAATTGAAGCAGGGGAGAGAAATAGAAAAGGAGAGTGGGGAAGAAAACAGCAGGAAGGTCAGGGAGACCAGAGAAGAAAGAGGGGAAATTGAGACTGAAAAAAGGAAAATATAGGGATTTGGGCTGTCTATGCTCTTGGGGCCTATGCGTGCCTAAGCCTGCCTAGGACGCATGTTTGCCGGGGGGGCAAGGTTGACTGAGGGTAGATCTGGGTATAAAACAGGGAGGTGAGGTCGAGGAAGTCTACGGAGTTTTGCCGAGTGGAAACAGGCTCTGCTTGGGCTATGACCATGACTGTCAGGCCTCTCAAGAAGTCTGCTATTGGCACAGCACACTCAGAGGGCAGTGGGGCAAGGGGTTTAGAGGTGTGGGTTTGGGAGGTTACTGTTCTTATGGTCTGGAGCATCTAAGTTTTTTTGGTCAGTGATGAGGGCAGGGAATGCTGGAGAACTCTAACTTGAGACTAAGGAATATGGTCGCGGTGGGTGCAGTTTGGTCAAGTTTGCTTGGGAGGCACACACAATTACCAGGGGGGTTGGGCCAAGTGAAGAGAGGCCTTGGGAGCCCAGGAGGGTTGTGGATTCATTTACAATAAAATAAAAGTAGAATTCAAAAGTCTAGAAAAAATATATAACCCCCTGGAATGGGTGGGTATGCTAGACCTGCTGGGTACGGTCAAATTCTGTTGCTTTGGGAATGTGAAATGGGTGGGTCTGTGTCCTCAGGTGTCTGGGTTTGCTTGTCCTATGACGAATTCTGGGCAAGCCTTTCCCAAGAGTCTGTTGTCCATACAGAGTTCCCAGGGGTTGGCAAGGGCTTAGCTGTGTGGGTTGTGTTGGTCCTGTTAGGGGTGGGAGTGGGGGTGCTCTGTAGCAGTCGGTGCTGCCAGTCAGAGGGCTGGAGGTACTGGTGAGTGCCAGAGAGAAAGGAATCTGGCTGGGATGGGTGTGGGCTGCTGGAGTCTGCCTAGTTGGTGTGGGCAGCTGCAGGGAGTTCTGGCCTCAGAGAGAGAGGCCATGGGGGCCGAAAAAAGAATACTGATCAATTTGCAACAAAAGTAAATTTTATGGAAGCTCAGGACTTTCAGAATCAGTGAGAGCTGCCACTTCCTTGACTTGACTGGAATAGGAAACTGTTTGCCTCGTGTAGAGGAAAAGCAGATGTGGAGAGAGGAATGCCCAGGGAAAGGGGATGAAGGGCAGCCAGGGATCTAATCAAATGGGAATGTCATTATTCAGACCATGAGGTCAGCTTTGCCATGTTTCCTCCATGAAGGGACTCCAAGAAGCAGCAAGGCCAGGGCCAGGCGGGGACTTGTGGTCAGATGCTGTCTGAGGAGGGAAGCAAACACTCGCAAGAGGCTGCTGATGGTTGGCAGGCGTCAGAAAGGCTCAGCCTGGGTTGCTGAACTCCGACCATCACCACCCCCCATAGAAAAGGAAAACAAACAAGGAAACAATTAAAAACAACAACAACAACAAAACGTGGAGCATTTGGCGTTCATGACAATGCCTGGGCTGAGGGAGCAGGCTTGTTTCCTGCTGTGCTCTCCCTCGGCTATGCCTCATCATGGACTGCGCCCCCTGTGCCGTGCTCTTCCCTACTCTGAGCACATGCGAACACCTTCTCCATCTTCCCATGCCCAGGACCACCAAAGAGGTTAAGGCAGCCTCTGTTCCCAAGGATGGCTTTCAGCTAGGTGCCTTGACACCTACTCCTAAAAGCCTGTCTACAAGCCCTTCCTGCTGCTGTCTTCAGAGGCCCGTCATCGTCAGAACCACATGGGGTGGGGAAGGACTGCTAAGGATGAGCCGCCCCAGGGGCATTCCCAGATTGCCAGGCAGCCGGGGCATCTGTCAGGATGGTGCAAATCTCCGTCTTTCTTTCCTTATCGCCTCCCCACAGAAGACTTGCCTCTCAGCACTGTTCCTTAGCACCTCCATTTGGGAGAGTAAACAAAAAGGAAGGTGAATATAAACATGTTGCTACTTTTTATGACTGGAAAATAGTGGAAACTATATGTCAATTTCACCTGTGAGCTATAAAACCATATATCACATGTGAAAGTAAGTCCTATTGGAAAAGATCAAAAAAATTCCAAATTTTACTCTATCAAAAAAAAAGAAACCTTTAATGAAAAAAAAAAAAAAGCCCTAGAATCATACACCTTTCAGGATTAGTGTTCTTCTAATTCACCTTCTCATATTTTCCTGACACACTCTCCTGCTACTACATAGCCCTTGAGCTTCTTCTAGAGCAGTGGTTTTCAATCTGTGGCTTGTGATGCCTTTGGGGGTCGAACGACCCCTTCACAGGGTTAGCCGATTCATAGCAGTAGCAAAATTACAGTTATGAAGTAGCTACAAAAATCATTTTATGGTTGGGGGGTTACCACAACATAAGGAACTGTATTAAAGGGTCATGGCCTTAGGAAGGTTGAGAATCACTGTTCTAGAATATTCTGTAAAGTTATCTGCCAGCTATTTGATCACTTCTAGTAATGGAAAACTCCAAATTTTTCTATCAGGGTATCCCATTTCTAAGAAGCTCGAACTACTAATAATTTCCACGGGTGAAAATCTACCTGGTGACTTGCAGTTACCCTCACTCATGTGACAGCTTTGTAATGTCCCCATCACCTCATAGCTGTCCATCTACACCAAGACAGAGCTTATGACACAACCTGTTCAACATTCTTGGGAAAATAAATGATCTAATTTTTTTTTCTTCTTTAATGCTTCTCTGTCAGGCAAAGAGAGGACTAATGAGTGAACAAGAAACCTTTGTTTTACATCTGCCCTTTTGGGTCGGAAATGCAGTGGGAAATGGGAAGAAAACGTTATAAAGGGACAGCATTTTTTCATATAAAACCAAGAGAAGAGATTTTCCTGTCTCCCTCTACCCACCACCTTCCTCATCCCGCCTGAAGTCTTCCGAGCACGCAGGACAGGTCCTGAACCATAGGTGCTCCATCAACGATCGTCTATGTTTTCTCAGCTGTATTAAAAGCTACTGAAGATAACGCTATTACATTTAGCAGAGATCACTAGAACAATACCTTTCCCTGAGAGATCAGAATTCCTCGGAGTGTGTCAAACCCCACCGACGGTCCCAGGCCAGTTTCGTGGAGACACCCGTCGAGGTCAAACATGGGGATGCACGGGCAGAAGAGCTCGGAGATGTGGTGCAGCAGCAGTAATCGGTTCCGCAATGCGATGATGGGAATTTCTTGGAGGTGATTGTACTCCATGGGGACCTGAAGTCATACATTGTGTGTTAAAATTTAGGTGCTGAATGCACACACAGATAAGCTACATAAATGGACACTGGAAATACTTCCTTTTCAAAAACAGAGACACACTATAATTTCTGTTTCATTTGGTTTGCAATCCTTATGTTGTGCCTTTTGGAATTGTATTCTGGCTGGTTTAATTACTTAAGCCAAATAATCTAGAACCTTGAAGAATGTGAAATAAAAAACTGCCCACGAAGATATATTACAAAGGATCATGTAAAGTATGTACTCCAGAGCAGTTCTGTGTATCTTACAAGATTGAGAACAGCGGGTTGGAGACAAGAAGAGATGCTGGTATCTTCACTCCACCCAATCCTTTTACAACAGAAACAAGAAAAACTGAGCGAAACTAAACCTGGAACTCTGAGCATCAACTAGGAAGGTACAGAGTTGATTAAATAGGTGATGAAATCATACCACTATTTGGAATGACAAACAGAATAGGCATATTTATAAACAGTTTTGAACTTAATAAAAAATCACAGTATAACCATAAAGAAATTTAATAAATCTAACAAAACTAATCAGATCATAGGGACTTAAAAACTCAAAATCAGTGAAGAAAACAAAAAGAAAATCTGCTAACAAAAAAAACTCAGCATAGGAAAATATGAGTAAAGAAATCATCTATACCTTATTTAAAAGAATGAAAGCAACAAATGTACAGAGCATTAATTACACTGACACGGGTGAGTCAGACCCACCTGTGCAGGGAGCTTCCCGGCGCTGGCAGGCTTGCTGGTTGACCAGGCAAGGGTGTGCGCTGAGCCGCAAGCCACGCGGTTGACCTTCTTGCCCTGAAGGGCAGCTACCAACCGTGGCCTCTGGATGGCATTTGTGGTCCCATCACCCAGCTGCCCCTCGTCATTGTCGCCCCATGTATAAACTTCACCTAAATAAAGGAAGAGTACATCATAAACTCCAACGGCAGAAGTTCAATCCATTAGACCACAATGCACAACCTGCAAAGTAATCATAATTCACTGCACTTCAATTTTCTGTTTGATAGAAAGGACCCGAGTGTCCCTTTTGAAGGTGACCTAGTTATGGACGCACTCTAATCACAGCATTCAAGGGCAAATGTTCTCCCGGAGACTCTCAACAGCTTTTCAGCAACATGACATGCAATTCTTCTTTTCCCGTTACTGATGGGGATCACTTCATGAAGGTGGCGTCTGCCAGCTTCTCCACCTCTACATCGTCTCTCCCTTTGCAATTAGTATGAATTTTGTGGGAAAGCATCAAAACTTTTATTCATTTGTTTATATTTAGGGAATCATGATTTCCTCATTTATTCCAAAGAGCAGAATTTGTTTCTGTCATTTTTCAATGCTCAAATGTGTATGAATAAAGACGAATGGAATGTAGAAGATGAGATCTAGGTGATCATCTCTGGCATTGCTTGTGTTGCATCCTTCTGACTCTTGCTTTTCTGCTTTGGAGAATTCATGTGCTAACACTGGGTCCACCTCAATAACCCAAGATAAAATATTTATTTTAAAGTCAGCTGATTTTAGCAATCTTAATTCTCTCTGCAAAGCCCTCTTTGCTACTGAATTGAGGAAGAAGAACATCTCAGTTTTGAGTTGGCTAGAAGAACTCAGCCTATGGTCTTACTCAATGCTATGATGACAGAGAAAGGATACAAAGCAAAATCAGCAAAGTTAAAAAGTCAATTGGGGAAAAATCTGGACACCAGGGGTAGCTTTCCAAGTCCTCTCCCAGTGGAGTCACATGAAACATGCTTAATGCCTCTAGCGAGAAATTGTGAAAATGAGTTCGAAGTGTTGCCGACCTTGGAAACTCATCCAGTGTGTATAGGGGCTGGTCACATAAGCATCTACCAAGAATTTAGATTCCCCAGTTTAAGAAGGCAACACTGAACTCTCCACCTACCTTCCTCTGTGCAGCAAACACAGTGCAGGGAGCCTGTGGCAATGGCAATGACTTTCTTTCCTTGCAGTCCTTGGACCTGCCGAGGTCTTCTAACATGGTCATCAGATCCATGGCCCAGCCTGTGGTAGTCACCTTTGCCCCTAACAAACAGGAGATGGCATTCTCAGAAGTGCAAACTTGCTCTGTGCAATATCCAGCCCAGTCATGTTGTACAGAAACTGCTTCGGTAGACAAATCACAGCCTGTCACAACAGCTGTGCTCTAATTTACTGAATTATGGCTAAGAGTACTTCAGATTAATCTGTTTTTCAAAGGATTAAACAAACAAATCCTTCATACCAAGTGTAAACCACTCCTGATTTGGTGAGTGCGACTGAGAACTGGGATCCACATTCCACTTTGACCACGCCAAGGCCTGTGAGCGAGTCGATCTAGAAAGGGAGAGATTCTGTTAGTCTTAATTATAACAAATAATGCTGACAACACCAAGAGCTGTGGCCTTTGTGGGATGCATCCCAGCATAGGACACTGAAAATGTATTTAATGCTCACGGTTTGCAATCATTTCTCTCAAAAGCTGACGACAGCGGTTCTCCATCCAGCACCTCTAGGCTCCTACATCCTCCTTCCTACTCCTCCTCAACTTAGAGGCACCAGTCTTTGACTTACAGATGTCCCCTGCCCATCTGGTCAGGTTCGTGGGTATAGGTCCTTTAGGTCTAGCACCAGAGTCTCAGATGAGGCTCAATAGAGACAATCATCATTCTGATACGGCACACATGCTCATTGCTTCAGTGATGCTGCTTAGACTTGTTTTCCCAGACTTAAGTTTAAATGAACTCAAACTTAATTTGTACTCTCCATACCTCCACCCTGCCAGGACTGCATTCAATGGTACCCTCTATGCCTTCGTGATGGCAGTCGTCATAATTGTTCAAAGTTCAATGCTTTTTCATAACATAACAGGGTCCCAAAACACAGAAGCCCTTGACAGCATAAATGTGGTTAAAATACTACTCATCTGCAATGTAAAAGAAAGTGCTAAGAACAAAGGAAGTAGCCATGAACCCCTGGTTTCAAAGCAGCTACAAGACAGGTGACTGCAGGGAGTAGGGGCAGTCATGGGGCCCATACATAAATGCAGTATGATCCGGAGCCAAGTCTCTTCCATCAGGTTCTGCCCGTTAATGATCTGTGTCTACACAGACAAAACGTTTGCCACGAACCACTCATTGCTCCCCAGCACTTGGCAGGTGAGACTGAGGAACTGAACTTTAGCTTACTCACTTACTTAATTTAAACTTATATTTAAGAAGCTACATGGGACCAGTGGCTACCCCGCTGGGTAGCTCAGCTTTTAGAGGAAAAGCTTAGGCCCGAGTTCCACTCCCTGGTTTGCTATGGCCTTGCCACGCACAGGCTTGTCAAGGGTGCCTGCATGTGTGCTACCTGCTTTTCTACCCTGCTACCGTTTGCAGTCTCACACGTCCCTGGTGATGCAAAGGGAGTCTATATAGCACAAACGGTTCATCACTCAGCTACTACTGACTAAAAGGCTAATGGCTCAAATCCATTTCATGGGGGTTAGACCTGGTTATCTTCTTCCCTAGAAGTTACAGCCAGACAACTGTACAGAGTGGATTCAGTTGAGTCATGGAGTCACTCTGAGTTGCAACTGATTCGAGAGCATCGAGCAACAACAACCCCAACAAGAGAGAGGGCTGTAGACTATGTTTCCGCTTTCTCTCATGCACCTACACTTCCAAGTCCATGGCAAAGCATCCCATTTAGTGTTCACTTAATAAAGGCGCTGAGCAGGAAGAGAGTTAAACACATCCACTCACTTAATCTTATGAAGTGTCACCCTTTTGTAACAACAAAAAGCTTGGCAGTAAGAAACTTGCCCCACATCAAGCAGCACAAAGCGGATTGGTACCCCAGGTGAACAAGCAAACCCTCAGCCTGGCTGCTCACATGATCTTCATGAGACAATCTCCCCACTAATCTCGATATAATCTTGTTAGCAAGTACTGCCACATTCCATAACTTTGTAACATGTTGCATGTGTTCTACTGTAAAATGACAAGAGTGATGAAGAATTGTTATCCGTCCCCCCAGGCCCCCAAAAGTCCACAAATTGAATAGAACCCCATAAATTACTCAAGATAGCACAAACATCACTTAAAATATCTTAATGCTTATGACAGCAGTTCTCAACCTATGAGTCGCAACCCCTTTATGCCCGATTTATAACAGTAGCAAAATTACAGCTATGAAGTAGTAATGAAAATCATTTTATTGGGGGGAGTTCCAACATGAGGAACTGTATTAAAGGGTCACGGCATGAGGAAGGTTGAGAACCACTGGCTTGTAGATTCCCCATTTGAATTTCAGTAATTTCTCTATTACTCCTAATCAATCCCTATCAGGCCTGTTACACCCACCCTGCCACTGATCTTGGATCACTTCTTGTTCCCTTATACCAGGGATGGACAACACCACCTCCTTTCCCAAACTCAGGAACCATCAGACCCATTGTTTTCTCCTCCAGACTGTTCATCCAGCCTATCTTATCTAGATAGACCTACAGAGACAACCATGTGTACAGAGAAACAAGACACTGAAAGATGAGGTGGCAAAAGAAAACAAAATGATGACAGCAACCCAAAAAAACAATGTTCAGAAAAAATATATAAATAAGTGATAAATAAATTTAAAAAAATAATAAAACCCTGTAAATAGTTCAAGGTCTGTTCATTGACCTCCAGGAGTGTGACCTGGTTGAATCTGATGGGGTGGCACATCCTGGCCCCAAAGTGTATCTTTGGCATTCCCTTGGAAATGTGCATTTACTTATAGGGTTAGCATTATTACGGCACTAAATGGACATTGGACCTCCACTCAAGTACTTCCTCGATGCAAGAACACTTTGTTCTATTAAATTGGTAATCCATGACGCTCACCTTCCCGACACAATCACTGAAGACAAACGTGTGCACAAGCAAAAATGGTAAAGAAAGTTGATGGTGCCTGGTTATCAAAGATATAGTGTCTAGGGTCTTAAAGGCTTGAAGGTTAACAAACGGCCATCTAGCTCAGAAGCAACAAAGCCCACATGGAAGAAGTACACCAGTCTGTGTGACCAAAAGACGTTGAAGGGATCAGGTATCGGGCTTCAAAGAACTAAAAATTATATCATTATAAATGAGGGGGAGTACAGATTGATGACCCAAAGTTCATCTGCAGGGGAAGTGACATCTTCTTACAAAAGGGTCGTGGGGAGATGAGCCAGTCAGGGTATAGTGCAGCAACCAAAATATATGCAACTTTCCTCTAGTTCTTAAATGTTTTGTCCCTGATCTGAATTCTACCTTACAACTCCAGTTAGACCAGGGAGGGGATGTACAATGGTCCAGACAGAAACCAAAAACATGTGGAATCCAGGACAGATGATCCCTTTAGGATCAGTGGTGAGAGGGGTGATACCGGGAGGGTAGAGGGAAGGTGAAGTAGAAAGGGGGAACCAATTAAAAGGAACTACATATAACCTCCTCCCTGGGGTATGGACACCAGAGTAGTGGGCAAGGGGAGACATCGGACAATGTACAATGACAACATTATAATAATTTCTAAATTATTAAGGGCCCATGAGGGAGGAGGGTGCAGGGAGGGAGTGGAAAAAGAAGAAGCTAATACCAAGGACTTTAAGTAGAAAGAAAATGTTTTGAGAAGGATGATGGCAACAAATATACAAATGTGCTTTGCCTACAATGAATATATGTACAGATTGCGATCAGAGTTGTATGAGCCCCCAATAAAATGATTTTTAAAAAGAGAGAGAACTGGCTTATGATTTTCTCACTTTTTATGTGAGTACACATTATATTTTCTGCATAGTAAAGATGCCCAGGGGCACCTATGACAACATGTGGGCAGAGAAAGGGCCAAGGTGATGCTGCTTACTTGCACATCAGCTATTCCTCAGAGAGATCCATAAAGGTCTGGCCATCCCCTGGCCTACACAGAAAGCAGGATATAGTGTACAGAGAAAATACCTTCATTGGTACTTTACAGCCATCGCTGCCTCCTCGACCGAGCTTGCCATAGTCTCCATCCCCCCAGGACCAGACAGTATCATCATCAGTTAGGCAGAGAGTCTGGGCATCACCACTGCCACAGGCAATGTCAACCACTCGGTGGCCTTGCAGGGCTTCCACCTGCAGGGAAGAGGAGCATCCTGGTTATCCCATACAGCTGAGAGAAGGTAGCACAGCTATTGAACAAAGGAAAGACTAATATTCTACAGCTTCTCTTTTAAATGAGGGTGCCTATTTTGTCTTTACCAAGAAAACATGATATTCGTAATCTCCTAAAACAAAGCAGACATTTTTTATTGGTACTAGTCAAAACTTTCAGGAAGAACATTTCAGCATTCTCTCTGAATCACAAAGCATTATGAACATTGACTTATTCAATCTAATCTGACCTACTATCAAGTTCTTTTTTTTTGGGGGGGGGGGCATCACTGCCCCTCAGGTGGTGGGAGTAGGAGGTCCAGCCTTTGCTCCGTGGAGCTGGAATCGAACCTCTATCCCAGTGGGCCGCAGCCCCGCGCACAACCACTACGCCACCGGGGCTCAGCCTCTATTATCAAGTTCATTGCAAATAATATTGACTTTTATAAACAAATGGAGCCTTAAAAAACTGTACCCTGTTTAAAGGGCTCATGGAAATCATGCCAACATGATACTTCCACCCAAAACAAACATTTATAAATAGTGAGTTACAAATCAATTCTAAACCCAAAAGTACCTCAAGAGAAATTATTTGTCTTGCTCTTACAGAAAATATTAGGGAGAGCTTCAAAAAGTTCATGAAAAATGCCATGAACTTTTTGAAACCCCCCTCATATACACAGCAAAACACACACCAACTCAAGTTTCTATGTGCAATGCTAGTAATATTAACAATGATCTATATGTTGTGTGGCCATTCTCATTCTTTACTTAATTGTTCTTCCCCTACTAACATACATAAAGTAACCCTAAAAATGCCCAGCTATTCAGACAGTAGTTTCAGGGGATTATACAATTGTCATGGCTCTAAGAAGTCTGGAATCCATTAGGATTTAAAATTCTGTTCTGCATTCTTCTTTTGACCAGGATTCTTCTAGACTCTGATCGGAGAGTTCAACAGCAGTAGCTGGACACAAGCCAGTTCTTCAAGCCTCCTGGCCAAGATGACAATTGTTCATGGAAGCCATTAACCAAAGGGGCCAGATGTTGATTTCCCTCCTTTTCCTCTTGTTTTAGGCAAGTAAAAATCACCATTTTTCATGACAGTTGTACCATTTTGCCTTCTAACTAGTAAAATGCTAGGTGTTCCAATTTCCCCTCACACTTGCCAATATTGGTTATTTTCAAAAGCCCTGGTTATCTAATTGGATACACATTGGTCAAATAGCCACAAGATCCGCAATTTGAACTCGCCAGCTGCCCCATGCAAGAAAGGTGAGGCTTTCTGGACTCCTAAGAGTTTACAATTGTGGAACCCCGAGGGATCCTACACTGCTGCACAGAGTTGCCGTGAGTTGGCTTTACTCAAGGCAGTGGCTTAGCCAGGCGAGCCTGGCAGAAATAAAATGACGCCTCACACTGTGCTTTCACTTCTGTTCTGATGGCGAACGACACGGAGCAACTTCTCGTAGGGCGATGCTGCTGTCAGGTGCTGTTGAGCGGTTATGACTCGTGGGGAAGCTCTGAACGGCAGAGTGAACCATCTCCCCAAACCAGGGCCGTCCATCTTGTCAAGGGTCTTCCTATTTAATACACTTGGTGGACATTTGGATGTCCTCTTTAGTGAAATTCCAACTCAAGTCCACTGCTTAGTTTATCACTGGGTTATTACCTTTCTGTTGTTAAACTGTAAAAATTCACATATATATTGGATTTATTATTGGACATATGATTTCTGAAGATATTCTTGCAGTTGTTAGCTTGTCTTTTCACTTTTTTGCTAAAGTCTCTTAATAAGCAAAAAGGTTTTTTTGGGCGGGGGGGGGGCATCACTGCCCTCTGGTGGGAGTGGGAGACCCAGCCTTGCTCCTGGAGAGCTGCTGCTGGATTTGAACTGCCAAGTCAGTGGGCTGCAGCCCCACACTCAAGCACTACACCACCGGGGCTCAGCTCTCCAAAAAGTTTTTCAAAATTTATTTATTTTATCTTTTGCTATCATGTTAGATAATTCATTGTCAAAAGGAATTTTTTTTAACTTTTAAAAATGTTAATAAAAGTCCCTACACACATGAACACACACCATAAACCATTTCAATAGCAAAGGGAAGGGTGGCTGCTTCATTTTTCTGAGTACAAGGCTTGCTCACCAACTTTGGCTTTAGCTGGTCTTCACTGTCACTGTGCCCCAAGCGACCATATCGGCCTTTACCCCACGTGTAGAGGTCCCCAGCTGTTGTCACGCATGCACTGTGGGCCCCGCCTGCAGCAATGTCAACCACTTCAATTCCTCTCAGAGACTCAATCACACGAGGGCGGTCACATGGGCTGCAAAAAAAGTCACCACATATCATTGAAATGCAGCTATACTTAAAATACTAAATTTAATAAATTTAATAAATTTAGGGCTTTGAGTTTCCTGCTCATTTAGGCCATGCAGGCTTTTCAATATAGTCACGGCCAGCAAGTCGATCCTGACTCTCGGTCTCCCTAGAGGGCAGGAGAGAACTGCCCCTGTGAATGTCTCAGGGTGTGAATCTTTACCAGACAAAGTCTCCTCCTGCTCTTGCAGAATGGCTATTATACAAACTGTTGAGCTGGAAGTCAGCAGCACAACACAGAGGCTGTAACCACTCCACGGACCCTAAGCTTTTCACTACACAGTCTGTAAAGCTACTAAGTCAATCAGCCACAATAACAAAAACTCACCTGGGCCGGAACTCAAAACGCTGTGATTTCCTACTTATCTTAAACGTTGTGCTACCACTGCCAGAGGTAGACTTTCAGTTAGAGAACTGGGGAGGAAACACTACAGCCCCTGGAGCAAAACCAACCCTAGATGTTTTGGAAAGCCTGTGAGCTAAGAATAGTGTTTAGATCTTTAAAGAGTTGAAGACAAATGGAACCAAAAAACATACCTATCACAGGGATCAAATGTGCCCCTGAAAGGATAAAATACTTGTAATTCAACCCTTTACAGAAAATGATTGCCTGAGCATTACATAATAAATATTCCTTTTAATGAAAGCAATCAGTTACATTTAACTAGCTTAAAATAAGGGGGCAACATGCATTTTGGCATCTCTGTAATAAATTGAACTGGAGAGAACTGACTAATGTTAATTTAATGTAGATTCTGTACAATGCTACATATGTAAATCTCCCAAATTTATAGGCTCAGATATACTGAAGGCAATGTTCCTTAGTTAACATTTAAGTCACAACCATCACATAAACAACCTTTAGAAAATACAAAAAGTCTCTAAACTGGATGACGTCTTATCTGGGGAAAATGTATTCAATATTAGACAAGACTCCATTGCTGTTGTGTTGATTCCACGTCACAGCAAGCCCACAGGACAGGGCAGAGCTGTCTCTGTGGGTTTCTGAGACGGCAGCTCTGAAAGGGAGTAGAGAGCCCTATGCGAATCTCAAGGAGTGCCCAGTGTTTTCAAAATGATGACCTTGCCATTAGCAGGCAAAACATGACGACTACACATCAACTGAGTGCTGGAAAAAAAAAAAATAATATATATATATACACACACACATATATAAGTAACTTAAAATCCCTAACCAAAACATCAAAGAACTCGTACAAATCATAAGCCAACCCAATTTAAAAAATGAAAAAAAGGCAAAAGATGTTTAATAGATAACTCCCGAAAAGAAGACACATACAGACAAATCAAGAAGTACACAAAAATATTATTACTCATCAGAAGTATATGTATTAACCACACCCCTGGAATGGTTAGAATGGGAAAAAACTGTCAATAAAAGTGTGTATGAAGATGAAAAGCGTATTTAATTCTCAGACACTACTGATGAGAATGCAAAACATTTACTGTGGCAAAAAAGTTTAGAAAAGTTAAGGTCGAAGTCAAAAAGCACTACTTCTAGTTCTGCATCTTCTACTAAGAGAACCCAAGCTGCCTACATTTCTTTTTCCTGTTCTAGGGTCTGGAAACTCTCCACTTATAGGACTTATAAGTTTTCCATTTTTTGAGGTTCACTGTCTTTTGTTGCCTGATGTCCACAGTCTTTAGGGCCCTTATTCCATATATCTTGTGTGTTAGTGTGTTTTATAAGTTATTTCATATATGACGATCTCTGTTACACCAACATGGCAGGTAACAGGTATTAAATTTGAATATAAAAAAAACTAGTGGATGGGCTGGGCCCCGGTGGTGTAAGTGGTTGAATGTGGGACTGCGGCCCGTGGGTTTGGTGGTTCAAATCCAGGGGCGGCTTTCAGGAGCAATACTGGGTAGGGCCCATGACCACCAGAGGGCAGTGATGCACCCCCCAAAAAAACAAAACAAAACTAGTGAGTTGTTTTGTTTAAAAACAAACAAACAAAAAAAAACGTGTGACTCTATTGTTATCTGTGTTAATTTCTCTGGAGGTTTAGCTTTAGTATTACATAAAATGTCAAGTGTGACCCAGCATATGAATTTCATTAGAAAAGACTTAGGAGGAAGACAATTTTACTGTATTTAGTAGTGGTAAATCAAATATTTTTCAATTGAAATGTGAGAAGACTACAGAAGTCCTTGGAAAAATGTAATTAAAGTAGAATAGAATTTTCCCACAAAGGTTTTGACGCCTCCTTGTTTATTTTTTTTCAATAGAGGGGCCACACAGATATGCTACATATTGAAATATGAACTTGTTTCTGTCAAATGAGGTATTCTTATTAATACAATTAAGTGTCATTACCCTATACATCAGTGTAAAGATAAACAAACTCAAAGGAAAGAAACATTTCAAATGATTGCTTTCATAAAATACCTTCTGTTGCCATGTCCCAATTTCCCGTCTTCTGCCTCGCCCCAAGAATAAACTTCTCCTTCTGAAGAGAGGGCAAGACAGTGCTTTCCTCCAGAGTTTACAGCAACTTTCTTAATAAACACATGTTGAATGGATTCAAGTAATGTTGGGGTGGAAACAGACTCTGTTCCTCCAATGCCTAGCCGGCCTCCTGCACCATAACCAGTGGCATAGAGCTAAAATCAGAAAAAGTAATATATACATCAGATTTTTATTTAACTATGCCTATGTTTTCTAACTAGGTGTAAACCTGATAAATGCTCAAGCATTTTTTTAATCATAGGAAAATTAAAAATTTAGCTTAAAAAACCAGAGAACTAATTAAGACCTTAGACGTACTATAAGAAAGGTCTAAAAATGAAATACAACGATATGACTATCAGAAACCTCACATTCACAAAATGTGCTCTGAAAAATAATTCATT
Organism: Nesogale talazaci; assembly: GCA_004026705.1. Classification (NCBI taxonomy): domain Eukaryota; kingdom Metazoa; phylum Chordata; class Mammalia; order Afrosoricida; family Tenrecidae; genus Nesogale; species Nesogale talazaci. The sequence goes on from PVJH01000470.1 coordinate 75,787, forward strand.
CTTGTCGAGAATGCCACTTACAATTAATACCAACGAAGTTTAAATGTTCTATTATATGCAAATTCCTGTCACTTAAAAGTCATAGAACAGTATCTATGAAAAAAATTACAAGTATACTTCAGTATTTCAGTAAGGCAATATACAAATCACACAGAATATATGGAATACATTAATCTCTTCATTCTATGTAGGTAATTGTTTTATACCATGAATCTTTATGATTGATATTTTTAAAAGCTGCTTAGATAGCTATTTCCAAAACCATGGCAAATTATAAACCCATTTCTAGTAATATAGTAAACATTCTTCTTGATAAAAATATTTGTTATTTAAAACATTTTAAGACATATATATCTGCACTGAGTCTGTAGTAAGAAAAAAGAGCTAAGGCTGAAATTGAAACCACTCAGATAGATAAATGAGACTGAAAATCCAGTTCCTACTTGGATGTCTGTAAGATGTTGAGCATCTGCTGTGATGTTTGAGCAGAGTATGGAGAGTAAGGGTCCACACTTTAAAAGGAGAGTGACTTTCTGTACAAAGGTGAGGCTTTGAAGGCAACACCTCAATTTAAATGAAAAATAAGAATACAGCAATACATAAAGTTATCATTCTCAATCTTTGCACTGCATGTGTAAGAAGGATGTTCCTTTAAAAAAAACCCCAACATAAAAGGTATAATATGTTGGTTTTCAATCTGAATTGCTACCGATAGCATAAAATTCTCAGCCAGAGAATTCAATTTAAAATGTATGAGATTAGTAGCAGCAGGTACATAAATTCTCTTTGGATGAATAAATTTCAACTTGATCTCAAAGAGGTGTTACAAATAATTATCCAAGGAAGTTAATCAGCTCACAATTTGTACAACATCACACAAACAGGACATATGTGAAAGTCAGCAGAAAAGATAGTCTATCACTATGTTTAAAGCAGTAAAAGCTAGAAAATATGCCACGAAGTAAGATTTTTTAAAAATTAAAAATCCAGTTGTATATAAATAGAACATTATATATAGCTGGAGAGAAAAGCAGTGACTGAAATTGAAGAAAGTGCCGAAAATATGATACAAAAAGAAAAAAAAACAGAAAATATGCAATAGACCTTAAGAGATGTAAATAATAGATCTTTTCACTCTAATATATTAATAAGAATTCCAGTTAGAGAACATACAGAAAATAGAGAAGAAATAATATTTTGAGGGAAAATGACATCAAAGAATTTACCAGAAATATTTAAATATCAATTATTATCACTGGCAAAAAAACTGCACGGGGGGCAGGGAGAGGGGGTAGGAGAACATCTAAATTATTATACTTAAACTATGAACCACAAATACATAAAAATTCTCAAACACATTCACACTGAAAAGATTTATAAATTTTAGACTTTATCTAAGAGTAGGAAGAGAACCCAGAGATTGGGAAAAAGTATTTGACAATGCTAAAAGATCTAATTTCAAAATTCTACAGAAAAATTTTTATTACTAAGTAAAACATAGATAACCCAATCAAAAAACAGGCACAGACACAATTTACTAAAGATGGCATCCAGGTGGCCAAAAATCCTAGGAAAAGATGCTTGCGACCATTAGCTACAAAAGAAATACAAATTAAACCAAAAACAAAAATACAAATTCACCCCCCACCCCGCTGCCCCGGAAAAAAAGATAAAAAATGCTGGAGATGATGTGGAGAACTCATACACTGCTTATGGGATTGCATAATTGTATAGCCACTATTAAAAACAGTATGGTGCTTCCATCAACAAATGCAAATAGAAATACCTTAAGATCCTGCAATCTCTCCATAGCAAAAACTTTTAAAAAATGAAGAACAAAACATGGACACACATATGCACACCCATGGTTATTGCAGAAATTGCTCAAAGAGCAAAAACATGCTAACAACCGACACCCCATCTGTGGAGGAATGGGTGAATGAGCTCTGGTACCTACATAAGACGGAAAGTTACACATACTCAAAAAACAATGACAAGGCAGTCAAATACTTCAAGATATGGACAAAATTTAAAGACATTATGCTCAGCAAAGCTAGTCAATCTTACAAATATTTCATGACATCATTATTATAAGGGGAAAAAACCATTTTCACACCAAAGGAAAAGACCTTGAAGGTTGTGATAAGAGTAGGGATGGTGGGAGGGGGTGAGGGGCGGGACAAGAAAGGAAGGAGGCTGTGGTGAAAACACCGAAGAACCACATAGAAGGGGTTGGCTGTACCATAAAACTGCTGCTCTTCTGATGAGATAGGCTGTGCAACTATTTTAAGTCCTACTTTGTGCTAATTCATTCCACAAATAAAAGAGAAACATTATAAACAATTTTAAAATAAAATGAAAATGGAGATAAGGGTCATTGCCTTGTACTCTTTAGCTTCCTCACCTATCAGACATAAAGACAGGTCTGAGTGGTTATAAGAAAAAAGAAAAGTAGAATTGAAACAGATTTCTTTATTTTTTGGGGGGGGGCATCACTGCCCTCTGGTGGTGGGAGTAGGAGGCCAAGCCTTACTGCTGGATTTGAACCTTCAACCCAGTGGGCCGCAGTCCCGCACACAACCACTACACCACCGGGGCTCAGTCCTGAAACAGATTTATTCTTTTATGCTCACATGATCTAGTTTCAAACAAATAAACAACAAAAATTGATTAATTTCATTTGAATAAAAATTAGTTGGACAAATGACATCCTAGTAGTGACAATGAAAGCTCTCCCCTGAAAGAAACACTTGTAACAAGTACATTGAAAATAATGGTCAATTGAAAAATGTGTATACAATAGGGGGTGGTAAATTGCAATTTACATGTGAAATGTGGCCCACCTCCCAATCTCCAATCTATAAATAAATTTTTATTTGAACTCAGCTGCATTCATATGCTTATATAGTTTTTTTCTGCAACAGTAGCAGATTTAAATCATTATGACATCATATACATGCTCCAAGGCCATCACACTAGATATGAGGGAGTAGCAAAAAAAAAAATTAAAAAGAAAATTAAACAAAAAGAAGTTTCATAAAGAGTGATACAGTGGCTGCAACAAAGAGCTGAAACATAACGATTCTAAGGACAGTGGAGGACCAGGTGATATTTATTTCATTCTGTTGTGCATCAAGTTGCTCTGAGTCTGGACCAACACAACACCATCTAACACCTTCATCAACAACAACAATAACCTTTTAGACCCAAGGCACTCCACAAGCAACAAGGATGTAAAGGAGAAGCACGTAATATGTCATTAGGCCAATTAAATGGGATGTCTTATTAAACTATGGCCCCAAATCTCCAGACCAAGGAATCAAATCCCCTGAGGTATTTGTACATAGACAGATCCAGCTGTATGTGTATGTGATGTTGTTGATAAAAACCTATCATACCTATTGCCAACTGAACTTTTTATAGGTGTACAACTTATTGAAAAGAAATACATTCATCAGTTGTATAACCTTACTCTTAATAAATGATTTTTATATAACCAGGCACCAAAACTCAGAGCTCTGTAAGCAATATCCTCCAGACTCTGCCTCCCTCCCACTCCTGGTTACCATTAGTAAATTCTGGGCTCAATGTTTTTGCCAGTTCATGTTTCGTTACATCAATAAGATCCTGGATTATTTAACTTTCCTCTTTACCATGAGACCAGAAGAACTGGATGGTGCCTGGATAGCATCTGAAAATTTTGATTAAAGATTCTACATAGATTTCTGATCCAAGGGGAATGCAGAACAAGTTTCAATTTACCCCCAAATCTAGATTTCCAGGATCCACAAGATAGATGAATCCCATTGCTAAGATCACCTTTAACATTAAACCCAAAATAACCCCTAACCCTTGATGTCTAAAATCCAAATAGCAGCTTAGTTTAACTAGTAAAGAATGTCTGTCTTATAGATTAGACACTTGTAAGAAATACCAATATAAGCTCAAACTAACAATAGCAACTCAAAAACTTAGTTATCTTAAGGGACAGTTAACTTAGGGCAATGGGGGAAGAACAATTTTGAAGAGACAGGAAATATGGTTGTAAAACTTGAAGAATGTAATCAACGTCAACATGGTGTAGTGAAAAAATTTATTAGGTCTATTTGTACAAAGTCTCTGTAACTTCCATCAAATGACTGGATGGAATTATGCAAATGAACTGAGTCAGGTCTACCAAGACATTGAAAAGATTCCTAATAATGATAATAATTCAAATCAATACTATAATGGCACTCTTGTTGGGGTCAGACTATGTAAATAAAGTGTGGAAAACTTGGGTGGGAACTGGTCAGTTTTGCTATCTTGCAAGGCTTAAAATGAACCATTCTTTAGGCAGAAAGGGGGGGATCGCCAGATCTTCCTGAAGAGACAGAAGTGTAGTGCATCCTTTGGGTCAAGCATCCGTGAACTTAGAACATGTGAGACTCAGAATACAGACAGCTCTCACACCAGAGTGAGTTGCTGGATGCTCACAAAGCAAGAAAAACGCATACTACGAAAGCTCGGCTCCACCCAGCGCAACTCTGGGTTTTTTAGGGTACCCCTTTATACGTCAACTGAAGAGTGAAAAAAGTCAAAATCTATTCTTGAAAAGCAATAAAAAGAAATTTCCTTATTTTAACAAGATGCATATACCAAAATCCCAGGGCAGTCTGTTGAAGTGTTCCAAGTGTTTCCGTCACAGGACCAAGACAAAGAGAATGCCCACTCTCAGCCCCTCGACTCAAGCTTATGCTGCATGCCTTCCTCAGCACCAGTGATGTCAAAGGAACAGGAGGATTATACGGAGAAACAAGTCATTTACCAATGAATATATTAAAACTCTTTCAATGCCTTAGAAAAGTCAATATATTCACCACACAAAAATTTTAAAGCTAAAATTGACATCACCAACAAAAAGGAATACATGTAACAGATCATATGTAAATAAAATATAATTTGTATGTAATACCATACTTTCAAAAAGTTGTAAAAACAGCTAAAAATCACATAGAAATATTTTATAAATATAATTGATTCCAGCATACCATAATCCTCTAATTTTTTTTTCTAAGACAGAACTTTTTCATACTTAATCAACTTAGGTAATGTGCTGGATCACAATAGCCCCTCAATTTTAATGACACTAGACTATAAAAATTATACCCTCACCTTTCCATCAGCTGTCACAGCAAAAAGAGTCTGCTCCCCTCCGATAAGCTGCACTGGTCTAAGAGTTGCAAGGGCTTCACATGGCGTGGGGACTTTAACTTTGGCACCTTCAATGCCCCCAAGCTGCCCCCTATGGTTATGGCCCCATCCATAAATGGTGCCACTGCCACCAGCAGAGAGAGTCCAGTCATCCGGTCGCCTACAACAAATATTGGGAGAACATTTGACATGGACGATAACTGACTGCAAGTGAAACACCAGTGTCTTGTATACACCGAAATGCTTGTTTCTAATAGAACAACCTGTTCATCCACTGTACAAGCTGTTCATCTTGCTCTCTTTTAAACACATCATGGCTCTCATGGAGAACATCCAGGTTTTCAATGTCTGCCATTAACTCATGAATTTTCTTAGCCACCTAGACAACACAATTATACAAACAATCATCATACAAGAATAAAACAAGTAATATGAAGACTAAACAAAACTCTGCCAGAAAATGAGGAAATAACAATATCAACATCATGATTTTATGGTAAGCAAACACAACCAATGATTAATTTTAAATCTAATAGTATAGGCATTTTTTTTAAAGCACCCAGCGTCAGTTTACCCATTTTTAGCCATGTAGCTTAGTTCATAGACAAATATATCTGCTCCATAACATTAGCATTTTTAGGTAGCTAAAGGAACTTAATTATATTCTAAAATTGATGTTAAAGTAGAGTACTACCTCCTCCAGAAAGAGGCGGGGTAATGGTGTCCTTTTATCCAGGGCCACAGCGACTCGCGAGGCCATGCAGTACCTTCTGAACCAAGCCCACTTGTGGGTCTCAGCACAGCAAGGGAGCGTGTCCAGTTCCAAGTCACAAGCAAGAGCAACGAGTACCTACGGCCACCAAAAATCAAAAACAATACCACTGTCATGACACTCCATCCAACTCACATGCAAAACCAGGCAATCACTACTAGAGCTATCAAAGGGGGAGTCCTTATTCTCCAGTCCTGTGCTCCCATCCGTGACAGGACTACCCGACACAATAAGGGATCCAATACACAGGACTTCAGATCTGACACCTGCATTTGTTGCCTATCAACTAACAAGAAGACCTGTGCATCACAAAGTGTGCGAACCTTTCATTAAGGCATAAAGGCTTAGATCTCACAAGACAATTTCTTGAACTTTTCTATTCAACGTCAGCGATGCCTACAAGTGCCATGGAGGAAGTCTGAAGCAAGCATAACGCCCAGCTTTTGTGGAACGCCCTGTCAGTGACTCAAACACTGCTTCAAATACAACGAAAACCTTACCTTAAAGAATGGGCTGTGGAGCAGCTGTTTGCCTCCTCTCACAATAGGATCTTCATATTCAAACTGCCTTTGCAAAGCTTCTGGAAGGCCTTTCACCAATGCAGCTAGAGCGCTCCCTGTGAAACTCTAACCGAAAAACAGAAGAAGATTCTGTTCCAAGAAGTCAAATTCAAGGCATGGCAGAGGGGGTTATTTGACAGCATACACTTGTTCTTCTGTTTCTCTCTCTCTCAACCCAATTCTCATTGCCATTGAGTCAATTCTGAATCACAGCCATAGTACAACTGCCCCTTTAAGTTTCTGTGGCTATCGATCTTTATGGAAGAAGAAAGCCTCATTTTTCTACCGTGGAAGAACTAGTGAGTTCGACCTGTTTTGCATGAATATAACTATTCTTCTATGAAATGCTTATCAAATAAGAAAAGTTAAGAAGACACAACGAGCAGTAAAATAAAAGAGGAGTCTGAAAACTAATTTCATAATACTTGGCTTTGAATTCAGTACAGCCAAACTGAGTTATAAAACTTCCTTTTTGGCTTATAAATATCACCTGGCCTCCTACTTGGGTTAGTCTTCAGTATTCTCTTAACAGCAACTATATTTTCATGCAAAATTAAGATGACATGGGAGATTAGACATATTGGAAAGGACTGACAAATGCAGCCTTATACTCACAGCCACCTACATCAATTTTTTTTAATCTAGCACATAAAAATAGTTTGAAGGAGGAGGAGTGTAGTATGGAGACCTAAGGCCTATCTGTAGGCAACTGGACATCCCTGTACACAAGGGTCTCGGGGAGGAGTCAGTCAGGGGGCAGTATAACAATAATGACAATGATGAAACACACAACTTTCCTGTAGTTCTTAAATGTTACCACTCCCCCCACTATCATGATCTCAATTCTACCTTACCATCTGGCTGGACCAGAGGCTGTACACTGGTACAGATAGGAACTGGGAACAGGGAATCAAGGACAGTTGTTGATCCCTTCAGGACCAGAAGTGAGAGTAGCGATACCAGGAGGGTGGAGGGAAGGTAGGGTAGAAAGGGGGAACAGATTATAAGGATCTACATATACCCACTGCCTGGGGGACAGACAGCAGAAAAGTAGGTGAAGGGAGATGCCCACAGTGTAAGATATAACAAAATAATAATAATTTATAAACTATCAGGGGTTCTTAAGTGAGGGGGGTGGGGAGGGAGGGGGAAAATGAGAAGCTGATACCAAGGGCTCAAATAGAAAGCAGATGTTTTAAGAATGACGATGGCAACAAATGTGCAAATGTGCCTGGCATACAATGGACGGATGGATGGATGGGTTGCGAAAGAGTAGTATGAGCTCCTAATAAAATTATTAAATAAATAACAAAAAATTTAAAAGAGAGCTTCCAAAACAAAATTATTTCTAACAGAAAAAATCAAAATCAATGTAGATCAAAAGCAATGTCTTCATAAAGTCTGAACACAATATAGGACATATGGAAACAAATCTGGAGAAAGAAATCTGAAAAATTCATACACTTTTATGCTATTTCCCAGTTTTCCTCAGGGATGTAGACATATAAATTATGACGGTGACATTTTATTTCCAAAGTCGAAAGTCTAGAAAGTGAAATATACAACTCCATACCAATGTTCTTATTTCTCCATCGTTGTCACCAAGTAGCCTGTTTATGTTAATGGACTGCCCAAACTCTGTGGTCAGTAGCTTCCTCAGTCTCTGAAGAGCCCACATCCGATGACTGGCAGCTGAGATGAGTGGACAAAAGTATCAGAAGCGTGACCGTTTGTGCAACAAGTGAGACAGGTGGAACGACTAGGTGTCATTTACCTAAGGCACTCAGCTGTGCACAGGCTGCAAGGGAGGCCGCCAGGCGAGGGACAATACTCCTATGAGAGGCAAGGTTGAGCCGAAAGTCAAGCAAACATGTCACCAGGTCCATGGAGGGACAGGAGAGGATGCAGCGGTCAGAAAGAAGGTCTTTTGGGCCTGTGGATAAATCCGCATTAGTTTCTCCATGATGGATACAATGAGGACTACAACCTTAATGCAAGAGTTAAAAATTCCACTAATATATTAGTGGTTCCTTCATTCATTTGGAATGTGGCCAAAGTGTGCCTCACAGAACTGTCATTTCTAATTCACATTATCTACACACATTAAAATTACATTCTAACTTTAAATCAAATAGCTAGAGTTGTGGTCTAAAATAATCACCCTCCCCACATTGGTGAAGACGGACCGTTATCCTAACAACTAAACAATACAGACACCTCTGTAATTTTGATCCTCATTTTGCCTCAGCAGGCCCTTTGGCAGCATTTACTCCCAATAAAAGGAGAACATGGACAAGAGAGTACTAAAAGAAAAGTTCTACTTATGTCTATGTTGCTATGGCAATGGCTCTCAGTTAAGTCCCCCACCCATTTTACCTGCAGCAGGCATGATGGGGTAGACAGTGAAGCGCCAGCCCCATCCATTCACTGACCCATCACTGATGAACTTCCATTTCAACTCATCTCCTGGGATACGCAGCTCACTGGACCAGTCAGACCACTCACGGCCTGGTGAAGAAAAATGTGTCTTACATTAGAGTCTTTTTATCTCTCTCTCTCTCTCTTTCTCTCTCTCTTTCTCTCTCTCTCTCACACACACACACACACACACACACACACACACACACACGAATACAAATCAAAATAGTTTGAAGCCTTGCTCAAGGACAGCAGACTCTGCTAGCCCAACTCTTATGTCTGAGTTCACCGTGACATCTCTCTCATGGTGTGAATCACATCCTAACTCTTGCACCCCTTTTACAACCAGTCCATTCTTCAGCCTTAGAGCGAGAGCACTGGGGACACAAGAAGTGCTCACCAAACTAACAGCAGTCCCCGTCCACTAGAAGATCAACCAGTGCAGTCTGGGTCATCTGAGTGCCCACAGCAGCAGAGTTGTTAATACCCAGGTTAAGCGCTACAAGAAAAGTCTTCCGAAGAAATTCTGAAATGGCAGGAGTCACTCAAGCAACCTGAGTCCTTGTGATCTCCCAAAATGGAGCCCCCAGGAATATGATCATTATGCATAGGCAGAAAAAGACCATCCTGAGAGAAGAGGAGAGCAGAGAATCCAGGGCTACAGTACTAGGGCACAGAGTAGGCTACATGACAGCTTCTTTGAGGAATACAAGGGGTTTCAAAAGTGTGTGGAAAAATCCCACCATCTTTCAATTCCATTGTATCCATGGGATTTTTGAAATTCCTGCAAAGACCCATCGGGCTGAGGTGCTAGAAATGAACTGGAAGTATTTCCTGCTGGAAGTAGAGAAACTTTTACCTAGCATTTATGGAAAAGCATATCAACAGGCATTTTGTCACTTGCCATTAAAAAACTTTGTTCATATGTGACCACAGGTACTTTACCCAGAGTTTTAAACCAGGGGTTTAGAAAAATTGGAAAAAATGTTTTATTGGCACACAGCCATGCCAGTTCATTTACACAGGATCTAGGACTAAATTCATGTTACACAGGCAGAGGTTAAGTAGTTGGGATAGAGACCATAAAGCACAGGAAGCCTAGAATGTTTATTATCTGGCCATTTTCAAAATAAAATAAATTTGACAGCCACTACTTAAGTGGTAGAAATCCCTCTCCAGATTATTGGAAAGTTTTCTTCACCACACAGAATAGGAGCTTTGTGTGGAACTCAATCCTCGTTAGAATTACCTTAACATTGTAATAGTGCTTGTGTTCACCACAAAGCCTGGCTGCACCTTCATGGTTTTCTGATGGAGGCTGGTCTTCCCAAGCCAGCTATGCTCCCAAAATGATCGTGTTCCCTCTCTAGTCCTATTGGACACTCACATAATCCTTTGTGAGATACTGACACCACTGAGCGAATTCTCTTATAGAATATATTGGAAAGTGGCAAATACAACATGAGGTATTTGACAGCTGAGCAACTGATATAGCCTCCTTAACTCCGATTAAGAATGAGCTGTGTAACTGAAACCCAGGAGTGTCCTTGGCCTAATTTCTGATGGCCAGCAGACTATGTTTATCTTTCTCACATTACCTGATCGCACTGAGACAATCCTATTGACACCATCCATAACAGTGAGAGGGTCATGGCGCCGTTCTGTGGAGCACTGTCGATCAAATTCCACTCTGAGTCCTTCTGCACCTGGAATACAAATGAGCACACAACACTGTGACTACAACTACCAAAGAACTCCTTACCAACTTAGAAATCATCTCTCACCAAGGGGGAGACATGACCCTAAAACTATGTTGACAACTAATCAAAAGCAGTCAGGTAGAATGGACCTAAATAACATAACCTCAAACTCTAAGTGACCCTCTACCTCATGCCACATCCCACCTTGAGCCATCACAAACACAAGACTATTCCTGCTTAGCGAAAGCTTTGTGCTTTCATGTGTAGGCAAATGTCCTTGCTGCAGCTCCAGTGATCTATGCTAATAGAGAAGAACTCAAAATAGAAGGGCAAGAATGGTGCACAGATCTAGAAATGCAATGCCACCAAATTTTAGTATGTCTTACTGCATGTATTCAGAAATAAAATAAAATAAAACAAAATTAAATTAAAACATAAACATGTAAAGTATTTGAGTAAAGAAGTAACTAACAATGGAAATACAAGACAAGGATCATTAGGGTCAAGTGGTGCTAAAGAAGAAAACTAGAATAAAGGGAGAAAACAAATTCTATAAACTCTAATTTAAGCTGTCACAAAAAAAAGAGAAGACTGGAACCTCATAATGAAAATGCCCCCCCCCCATATTTGAAACTATCACTAGAATGACAAATATGAAAACAAAGAAATACGCATTAAATATAGTTAATTGCAAAAAAGTCTAAATAGAGATTAAAAAGAGTTAAGTAGAATATATAATAGCGAATACTCTAGTAAACAAAACACAGTTTTTTTGATAAATTTGGAAGAATAAAACAGCATATATAAAAAATTAGCTATTCAGCACCTATATTGGTAATGATGGCATAAGTATCATTTTCTAAGTCTGTTATGTACATGAGCTATCCTATAAATTCCTGCTTTTTGGTGTGGAAGAGATAAACGGGGTAAAGAAGTTCAAGTAGGAATTCTCTGGCTCTGAATCTTAGCAGAAAGTATCAGTATGAACCCAAGGGGTGGGGAGGATCAGTCAATCTGTTGCTGTAACTGTCCGCCTATCTACTTGTTTGTTTGTCACTCTACCCATTTATCTATTGATCCTATCTCTCTATGCAAAAGTAATAACCCAGCAGGGATGAACTGCCAACCATCCAGGTTGTGGTCTTGAAGTGCATTCCAATTACAGAAATCAGGGCACGTTCCAAGAGCAGACCGACATCCCACAGCACACTGTCTGCTACCCCAAAAGATTCTGACGCATAGCAGCCCTGCAAAGCAGATGAGAGCTGCTCCTAGGGTTTCTGAGGCTGCAAATCTTCACCAGAGAATCATTCTTCTCCCTCAGAGAGGCTGCTCGGTTGGAACTGCTGACCTTGACATTAAAATACCAACGTGCAGTCTACTACACTACCAGGGTTCCAAGGGTTAGAATAGTCACAAGCATCATGCCTTACTAGATTGCAAAACAGTTCATCAAGAAACCATTAGTAACTGTAGGAGCCAGACTGAAAAGCTTCCATAGTGCAGAATTGGAATAATTTGAATTTCAATAAGGATAAAAATCATAACCCTTTACATATGCTCAAATCCATAAAAGGTAAAATCAAATAACTAGTCACTTTCAGAGAGTATTAGGAAATGGATTCATTCTCTTGAACACTAGCAAACAGAAAGAAACAATCATGTTTTTAATCTGCTATTCTTATAAAAAACAGCACCTCTGAGTAATTCAAGAATGAAAATGTTTCTTTACAAGTATTCCACCTAATAAATAAGAAAGGTTGCATTTTGGAACACCAATAGATTGATGGTTTGAGGTACCAAGCATAACATTAGTTAACTCCCAGCAAGACCAATATAACCAATTTAATTATTACTCGAATTTATGCATCAACCACAAAAACTTATGAAAAAAATTAAAAAATTAAACCAAGTACGTCAGTAGGAAATTGATCAAAGATGCAATCAAGATGCACTGACAGTTATTGGCTACTGAAAGGCAAAAGTTGGGAAAAACAAAAGAGAAAGGAAGAGTTTTTGGAAAATATGGACTTGGTGAAAGAAATGAAGCTACAGATCTCATGGTAGAATTTTGTAAATCAACAACTTCTTCATTGTAAATACCTTTTTCAACAACACAAAAGGTGACAGTATACATGGACTTCTTCAGATAAAATACACAAAAATAAAATTTGACTATATATGTTGTCAGAGATACTAAAGAAACTCAGTATCAGCAACGAGAAAGAACCAGACCAAGAGCTAAGGTAAAAAAGACCAACCATTGCTCATATGTTAGTTCAGGGAGGAACTGAAGAACACAGCAATGAGAGCCAAAATATGATTTTTGACTATTCCAGCTGAATTTTGGGACTATGTCAAGAACAATGTGGTAGTTACATAATATCATGCCAATTGAAGCTATAAAAGTGTAGGGAGTCCAGCCTGTCAATCAGATCACACCCTGACGGTACCTCCTTGTGGGTGTGGCCTTCTCATAAAGAAGCTCCTGAGAACCTTCTCCCCTCTCTGCCTTCACATTCCTTTTGAGAAGCCACAAGGAGATCGGTACAAGCCCTGGAGATGTGCCCGTGGCCACTGAATCCATAAGACTTTGCACCCACCAGCCAGTGATATTCCCACATATTGAATCATTGCATGTGACTTCATGAGTCTGAAGAAAGACTTATGGGGTTGGGTGGTACTGCACTGGGATGTTTCATAGATGCACAATTACTTCTTACATAAAGCCCTCTCATACATATGAGTGTCATTGCATTTGCTTCTCTAGTAAACCCCTTCTAACACACACAGATTTGACCATTGAATCCTAATGACAGAAGATCTGATGAGCACTGGGAGAACATCACAAACATTATACATGAAGATAATTAAAAAGACAGGAAAAAAAGATCAAAGCAGGTATCATAAGAGAATCTGAAAGTTGCTCTTAACTGTAGAATAGCTAAAGCAAATAAAAGAAATGATGAGGTCAAAGAACAGAGTAGAAAATTTTCAAGGGGAGCTTATGAAGAAAAAGCAAAATATTATAATGAAATATGCAAAGACTTAGGAGTTAGGAAACCAAAATGGAAGAACACGTGCTGAACATGTCAGCATATCTGAAACTAGAAGAAATCAGAAAAAAATTGGAGCCTCCAGTTGCAACTTTGAAGGAGCCTATAGGAAAAATAATGAATGACACAGAAAGCATCAGAAGAAACAAAGACTATAGAGTCACTGTATCGGAAAGAACGAGTTGACATTAAACCATTTCCAGAGGGAGCATGTGAGCAAGAAATAATGGTGCTGAAGGAAGAAGTTCAAGCTATATTAAAGGCATTAGGCCATAAAAAAGGATTCAGGAATTGAAATACCCAATGAAACGCTTCGACAAACTGAGGATGCACTCACTCGACTACACCAGGAAATCTGAACTTGAAAAGATCCATATTTTTCAAAAAAAGGTGATCCGATGGAATGTTCAAACTACTTAACAATATAATTGATATCACATGCAAGTATGCTATTGCGAAAGCTCATCCAACAACAGTTGCAGCAGTACATTGACATGGAAGTGCCAGAGGATCAAAATGGATTCAGAAGAGGGCGTGGAACAAGGATATCATTGTAGATGTCAGACAGATCGTGGCTCACAGCAGAGAACACCAGAGAGATGTTTCCTTGTAGTTTATTGACTATGCCAAGGCATGTGACTGTGTGGATCATAACAAACTATAGATATCATAAAGAAGAAAGGGCACTCTAGAACACTTCATTGTGCTCATGAAAACTCATACATGGTCAAGAGGCAGCTGTGGGAACAGAACAAGGGAACACTGCACGGCTTAAAAGAGGGAAAGATGTGGGACAGGGTTGTATCTTCTAACCATACTTATTCAATCTGTATATTGAGCAAATGATCTGAGAAGCTGGATGATATGAAGAATGTGGAATCATGATGGGGGGGGGGCTTATTAACAGCCTTCAATATGCAAATGACACAATTTGCCTGATAAAAGTAAAGACTTGAAGTATTTGAAGAAAATCAAGGATTGTTTCCCTTCAGTTGGCCAACAAGCTGTTTTCCAAGAGACTTATAACTAGATACACACTAAGGAGATAGGAATTGTCCAAGAATGCTGGTCAGTGATGGTGCAATCCAGATAAGTGTGATTTTAACAGGACCAAGCTAACTAGGACACAGAGACCGCTTCTGAGAGCTGTCACAAAACTATTTTTTAGACATGGCGTTTATTTATAAGGGCATTCACCTAATAAGCATTAAGCTAATAACTTATTTTGTTTGACTGTGTATCACACTAATTTTCAAAACAATTATTTTTTGCAAAGGAAGAAAAAAAATTCCTTACTTTGTTCTCTATTAAAAAAGTTTGTTTCTATCAATGCAATAACAGAAATCAAATTTAGTCTCAAAAGCAACATCTCTTTTCATTCCCTCCCCACTGTTCAGTTGTGAATACCTGGTATTTTCACGGTGCCACTCGTGGATGTGTCATCAGTGTAGGGGTGGCTGCTCTCCACCACCACAGGTTGAGAGGAAAGACGGCCACTCTGTGAGTCTGTTGCCACATCCTCCAACTCGGTTACACAGAGCTCCAACAACATATCTGCCACCTGTAAGAGGAAGCAGGGGTCACAGAGGATATCAACTGGCCATCAGACAGGGCTAAGAGAACACTTGTGATCTCACCATCAAGACACTAACTTTGCTTTGCCTGGGACAGTGAGGTTGACTGGAAGAACCTGAGAAATTTAGTCGAGTTTACAAAGATGCCATGAAACTGAGATGCTCTAGATATAAACAGTCAGGGGATGCCTGGGACAGAGGACATTTAATATATGTCAAGTGGTAAAATGAAAAGCTTTGATGAGAAGCTTTTTTCTTTTTTTTTTAACGCTTCACGAATTTGCGTGTCATCCTTGCGCAGGGGCCATGCTAATCTTCTCTGCATCGTTTCAATTTTAGTATATGTGCTGCCAAAGTGAGCACGACAAGCTCTTTTTTATTTATTTATTTTTTTTACAGGCTCTTTTTTATAACAGGCCAAAATTACTTCATAGTGAGGCTGATCTCCCTTGAGGTGGAGGTCAGTTAGGGGGTAGACTAAAGAGTACATAAAAGTGATAGAAATTACCAAGCTCCAATAAGGCACTGGGGGTCAAGGAGCAGGGGACAGAAACATATTTTAAAGTTACAATAGTCAAAACACTGGTTCTATAACATAAAGAGCTAAATCAATGGAATCAACATCAATCAGACCAAAAAAAAACAGATATTGGCAGTCAGAATAACTGAGGATAAGATAGGGAAACAACTGGATCAAGCTCCATTTTACATTCTGAACAATCTCTATTGTCTCATGATTTTAAAAGTTTAGTGATTCGCATTGTGTAAGGGGCTTATTGTAGTGATTAGAAACTTTTTGTTATTTTTTAAAATAACTGACATTATGCTATAATAACAGAACACATTAAACCAAAAACTTATTTCAAGGAAACTACTATTCTTCTCTAGTGTTTCCTCACAATGGCTTAAGAGATTAAAGGAGTCCTGGTAGCACAAGGATTAAGCACTCGGCTGATGAGTAAAAAAGCAGCAGATTCAATCTACCAGCTGCTAGACTGATCAAGAAAGGACCTGGCAATTTAATCTCATAAAATGTTCAGCCTAAAAAACACTATTAGGAGTTCTGCTCTGTCTTACATTGAGGCAAAATCACTTCTACTGCACATACCAATAGGCAACCAATTGCTTAGCTTGGTGTAACACTCACAAAATGACATTATTACCACACAGATGCTATCATTATAAATTCAAGTGTGTCTTTTTAAATTAACAGCACCAAATGTCAAGGCAGAGTAAACAGAGTAGATATCTGGCCACAAGCCAAATACTTCTTTCTTTCCTCCATACTCCTCCCCAATCTGATTTGGGTAACTGAAAATCAAATGCTGGCATCATCAAGCTCCTATCTGTGGCGTTAACTGGGTTTTTTGAAGTCAGAGTTTGTCCAGGCCTCACAAGCTACACAAAGCTGTGGGCAAAAAGTTCCTGAGCAAAGTGTGTACAAGAGGGTCAGACACAGTGTTCATATTTTAAACCCCCTTTCCTGTCATCTTCTAATAAGCTGGATCCTGGAGTCAGAACAACCTATTCAAGACTCACTTCCTTCACATGTGCAAATAGATTCTACTGATCATCAAAGTAAAGATGGCTATACTGAGAACATTCTCAGAACTGGGCCAGCATATGTGTGATGCAAAGACCAGACATGGTCCTTTAAATGAAGCTCTCTCCTTTACATCTTTACTTCTCATATATGCAATACAGTTGTAAATAAAAGCAATGTGCCTTAATCAGAATCATGCCCAGGAAGTTGTATTTTATTTCTTCCTCAATACTAGGTTAATTAGGAAATGGCAAGTCCCTAAAACATCGACAAGTCATTTACTGTCTCCAAAACCAGTTTACTAAATTTATTAATTTGAGGCTGTACCATGGAGTCCACAGAAACATGTATCAAGTATCAGCCAGCCAGGTAGGAGATAAAAAATTTGAGCAAGATTCCTACTACTGCCAAACCAAAGCACAGCTTTCATCCATGAGAGTTGGGTCTTCTTTGGGAGCTCCAAAGACTGTTACAGCTCTGATCAATCCTTAAGGTATACTGAAGTGATATTTAATACATTATAGTCAAGATCTGTAGACTAGTGATTAGGAACTGCAGCCATTTAAATTAAAATGTTAAATTTTAGTAAAATGAAAACTTGGTTCCTAAGGTAGATTTGTCACATTTCAAGTACTTTAAGGGCCCATATTTCAGATAGAACATTTCCCCATAGCACTAACTGCTACTGGATTCAGTTCCAAATATTAAAACATGTTTTAATGTTATCATCTCTAAAACACTAGTCTTGCTGCATAAAGAATTAGATCAATGGAATAGAAAAGAACTCATTAATAGACCAAAATACATACAATAAGTTAGAATATCATAAAATAGGTTATCAAACCATTGGTGAAAAGATGGATTACTAAATGAATAATACTAGGAAAGAAGTTTCTAAAGGAAGAAATTAAAAGTCGTATTCCAAGGGCTCAAGTAGAAAGTAGATGTTTTGAGAATAATGTCGGTGACAAATGTACAAATGTGTAAGTATGGATTGTGATAAGAGATGTACAAGCAAACACCCCCAAAAAAGATGTAAATACTGACACAAAGTGATTAGAGCTGTATGAGACCCCCCCAATAAAATTATTTTTTTAAAGTTGCATTCTACCTTATTCCTTTTTTTTTTTTTATAGTTTTTTTTTTTTGGGGGGGGGGGGACATCACTGCCCTCAGGTGGTGGGAGTAGGAGGCCCGGCCTTTGCTCCGTGGAGCTGGAATCGAACCTCCATCACAGTGGGCCGCAGTCCCGCGCACAACCACTACGCCACCGGGGCTCAGCCTACCTTATTCCTTATATCAAAGATAAACCCTAAGTGGAGCAAAATATAACTGTAATAAATAAAGCCATAAAAATAATTAGATCAAACTTTGGGAGAATTTCTTTAAAAAAAAGCTATATCTATAACTATATTTCTCTCCCAGCATAACACAAAAACAAATGTCATAAATAAAAAAAAACTAGAAGACTACACTACATAAAAATAAACATGGCAAAGGCTGGGCCTCCTACCCACCACCAGGGCAGTGATGCCTAAAAAAAAAATAAATAAAAATAAAAAAATAAACATGTTCTACATTGGTATAACTATCTAAATAATTTCAAAATGCAAACTGGGAAAAGGTTCAGCACATAACAATAAAAAGAGATCGGCTCAAATAAAATAAAGAATTCAATAAGGAAAAATCCTCAAACTGTTTCCTTAATAAGTGATGGATGTGACTAGGATTTTAATCAAATGTATTTTAGAAAAAGTCCTTCTACACGATCCTCAAGTAGAATAAATAAGAGCATGTGAAAGTGATGCGTACTGCTGACGGCAATCTCCGGGGAGGAAGGAAAGCCCAGAGTCAAGGAGAGAACCCCCCGTAACTTACCTGGGGGTAAGCAGTGCCCATGCCAGACAGAACAGCCGAGAGCACATCCTTGCCCCGCTCCCCAGCGCGGCTACAGACAGACAACTTGAGCAAGTCCACCAAAACCCGGGTGTCATCGGCTATTAACAAGCTGGTAAACTCATCCAAATACTGAGGCTCTGGGCCTGATGCTTTATTTTGGTTTTCAACATCCTAAAATAGTAAACAAGATAATTAATGAATATGTAGCGATAAATAGTTATCAATTTACCAGAAACTCATCTGCCTACCATTGATGAGCATAAAGCTTTAGGAGATACGAAATCCCACCAAACACCACATTCATTAAAAAATACCCTAAATCTCTACTGAGCCATGTACTTTGTTTTCAACAGTAGGCTGAAATCACCAAAGCCATCTATCAAAAATAAATGCCTTAACTATTTTAAAAAATGGTAATTAACTACTGAGGTCACATTCTTATCATAGGTATTTGTTATAAGAGAATACTAAAGTGAAGCTACAATGACAAGACAATTTAGTATCTACTTAATTGTCTTTGATTTTTATATTTTTGTTCTATTATAATACATTTACTAATGTTTTTCTACTTCTTGCAACTTCCTCTTCAGAGGTCCTCTTCAAGTGCAAGCGCAACCACCAGAGAATATGCACTCCTTGCCCAACTTAAAATAAACAGGCCAGAAGACACCCATCCAAACAAGGCTTTCTCCTGCACCCCCAGGGCACAGACACATGCAAATTAATGCTACCATAGCAGCAAAACTTCAGCACTCACACCTCGGTTTTTTGTCTCTCAACTTTTCTAATGCTTGGACCCTTTAAGATAGTTTCTCATGTTGTGGTGATCTACCCAACCCTCAAATTATTTTCATTGCTACTTCATATCTGTAATTTTGCTCCTGTTATGCATTGAGTAACAGTAGTCGTTAGACCCCCCAAACGAATTACAACCCACAGGTTGAGAACCACTGTTAATTCCTCCTTTTCCTTGCACATCTTTTTCTGCTTTTTCCTCATAAAATATATTTTCATGAGGGGAAAAAAGAGGAGCTACCACCAAGGGCTTACATGGAAAGAAAATGTTCTGAGAATGATGGTGGCAACAAATGTACAAATGTGCTTTGTATACAATGATTGTGATAAGAACTGTATGAGCCCCGAATAAATTTTTTTAAAAAAAACAAAGAAAGAAATAACCAAACTGACATATTGTTACCTAATTTAACTTAAAGAGTAAGTTCCTGGTGAATATGACTTAGGGGTCACATGTTCATTAATTGTACCTGGACATCCATGTAGCCAGTTAATAAAACCCCAGAATCAATCAGATGACCATCTTTAGCCTAAAGTCATATACACATACCAATGGTGGTTCTTTTATTCACTTTTGACAGTGAAAAAGTGACCTGACAACAATCATAATCTTTTGATGATTCCCCTTGTTTTGTCTGACCTTGGTAGTCATACTGTTTATGTAGTGAATAGACTTGCTCTCAGAAAACACATGCTACAATTGTATTCAGAAATTTTTTCCAAAATGGTTAAGAAATGTTAAACAGGCAGACTGTCCAAGTGAGAGGCACACTTCTCTAACTGGTGTATAAAACTTAGATGGTTCAAAAGTTAACAAAGAAAGCTTCTCACTTCTTTGGTTTTGGTCATGGTTTCTGCAATGATGCTGGCAGCTCCTGGATCATCTGTCACAGGAATGAACGGCCTTGAAGAAGCTGAAGCAGCTGAGGGGGTCACTGCAGGGGGAGTCATAGCATCTTCAGAAGAAATTATCTACATTTTAAAAGTGCACAAGAAAGGAAACAACTCAGCAATGTGATAAATTTTCTACACAGGTTTAAAATGTCTTATTTAAACCACTTTGGATCATTCACAATGTTCAAAGCTTTACAGCGGTAACACAGTACAAAGGACACATCAGCTATCAACTAGAGTCAGATTGGGGACAACAAAACAAAGCCAAGTTACTTTCATAATTGCAGTAAAACCTACCAATATTCCTTTGAATCAAACTAAACTGAGCTGCACATCTCTTCAAATTGGGTTTTTCCAAAAATTTGATACTTACAAGCTTTCAAGAGCTGAGAAATGTTAAGTTACAATTTAACAACACCCTATCATTTGATTTACCTTTTGACTCATTTTTAAATTATTCTGGTTTTTACTATTTTATTTTCAATAAAGGCTTTCTTTCCTTATTATTGTTAGTATTTTGAGTTTTATTTTATCTGCTTTCCTATATATGAAATACAGTAAAGGTAAATCTACAGAAATGGTAGAAACTGGATTAATGGTTTCTTAGGGGAATGGCAGGGGAAGTTTAGAGAAATGGGGAGCTAATTGCCATGAGTATCCAAAATAAATGCTCTAAAACTGACTGGGGTGAGGACTGTACAACTTTTCTTGATATGGCTGAATAAATGAATTTTGACAGGTGAATGTATGACCAAAGGGGATGATTTACAATGTTTTATCATAAAATGTAATGACGATGCCTCTAAAGTAAGCCAGAAACAATTTTTTGAAAAATAAGACACATAGCTAAATGACTTAAAGTTATGGACTTTATAAAACATAGTATCTTTTTCCATTATAATACTAAAAATAAGTTTGTTTGTTTTTTAGGCATCACTGCCCTCTGGGGGTGGGAGGAGGAGGCCCAGCCTTTGCTCCTATGAGCTGGAATTGAACCTCCGTCCCAGTGGGCCGCAGTCCTGCACACAACCACTACGCCACCAGAGCTCAGCCCTAAAAATAAGTTTTAATGACCTACATTTTCTAGCTCAGGCCCAAATTTCATAGCAGCCAGGAAAACACTCTTAATTAAATTAAAAAATGGTGTCGTCCTCAAGTATAAAGTCACTAGCTTTCGCATTCTGGTATAATATTGCCTTATTCTTTTGGTGATTTACACAGTGGACTGCTATGCAGGAGGTCAACAGTTCAAAACTGCCAGCAGCTCCTCGGGAGAAAGGTGAAGCTTTCCTCTCATAAAAATGTACAGTCTCAGAAACCAACCCGAGCAGCTCTGCTCTGTCCTGCAGAGTTTCTGTGAGTCAGAGTGAGCTCAAAGACAATGAGAATTTCTTCAGGTGTGTGTGAAAGCTGCCTCTTTTACCTCTCCTCTCTTTTCTTGCCATGGATTTGGACTTAATCTGTCTTCGATATCAATACCCAACATACAATCTTCTCCACTCAAGGGACTGCCCATAGCAGACACATCAGAAGGAGGAGCCGGGGACGAGTATGAGGAGCACTCCACTGGACTCATCATGCCTGCTGGCATCAAGGCACCGACTGCTGCGTCTCTGTCCAAACAGAAAGATGAGCCTTTAGTGGGCTATCATCTCATGCTACATGGCACGCGAGTTAGAATATAGGACGATTTCTTACTGATGGATTGTCTCCATCTTGTATGATACATGTAAAAGAGAGTTTTGGAAAAATCAAATATGGCTACAAGTAGTCATTAGTGAAACATTAAAACAGCTACCCGGGATACTACTTATTTGAATATGACAGTGAAGACAAGTGGAAATTGCCAAACCTAAAACATAAAAGTAGAATAACAGGAAGTTTTTCAGCTTGTTACTGAAGACCAGTTACTTCAATGCCCTAACAATTCATTCAGGCTTTATAATATAATAAGATTCTTATATCACAGTTTATTTCTATCTTCCAGGTCCATAACCAGAATACATTAATAGATAAGCAATTTATAAGAAACTAGCAGCAGCAAAATATTCAGAAAAATACTACTACCAAAATGCACCTAATTAACTGTTCAAGTGAAGATTACAAGTGGGCCTGTAGCTTACTATAAATATCACAGTTTTTTTCCTTCTTTCACACAAAGAATAATTAAAAAAATAATTTGGTTTATGAACTCCAATTTCAATGCTTATGAGAAGGAGGTGGGCTGTTACCAGCATTCTCCATAAAAGGATATACTTATTACAACCCATAGTATTTGAAGAGAATAACACATTATTAGGAGGCACACAATAAAAATGTAACAAAAATCCACAGTTTACATGACTGCAGCATTTAAAAAGCTTCAAAGTAGCCTACCTGGCATACATGATTTGCAATGCTGTGAGTATATGAGATAAGGCTTGCTGCTTGGCCAGATTCCCATCCAATGATAATAGAATCTTGGCAAGAGAAGGGCGATTTGTCTTAGAATTATTTGCACCACTGATTTTATTACTGGAAGCAGGAGAATCAGCATCTGAAGGCACACCTAAAAGAGGGAATTCGGTTCTATTTAAAAATCAAAATTTTCCTTCTCTCTACAGCCTAACCTTTGAGTTTATTTCTAAAATAAAAAGCAACATGCACTTTGCTATATCATAGAACAGAATTACACATCAATGGCCTTTCATAATAACAACCCTTGAGTTTCTTTGTACATCTATACAGAAACTATTTCCAGCAAAGGTTACCTGCAATTATTAAAAAATGAAGATACCTTCACAAAAAAAACATTTAAAATGTCGTTGCTAGGTGAGATAGAGTCAGTTCTGACTCCCAACGTCTCTATGTACAATTTTACAGAAGACTACACAGTCCTGCTCCCGGCTCAAGTTGGCCACACCTTAAGCTTGTTATTGTAGTCACGGTGTCACGCCCTCTTGTCCAGGGCCTTCTTTTTCACTGCTCTTCTAATTCACCAAACGTGATGTTGTCCTCCATGGACTAGTCTCTCCTGACATGCCCAACATCTCACTATGCTTACTTCCAAGATAGAATTGTTGGTTCCTTTGGAAGTCTATGGGACTTTGAATATTATTCAGCACTGTAACTAAAACACAATGATTCTTCTTCTGTCTTTCTTACTCCATGTCCAACATTCACACTCATATGAAGCAACTGAAAATACCATGGCTTGGGTCAGGGGCACCTCAGTCCTCAAAGTACTCTCTTTGCTTTTGTACATTTAAAAAAAGTCTTGTGCAGATTTACCCACTGCATTACATCATCTGAACACTTGACTGCTGCTTCCATCAGCATTGATCATGGATCCAAGCAAGACAGAATCTCTTGACAACTTCTAACTCTTCTCCATTCATCATGGTGTTACCTGTCGAAGCAATTGTGAGGATTGAAGTCGTCTTTACGTTGAGCGGTGACACACACTGAACGCTGCAATCCGTGGTCTTCTTCAGCAGTGCTTCAAGTTGTCCTCTTTCAGAAAGCAAGGCTGTGCCATCTGCATACTGCAGGTTGTTAATAAGCCTTCCTCCAATCCTGATACCACTCTTCTCCTGTAGTCCAGCCTCTTGGATTATTTGCTCAGTACCCAGATTTAGTAAGTGCTGTATTATTGCTTTAAGGCATCAGCGAGTGTGCTGTGACTCTATGCACAATTGAAAGAACCACTGTACCATTGTGCACCATCCTAGTAATGGGTCCTCTAAGGCAGCCAGTATCAATCCAAGTGACTCCTTGAGGACCTTCCTCTCCTTCTCTGCTCCTTCATTTGATCAAGCACGTGTCCTTCTCCAGGGACTGGTCTCTAGAGGTAAAATGTTCACAGCAGTGGTTCTCAACCTTTCTAATGCCATGACCCGTTAATACAGATCCTCAGGTTGTGGTGACCCCACCCCCAACATGAAATTATTTTCATTGCTGCTTTATAACTATCATTTTGCTGTTATGAATCAGGTGACCCCTGCGAAAGGGTCATTTGACTTGACCTCAAAAGGGGTCGCGACCCCCAAGTTGAGAACTGTTGGACTAAAGCATGCACGAAGCCTTGCTATCCTTGATTTTAAGGAATAATCTGGCCATACTTCTTCCAAGACAGATTTGTCTTTTCAGCAGTTGATGGTACTTTCAATAATTTTCAGCAGCACCAAAATTCAACTGCATCGATTCTTTCTTAATCTTCCAATTCAGTGATCAACTTTCACATTCCTATGAGCCCATGGAAAATATTATGGCTTGGGTCTGGCACCCCTTGGTCCTGAAGGTAACATCTGTTCAGTCTTTCACCAGTCTAGAGGGCCTGTTCATTTACCTAATTAGTAGGGCCTCAGGCACTACAGCTTTTGATCTCTTGCCTGCTGCTTCCCTGAGGTTGATGGGCTCTTAAGCAAGGCAACATCCTTAACAACGTCGACCTTTTCTCCATCTATCATGATGGGACCTGGGGGAGCGGTTGTGAGCACTGTGGTCTTCTTTACACTGCAGTTGTGATCCAAACCGAAGGCTGCCTTCCTTGACCTTCATCAGCAATGTTTCAAACTGTCCTCATTTACAGCAAGCAAGGTTGGGCCATCTGTGTAGCACAGGTTGTTAATAGGTCTTACTTCAATCTCGATGAAAGTTTTTTTCCCTGTAAGTCAGATTTCTCAGGTAATTTGCTCAGATACAGATTGAACAAGTATGGTAAGAGAATACAACCCTGATACACACCTTTGCTAATCTTAAATCATGCAATATTCCTGTGTTCTGTTCACCCAACTGTCTCTTCATCCATGTACAAGTTCCCCATGAGGACAATGAAGTGCTCTGGAATTCCCAAGTTTTTCAAGGCTATCCATAGTGTGTCAATGATCCACACAGTCAAGTAGCTTGACATAGTCAATGAAACACAAGTGAATATCTTTCAAGAATTCTCTTTCAGCCAAGATCCATTTCATATCAATATATGATTAATATCTTTTAACCCACATCCTCTTTGAAACTTGGCCTGAATTTCTGGCAACTCCCTGTCAATATACTGCTCTGACAATTCTATCAAAGATATTGATGTTGATCTATAATTTGTTGGTTTATCTTTCTTTGAAATAGGTACAATAGGTACAAATATGGACCTTTTCTAGTCAGCTGGCCAGGTGGCTGTCTTTTCATTTTCTTGGCATAAATGAGTGAGTTCTTCCAGTGCTTCATCAGCTTGCTGAAGCATTGCAATGGGTACTCCATCAATTTCCAGAGCCTTGTTTTAGGCTAATGATTTCAGTTCAGCTTGAACTTCTTCTGTCAGTACCACCAATTCTTGTACATATTCTGCTTACTAAAATGGTGGAATGTCAACTAGATCTTTTTGGTACCGTGACTCTGTGCCTTCTTCCCATTTTCTTTTGATGCTTCCTGCATCACTCAAATACTTTACCCACAGAATCTGTTTGTTTGTTTGTTTTGGGGGGCATCACTGCCCTCTGGTGGTTGTGGGAGCTACCCAGAGCTGCTCCTGAGAGCCGCCACTGGATTTGGACCGTCAAGCCCGCGGGCCACAGTCCCGCACTCAACCACTTACGCCACCGGGGCTCAGCCCACCCATAGAATCTTACAATATTGCACCTCACATGAATTTTTTTTTCTTTAGTTCTTTCAGTTTAAGATATGCTGAGCATGTTCTTTCTTTTGGGTTTTCTAACTCCGAGTCTGTGCACAATATATATAATTATATGCATATAGTAGAAACTATTGCATTTGTAATTGCTTCTACTATATACATATAATCTGTAAAACTCATACAATTTTCTGTCCAAATGTACTTACTCTAGAAAGGCATGAAAAAATTCAAAATAATAGCAGTCTTATCATATACACTTTCTAGCTAATTTCCTTGGGGGAATTATCACAGCCCAAGAGGGAAACTGGGTGGAATCTGACAAGCCCTCTAATTTGAAGAAATAGAGGTGACAGTAAGGGAGAGAAAGGTGTTAAGAGTCCACGAGGCACTGGCCAAAAGTAGTAGAATGTTCCCAAGAAAAGAGACTTGAAGATCTACAAATGGCCACCCTCAGTCCTATGTCCATCTTTCCCCTAATAAAGATTCAATAAAGTTATGAGCATGGACATGATAAGAAACTCTCCGTGAACAAAGATGGAGAACATAAAGCATTAAAGGCAGTGGCAATACACGAATATAGATTGTCCAGAATATTGCTTGTTCCAGCAGTGAAAGTCTACACTTTTATTTCACAAGGCCCTTGAAGACTGAGTTGGCCTCCATGGTGGAGAATAATCAGAATAAATAGCTTTCCCAGGAGCCCCGGTGGTGTCATGGTTATGAATTGGGAGGTTAACCATAAGGTTAAGAGTAAAAACCAGTATCAGCTACATAGGAGAAAGATGAAACTTTCTGCTTTTGTAAATATTTAGTCTCAGAAACCCACCAGGGCAATTCTATTCTGTCCTATAGGCTGCTACCACTCAGAATCAACGTAATGTCAGTCCATCTATTTTGTTGGTGTTTACTAAAGCACTCCATGACCCATGTGTCAGTTTGTCATTCTTTGGTATGATGTTCTGACCCTGAAAGCTATGTGATGGGTATTTCAAATACCAGCAGGGTTATATATCGCAAGGGACAGATTATCCATTAAGTAAGGTAAACACAGACATACTTGTACTTACTTGCTAAATTGTTGCAAAGAATTCCACATAGATTTCACCACACCTTTAATTTTAGTGTGTAGGTAAGCACTAAAATTTTATCTACATGTGTATATTGCAATGTTTCCAACTAACTTTACCAAATTGATCAAAACTTGGGTCCACGTTTATAAGAAACTGAAGCCTCTGATTTTGTTTAGAAAACAAAATCTATTCTGCAAAATTGTAGTCAGTATATCAATGTCCTCTGCAATTTGACATGCTCCACAATTGACTATCTTTGTATATTCTATAAAACTTAGGTAAACATCTTTCTGGCATCTAACTGACATCAGCACATATATCCCTCATCCTACAAACGCTTCTAGATACAGCTTGAAATTCTGGGCAATTATCTGCCAGTGTGTGCCTTTACTCATCTTAAGTTAACGATAGCAAAATACAGCTAGTATGAGATATTAATAACATGGTTCAATATTTCCTTTGGTCATCTTTCTTTGGAATGGGTACAAATATGGATCTCATTCACAGTCAGGTAGTTGCTTTTCTATTTTTTTTTTTTGACACAGTAAGCACTGCCAGAGCTATACCTCTATTCATTGAGAAAATTCAAATTGCTACTATACACATATGAGAACAGCTAAAATTAAAAACACTAACCATATTAAGCAGTCCCAAGAACGCTGAACTCTGGAATTCTCCTTTACTTTAAGTGGTTTCCACTTAGCAACAAAGTTTACTACCATCTTAAATTAAACATCCAACTATTTTACTTCTATTGCCACCAAATTCTTTTTATATCATTTTATATCATTTATATCATTTTATATATCTCCAATGACTTGTTCATGGCTTTCCTTTCTAAACAGTATGTTAAATTCTATACCATTGACTAAAGTAATTCTATTATCCAAAGAATCACCAAATGCCCCAGGAGGATAATTTATAATATTTCCAAATAAAATAATAATCATGTCCTTGAAATAGACATGAATTTTGATCTTGCATTCGTTTGTAAGGCTTATTCTAAGAAAAATTACTTCTTATGACATGGCCTTACCTGACACTCAACCTTAATGAACAAATCACTGAAGATATTATGTGCTAAAGCAGTGTGGTAAAGAAATCAGATGGTGACCAGCTGGCAAAAAGAACAGTATTTGAGGTTTTAAAGGCTGGTCTTATGAGTCAGAATCAACTCGGCAGTGGATTTAAAAAAAAAAAAAAAAAGCTGGTCTTAAAACAAGCAGCCATCAAAATGAGTGTCAGCTAAATCCATGTAGAAGAATCACACCAGCCTGTGCAATCCAAGGGTTGTAAATCATAAAATCCAAGTCTAGGAGAGGAAATGGAATTAGAGCTTAAATTCTGAGTATATAGTTTACAGGTTATGGATGGGAGTGGAAACCAAGAACAATTTGCAGTATCCTCACACAGATCAAGCCGTTAGATAACCTTCTCTGACCACGGACCAGAGAGGTGAATAGCCCTGCTCTCAGAGTGCATTCTAGAGGGGGCTAATGCTGATGTTGTTAAGTTAATATCATATGCTCTTCCTTGGACTCACTTTTTTTTTTTTTTTAATTTCCTGCTCTCTTTTAGACAGAGGCTTTTCTGCATTTTGTTATTGTTGGGGGTGGAGAGGGGCTTGTATATTTTCTTTAGATGAAATCTAAGATAGGTAACTCTATAAAGACAGTAACTAGATTATTTCCTATGGAAGAACTGATGGAAAGAAGGGAACTAATATGAATGAGTATCAGAATAAAGAAAACATTCTCAGTTAGTTGTGTTGAAAAGTGCACAACTTCTTAGAATATGTCTCAGTAGTTGAACTGTATGGTATGTGAATGATATGTCAACAAAAGTGTTAAAAATACCTCCCCCAAAAAATCGCACAACCACCAGAGAGCAGTGATGCCCCTCTAAAAAAACAAAAGTGTTAAAAATAGCTTTCTTTTTTTAAAAAAAACTTATACATGATTGTTCACAGCAACTGTATTTGTACAGCCAAAACTGAAAACAAATCAAGTATCTATCATCAGTTCAAGAGGTTAATACATTGTGGTACATTCATAAATGAAATATTACTCAACAATAATATAAAAATAAACTACTGATTCACAAACTATAGATAAGTATCAAAATATTTATACTGATGAAAAATGTCAATTTTAAAAATATATACTGTTTGACTCCATTTATATAAATTATAAAAATGTAAGAAAAGCTTAACTGAGAGAGGACACATTAGTAGTTGTGGTAGAGCAGGGGAAATGTGTGTTCACAGTGCATACATATATGAAAATAGTTCAATAGTTAAAATAGTCCATTTTTAAGTACATACGGTTTGTTGTATGTAAGTTATGCCTCGTTAAAGGTGTCAAAAAATTAAAAGACATGACACAGTGTCTAAACCTACCAAGCAGCGATTATAAAGAATCTTCTTCATTTGAATACATGACTTAAAACCTGAGAAGAATTAACATCATGCTTTCTTATACAACTTTCACACGGCATGCACAAACCCTATATATGATTTTTACATGGAGAGTTAACGTAAAACTAATCTCTAATCTGATGATACTATCAAATAAATGTAATGTTGAAATATAGAGACGAATCTATTAAAACGTAATTGTTTACCTAAATAGGAAGCACCTAAAGAGTCTCTTGCAGTTTGGAAGAGAACTGGCTCATGGACAGAGAGTGTTGCTACATCGACAGTTGTCCATGCCACGCTATGAGATGACCCACAGGCCACGCGTGTGATTTTCTGTCCTTCCAAGCCTTGTACAAGCGTGGGCTTTCTATTGACTGTGGTTGTGCCATTACCCTGCTGTCCATGGTCATTATCCCCCCAAGCATATACCTGTTTAAAAAGAAAAAAAAAAAAATTAGAATTGTTTCACCTTTTAGAACATGTTCTCTAAATGGACTTCACAGTGCTACACGTTTATTTCCTCCTGAAAGAACCTGATTCTTAAAGACAAAGAGAAAAGCTCTACACAGTTTTAGAAAGTCATCTGTTCACAGGCAGGCGTCATGTTAGGAAAACCTTGCAGTTCGTTGCTGCTGTTGACTGGGTACCATCGAGTTGGTTCTGATTCAGAGACCCAACAGACAACCCAAGAAAGTGCTGCTGAATCCTGCCCCACTCTCATAATTGCTATGTTTGGCCCCATCGTGGCCACTGTGTCCATCAATCCGTAAAGGATCTTCCACTGCTTCACTGCCTCTCTCACTCTACCCGGCATGATGATTTCCCAAGAGCTAGTCTCTCCCGATAACATGGGTAAAGTAAGTGAAACAAAGTCTCACCATCCTTGGTCACAAGAATTCTGGCTATACTTCTTCCAAAACAGACTTAGTTATTCTTTTGGCAGTGGGTACCAAGAATGGTTCTAGCTTCATCTAAATACAACAATAATTTATTTTACAAGGAAAACTCATCAACAAGATGCTCATAGTACAAGTAATTTGCCTTCAGGTAATTACAGAATTGTAAGGTATAAATTTAAAAATGTCTTTTCTTTAGAAAATATTAATGTACTAATTTAATCATAAGTTTTTAAAAAACAACTTACGTCTGTCATTGACCACTCAAATTCAAATCCCTGCTAGCCCTCCAACTCCAATATAAATTATTCCTTTTATCTCACCAATAGGCGGAATTTTTTTTTTGGGGGGGGGGAGGGCATCACTGCTCTCCGGCGGTAGGAGTAGGAGGCCCAGCCCCACTGCTGGAATTGAACCTCCGTCCCGGTGGGCCGCAGTCCCGCGCACAACCACTACACCACCGGGGCTCAGCCCCAATAGGAGGAATTTTAACAATAATATTTTGATGTAGATTTTTTATTCAATTGCTTTGAGTGGGAAATATCCTATTTTCCAACATATGCCAATAAACAGATATCCTATCATATTCCTGCTATGTTCCTGATCTGGGTTGACAAGTGGTAAAGGAAACACTAGTAAACAAAATATGGTACAGTCTCACCCTCATGGTTCTTCAGATACCAATAATTACCTTATTTCAGTAAGAATGAACATCCCTAGTCCCACTACTACAGGTGGCAACAGTTACCTGCCCTGAATCAGTAACAGCTAGGCAATGCAGTGCACCAACAGCCACATGCACAATCTTCTTTCCTCTCAGGCCTTCTACCACCTGTGGTTTCCGCACATGGACATCAGAGCCATGACCCAGCCTAAAGTAGTCCCCCTTGCCCCTAAAAAGTCAACAAAATAAATTGTAATGTGTTATAGTTTGCCAATGCTATATAACAGTTCA
The DNA here is from genome assembly GCA_004026705.1 of Nesogale talazaci. Taxonomy (NCBI): domain Eukaryota; kingdom Metazoa; phylum Chordata; class Mammalia; order Afrosoricida; family Tenrecidae; genus Nesogale; species Nesogale talazaci. The sequence continues at coordinate 107,139 of PVJH01000470.1, forward strand.
CTAATTATTTGGCAGATTTTTGAGTAAGATCAAGGATAACATCATATACAATCTACAAGTCTTTGGGGTTATTATATAATCATCATATACCATCAATTCAAGTTAATTTCTTAATTCTGCTCTCTAGATACTTCATATACATTTAAAATATTCAAGTTACTATTCTATATTAATATAAACCACCTAAAAGGATGAACAACAACCTCAAATGCACCTAAAAATATTCTATTTTAAAAAATTCTATTTGATATAGTTTTGCCTAAAGCTGTCTTAGTTAGTCAAAAACAATCTTTTTCATGCTGTCCAAGTTCAATTTTGGTTGCTCCACGCTCTTAAACTTTAATAAATGTTCACATGAAATACAAATGTGTGGGTGTCATTTGGGGGGGTTGAGGGTGGTGCATGACGTATGCTTCTTACGTGATAATACAATGAAAAAAACCCTTTAAATAAACCTCATTCAAACAAAAAATAATAGTGGGCTAGAATTTTTTTCATGTTTTTTCAAAATGATATAGCTTTAAGTGGAAATCTCTTTCCTTAATAGTATCACTAATATCAACTCAGACTATATATTAAAAGGCTTTAAAGATGTTTGGTAAATAAGAAAATGATGATTTTTACATTCCAGCAAGGTAGAAGGGTAAGGAAGGAGGCATGCTGCAGTTGCTGTCTACTGCGGAAAAAAAAAAATGTTCCCTGCACATGACATCCTATAGCCATAGATCCTTTTGGGATAGTGAGGAATTTTACCTACCATGTCCACACAACTCCCGACTTTGTAAGAGCCAAGGAAAACTGAGCACCACACTCAATCTGGCAAACTCCCTGTCCGTTCAGTCGTTCAATGTTCTGGGGAACGTTACAGCCTTCACTTCCTCCTCGGCCCAATTTTCCAAAGTCACCATCACCCCAGGAAAATACCAATCCTAGATTTAAAAATATATACACACACATATATATTTCAGGTAGCTTCATAATGTTCCTATCTGCCCAGAAGCATAAAATCACAGGCTCACCTTCATCAGTCAAAGCCAGAGTCTGCGCATCTCTACTTCCACATGCAACCTGGATTACTCTGTGCCCAAGAAGGACTTTTACCTACTCAATCACAAATGTGAAAACAGAATCAAGAACAGGCACTTACAAAGCAAGAGAAGCTTTTTCCTACAGACTGAAAGTACCATGGCATATACTTCCCTAGACTCAAAGCTAGAAATTGCCAAATGTTAAGGCTTTCAGTAAGCAATAGAAATGTATCTACTTACCATTTTGGGCTTTAGTTGCGTGGTGTTGTCCCCATGTCCCAACCGGCCATACTCTCCCAGGCCCCAGGTATACAATTCCCCGCTGGACGTGATGGCTGCACTGTGAGAGCTCCCACAGGCGATATCGCGGATGCGCTTTGTTTTCAGGGCTTCTATCAGCCTTGGTTTATCACAGTTCCTAGGACAAAATTAATCAGCCTGTTCCTACACCAATTCATACTTTTAAAATTTTTTTGTTGTTAACTTTTTGTGAAATTGGTGAAAACTTACAGAGCAAATCAGTTTTCTATTAAGCAAATCCATACACATTTTGATTCAGTTCAATAGTTTGAAATCCTTAAAAGAAAACATCACTTATCCTACTTGTTTTCTGTATTTGCCATATCCAGATCCATTGTTTCCTAACGCTTCTGACATTTGTCCTTAGGTAAAACGCTATCCTCTTGATCTCAGATGGTTGATTATTCTAAGGATTATATAGCTTCCTAGTGTTATTATTCCTGTTATAGAGTTGTCTAAAGTTTGACTAAAAAACAATTGAGTATGTGGTGGTAGGCATATATTGAATCACATTTAGTCAAAATAACATCTATAGTGTAACTCAACTATGAATCTTTAGGGCACAACTTAAGACCTATTTTCATTTATTAGAACAAAAAAATTAAAGATCCATTTATGTAATCTTTCCTATTTTCATTTTCTGCAAAATAATTCAAAATGCATTCAACTTATTAATAACATCTTCTGAGGAAAATATTCTTACATTCTGCTGAAGTGTCCAAGTTTTCCATCATCACCTTCACCCCACGAAAATACCTTGCCATCAACAGTTAAAGCTGTAGCATGCCGGCCACCTGAAACATTCACACAGAATGGACTCCCACAAATTAGAGACAAAAAATTCACAGGATAACTACTTCTTTTGCCTGGCATCCAATATGTATTCAACGAATACATGTCGACAAAAGAGTAAAGAGAATCAAGATTTGAGTTACTATGAAAAGTATTCTGGATGGCAAATATTCAAATTAAGTGAACTTTTTTAAATTACAAAATTTTACTCCTGATAGAGAATTTTACCTGCAACAGAGTCAAATAGTGCTGATTCTTAATGGGATTCCAATTATGTTGAATATATATAAAAGATGGAATTTCAGATAACAAAAGTAAAAATAAGTACATTTGTGATTAGACAAATTATCAAGTATAATGGAAAATTAAAAGTTTGACAGGGGAAACATTTAAGAAAAAGTATCATCATTTGGAATTAAGGAATTCTACACGTTTGTTATAGACAATCTTTCATATTTGCCTAAGCATCAAATATTCTCCTAGTATATTGCTCTCCTTGACTCTGGACGGCAGAATACGACCTCTCTTCATGCATCTGAAGCAAAGAGTGCTCCTAATCCAATATCCATATGAAATACCTCTATTAACAGGGCAACAGTGTACTCTGCTAAAAGCCACACTTCCCTGCCTCCTACTGTCAGTAAAGGAGGGGGAAAGAAAGGCAACTGGAATGAGGCTTCCAGAAATGTACTTAAAAGGAGAGTGAATTGGCTGGAAAAAATACTTGTCTTCCTCATCCATGGAGGACTTTGGATGTGATGGTTACAGTTGAATGCTTGAAGTCCTTGCAATACACAGTTAGGCAGAAACAAGAATCCAAAATCCTCACAAACAAGGTAGTTGCTTATTTATCATATACACCTAACTCTAAACTTTTAATTAGGAGAAATAAAATTCTATCTTAAGTCAGAGCTCTTTGGATTTTACATGTGGGTGAACATAATTCCACTCAAAATAGGCAGGAATCAGTACCGGCAGGAACTAAGTGGAATATGTCATTCAGGATCGCTGGCCAGATACTTAAATAGTATTCCCAAAAGGCTTACAAAATTGAAGGAGTGCCATTTTTATAGAAATCATTTTCATCCTTAGGACACAAAGACACTTTTGGGGAAAATGCCTAAAATCAGGTGCTAACCACCAGGCTTGCAGTTTTAAACCAACAGTTGCTGCCCAGGAAAAAGATAAGGACTTCTACTCCCATAGAGATTCACAGCTGCAAAATACTCAGGTAGCTCTTCTCAATCTTAGAAGGCCACTAGGAATCAGAGATGATTGGATAGTACCAATCTTTGGTTTGGAGATTTAATAAATTCTATGTACCTGGACCCTTAGAAGTATACATCCACATATTTGAAATTATATCAATTTTTGGCAACAAAAAGCCAAGTTTAGTAATGAGAGTTAAACTGTATATCCCTTGTAGCTTCCTATCAATAAAGATAATCTTGAAAAAGAACCCAAGGACCAAGTGGGGCCATTATTGCAAGAGTTTAATTAGATGCTAATTAGGAGCTTTAAGCACACCCTTGCGGGCTCGTACCTGAGTGCACGGCCACTTTCTTTACCACATAGCTGCTGAGGGCTGAGATCTGTCTTGGGATGGGCACAGTCCCACTGGAGAGGCCCAGCCCTAGACGGCCATTGGTGGCTTCTCCACAGGCGTAGACCTTCCCTTCCACAGTCACTATAAGGAAAGAACAGAGCAAACGGACTCACTTTTAGATCACAACAACTATATTTAAGAGCTAAATTAAGAATTTTTAAGATATTAAAATAATCATACCTGCAAACAAGCTTTTAGAACCTCCAGCCACCTGTACTACATTCAGAGCAGAAAGGGTTTCAGAGAATGATGGAACTTTTATCTACAAAAGAATAGTTCATAAAGTAGGAGGAAGAAAAAAATAACAATATAATTAGCATTTTTAAAATTACAAGCAACTTCATTAGATGATTATGTATGAGAAATGTCACTTGAAGGGCTGCATTGATTTTCTCAGTCTTAAAGGTTTTTCACTTCTAATATCATATAATTGTGCCTTTTTTCTAATTCCTCAGCTTAATGAAAAATGTCGAATACTTGGGCAGGTTTTCACTGACACAGGATCCAGCTTTCAGAAATACTAATACAGGAGTTAGTATTAATGTGATATTAATAAAATTAATACAGTGTGATTAATGATATCTTATCTTTTACACATTAAGGAATTTAAGGATGAAAATTTTATACTGAAATTTACTTTAAAATAAACAGAATGGAAGTATTCATAGGTGAGAACTATTGAGGCTGAAAGGAAAAACATGAGGATTCACAATTCTGTTCTTTCTACTTGAAAACACTTGAATATTTCGTTTGTTTGTTTTGTTTTGGGGGGGGCATCACTGCCTTCTGGTGGTCGTGGGAGCTACCTAGCCTTGCTCCTGGAGAGCTGCTGCTGGAGTTGAACCGTCAAGCCTGTGGACCGCAGTTCCACACTCAACCACTACGCCACCGGGGCTCAGCCCCCATTTGAATATTTCTATAATAAAAGGCTTAAATAAAGATGCAAATAATTATCTGGTGAGCGATACTTTCTTTCACGTTATGTCATATTCCTTTTCTTTGGCTATGACATCTCCAGGAAACTATATGTGCAAAATTCCCCATTATAAATGTGTATGCTTTAAAACTATTAAAACCCTTAAGCAGACATTATTTACAATTTTCTGTGTCATAAATTATTAAAGCTGATAGTCACTACCACAATGGTTAGGTGCTATTGCGTCTGTTCCAACCTGCATGGCCCTGTGCCACCCTCCCTACTGCCCCAGTACTTGAACTTGTTGCTGCAGTCACTGTGTCAATCATCTCCTTGAGGGCCTTCCTTTTTCTTGCTCCCCTCAACTTTGTCAAGCATGATGTCCTTCTCCAGAGACTGGGTCTCTCCTGGTGATCCAGAGTACACGTTTACTTTAAGTCTTCCGAGCCTAACCACTAAGGAGCCTTCTAGCCATACATATTCGCTGGTTCTTTGCAGTACATGGGACTTTCAACATTCTTCACCAGCACCATAATTCAAATGCATTTGTTCTTCTTTGGTCGTTCTTATTCAGGATGCAATTTTCACATGCATAAGAAGCAATTGAAAATACCATGGCCTCTGTAAGGTAGACCTTAGTCCTTAAAGTAACACCCTACATTTTCAACATTCTAAGGATTTTTTTTTTTAAAAAAAAGAGGTCTTATACAGATTTACCCGATGCAGTGCTTCTTTTGATCTTCTGACTACTGCTTCCATGAGCACTGATTGTGGAACTAAGCAAGAAAAATATTTTTCCATTTTTTTCTCCATTTCTTATGATGAGAAATGGAGTCCTCGTGAGAACTCTGGTATTCTTTACAGTGAGTTGTAACTCACACTGAAAGCTGTCATCCTGATTATCATCCATAAGTGCTTCAAGTTTTCCCCACTTTCAGCAAGTCAGGTTCTATAATTCACGTATCACAAGTTGTTAATAAGTCTTCCTCCAGTCTTGACGACAAACAATTCTTCAGCTTCTCTGATTACTTGCTTTGCATACAGATTAAGTATGGTGAACGCACACAACCTTGTCCCACACCTTTCCTGATTTTAAGCAATGCAGTATTTCCTTATTCTGTTTATACAACTGTCTCTTGATCCATGTACAAGTTCTGCAGGAGCACAATGAAGTGTTTTGAGATTCCCAATCCTCTCAAGGTTATCCATAGTTTGTTATGAACCCCAAAGTTGAGTGTCTTGGCATAATGAATTAAAACACAAACATTTTTTTGTATTCTCTGCTTTCGGCCCAGATCCATCGTTAGCCAGCAATGATAACCCTTGCTTCATGTCTTCTTCTGAATGCAGCCTAAATCTCTGGCAGCTCCCGTTGATGTGGTGCTGCAATCATTATTGGATAATCTTCAATATAATTTATTTGCATATGATATTAATGAAATTATGTTATACTTTATGAATTCTGTTGGGTCACCTGTATTTGGAATGGGTACAAATATGAACCTCTTCCAGTCAGTTGGTCAATTAGCTGTCTTCCAAATTTCCTGGCATAGACAAGAGTACTTCTAGTGCTTCATCAGCTGCTGAAACATCAATTCCTGGAGCTTTGTTCTTGGTTAATACCTTCAGCACATCTTAAATGTCTTCCTTCAGCACTTTGATTCTTGCTCAGATGCTATCTCTTGAGATGGTGGCATATCAACTAATTAGTTCTCCTGCAATGGTGACTCTGTGTATTCTTTCCAGCTTCTTTTTGATGCTTCCCCCATCATTGAATATTTTGTGTATACGCTTTCAAGATCTGTATTACATTTTGGGGGGGGGGGGATATCACTGCCCTCTGGTGGAAGTAGGAGGGAGGCCCAACCTTCCTCCCAGAGAGCTGCAGCTGGATTTGAACCGCCAACCCAGTGGGCCGCAGTCCCGCACACAACCACTACGCCATCAGGGCTCAACCATCGTTTTTATATTACAAGGTTTGTTTTGTTTTGTTTTGTTTGGGGGGGGGGGAAATCACTGCCCTCAAAATGTCAATTTAAGGCTATATATTTTTTCTTTAGTTCTTTCAGTTTAACATATGTTGAGCATGTTCTTCTTTTGGGGTTTTCTAACTCTAGGGTTGTGTACATTTCATTATAGTTTACTTTATCTTCTCAAGCTGCCCCTTGAAATTTTCTTTGCTATTCTTTGACTTCATTACTTTCATTTGTCTTAGCTACTCTACTACAATGCAAGAGAAAATTTCCATCACAATGCAGATTGCCAAATCTATACCACCTTCATGTGACAAGTCTACCTTCCACAGTGGTAGGACCTATCAAACAGAATATCAAAGAAGAACCTACATCTGCAAAACTGAAACACCCCAATACTTTCACAGTGAGATATTTATCTAGAGGCCACAAATGTAATAGCAATCACTGTACAGGCTAAGAGCTTATTAGTTCTAAATTTAACTATTAGCACCTCAACAATGAAGGTAAAGTAATAAGAATTTATGAATATGAAATTCAAAGGAAGCAGAAACAGTCACTAGAACAAAAAAATATCAATGAATTTGTTTTATGGCTTCTGAAAATAAGAGACACCAAGACACTGAATTAAATTCTAGTTTAAACGCATCATTTCTGGGGCTGAGCCCCGGTGGCGTAGTGGTTGAGTGTGGGACTGTGGCCCACTGGCTTGGCGGTTCAAATCTGGCAGCAGCAAGGCTGGGAAGCTCCCACGACCACCAGAAGGCAGTGATGCCCCCCTCCCCCGTTGAAAAAAAAACACACAAATAAATAAATAAATGCATCATTTCTTATATTTAGTCTTAAAATAAGCAGGCCATTTTTCCACCTAATCAATTTAAAATACTTTACCAATTAATCTTTCATTCATGTACCTATGAGACTAGATATATCAAGCTTCGTAACTATAAAATGGGAGTGTGTGTACACAAACATTGGTTCTGAGCTTACGAAGCATTCTTTCTAAACAGAGGCTGCCTTATTCCTTATTTCCTATTCAGAAACCCAGCGCCTAGAGAGCAAATATCACATCTTGCTCATCTTTGTACAACTGAAGTACTCAGAGTATCATGCTCATGCTAACGTTTACTGAAGACAAAAGAAATATATTCATAACTATAATTTTCATCTAAATTTATCAGATCTTCTCCAAATTATACTTTCTAGTTTATAAATGAGAGTGAATTTGATAATGCCTACTTGTTTATTCCAAGAATTACTTGTGAAAAAGGCATTTTATAGTAAAGTGGGTGAAGGGAGGAGATGTCAGACAGTGTAAGGTATGACAAACTAGCAATAATTTATAAATTACCAAGGATTCATGAGGAAGAGGGGTGGGAAGGGAGGGGGGGAAATGAGCAGACAATACCAAGGCCTCAAGTAGAAAGAAAATATGTTGAGAATGATGATGGCAATAAATGTGCAAATGTGCTTGACACAATGGATGTGTGTATGGATTGTGATAACAATTGTTGGAGACCCCAATAAAACAATTAAAAAAAAACACTATAAAAATGTTGAGAGGTAATGTTACTGTTCAACTTCTTATAAAGTGTATGTTCTCAAATGTCTTTGAGACTCCTGCAGCTCCTTTTTAAAAACAGTATTACTCAGTGGCCACTTGGCAATAAAAGCTTTTATACTATAACCCCTAATTTGGGATAAAGTGTAAGCATTTGCTTTTGCAGGTCCCCTGGACTGTTTCAGTGCCACCACCACTATCACCCACTCTGGGAAACCCTGTCCTAAACAAAGGGACAGCAAATCCCATCCCTGATAGAAAGGACGGACATAGCTGAAGGGGAAGATACCTTAGAGCCTTTCAATCCACCCAGCTGGTCCTTGTCATTCAAGCCCCACACAAACACTTTGGTTCTTATTGTAGCCGCTGATTCCAGTCCTGAAGTCTTCTTTCTCATAAGGCTAACCAAAATATACCAAAAACAAAGCAAAAGATAACAGAAAGACAAGTTAGTCAACATAGGAAAGAAAAATAGGAAAGCAACTTCAAGCACTCAAGGCTGGCTGATCACTATCAAAATATTGATTTTAAGCTTTGCTCTACAAGAAAACTGCAAGTATGTATAGTAGCAAATGTTCCAATGGGTCAAAATTTCTGAACTTGGTTGAAATTGTAATTTTAGCCTTTTATTTTGTTTCTAAGTGTGCATTTCTCTTTCTTCTAACATATCAAGTACGACTTTAAAAAAAAAACTCTTAAAAACACTGTATTGTACTTTAGGTAAAAGTCCACTCTGCAAGTAAATTTTCTATTTAATATATACACTATTCAATTCATATACAAATTACTGCATGATATTAGTTGCAATCTCCAAAATGTGTCAGCATTCTCATTTTCCTGCTGGGTCCCCCCTTTTCCATTTGTCCAACTCTCCTGATCCCTTTTGACATCTTTTTGGGCAAATGCTGCCTTTTTGGTCTCATTAGTTGACTGTTGTAAGGTGTACAATGATCAAAGCAATTTTTTATTTTTATTTTTGGCTTTATTTAGTTGAGAATTGTGGTCTCCTGGAGTGACCATGATAGAAAGGTCATGTAGGCAATAGTTTCAGAATCCTTCAGTCTCTATCAAAAGAAATAGTTTACTATTCTTTCCTATGAATTTTAATTTTGTTCTGCAATTTTCTCTCATTCTGACCGAGAGCTTCTAATTTTGTTTCTGGTCACATAGCTTGTACTGGTAGCCAGGTACCATATAGTTCTTCTGTCTCAAGAATAGAAGAAACTGTGATTCATGTGTTTCATTAAGCCTTCAAAATAACAGTTTCCTCAAGTCTTTCATTTCCTTCACCATCCTTTGCTTTGGGTAGGAAAAGACCAATATTTTTATTTCCTCTGGCCTCTTGCAAGCTTTTAAGACCCCACATGCTACCCACCAAAATAGAACACAGAACACTGTCTCTGCATCCTATTATGTCAATTGATCTGCATGTCCCGATCTATGGTCCTTTGCCTTCAAGCCTAGTAGCTCAGCATTCTTACGGTGTTTGCGTATGTCTAGCTTCCACAGCTGTGCTCCCTATGTCTTCATGTAGATATATGTGATGCACATGTATGTAGGCATATATATTTACCTGGATACATAAAGAGTTCATACAAATATCTAGGTAGAAAAATCTGTAACCATTTCCATGTATGCTTGCAGAAGCATCTCATGCACCTATTTATCATATATATCTACTATGTACCCACTAACAAATTATAGTTGGGTATTATTATTGTAGCAGGATTGCATATGCAAACATTTACCATATAAGTCCTTTATTTGGGGGTATCTCTCGGTATCTTCATTTGCCATGATCACTCTGTACTGATTTCTCTAACACTTTGTATTGCCTTACTAGAATTGACATGTGTCTACCACCGAGTGATTCTCCCTTCCTCTTCCTTATGCCTGATAAACATCAAAGTGCATTTATGTGTGTAAAACTATTCTTAATATTTTGTATTAAGTCTTATATAATATTCCCCCTTTTGTAATTGCTTCACAGAGCATAACATCCTCCACATTCATTCATGTTGTAAGATTGTTTCACAGATTAATCATTATTCTTCACCAATGTGCAGTACTTCATTATACATATCTACCATAATTCATTTACACGTTCATTCATTTACGGACCCTTAGGTTATTTCTATTTAGAGGGATACTGCTGAATTATATAGTATTTCTTTCCCCCTCCCCCTGTAACTGGTATTTTATTATTTTGAGGTCAGTACAGAAACATTACAAACAATTTATACATGATTCTTAATGCATGTACCAAAATTTTAAAGTGGCATGCAGTTATCATTCTTTTCTAAACTCCAGTGATTTTTTCCAGCTTTAAATTTGGAGGCAATTATTTTAAAGAGGTTATCAAGTACCATTATCTTCAAATGTTGTTAAATAACCACTGATTCATGACTCACAAATTAATGTCACACATATTATACTACACACTCAAGTCCTTCACAAAAGATAACAAAGTTAACAGGAAAACCGGAAACAAAGACCAAAGGTCTTTGCACACAGCATGCACACAGTTCTGACTAGAAAGCCATGATATTGATGAAATGGTTCTCAGATAAATTTCTACTAAATAAACCATGGAAACAAAATTTTTAATGTTCAAGTCACACTTGTGTGACAGTGAATCTAAATTATCATGTTTTTTAACTAGGGATACAAAAACTCCATCCCCACCCCACCATAAGAAATGTTACATTGATACCAAAGATGGTCAAATAGACCACGTTTCAACATCTCATTATTTTCTAATTCTACCAAAAAATGAACCAGTTAATGATTTCACTTCTTTAGAAAGAAAGTATTTACTATATATACTCGAGTATAAGCTAACCCAAATATCAGCTGAGGCACCTAATTTTACCACAAAACTACCTAAGAAATATGCTGGAAAACTCAACTCAACTTTTCTGTTCAAGCCAGTCAGTGTGCAGTGTAGCAAAGGAAAAACATACAACTTTTCTCTAGTTCTTCAATGCTTTCTTCCCCCTATCGTTATCCCAATTCTACCTAACTAATCTGGCTACACCAAAGCATGTTCACCCGTACAGATAAGAGCTGGAAACACAGGGAATCCAGAACAGATAAATCCCTTAGAGCCAGTAATGAGAGTAGAGATATCAGGAGGATAAGGGAAAGGTGAGGTAGAAAGGAGGAACCAATCACAAGGATACACATATAACCTTCCTGGAGGATGGAGAACAGAAAAGTTGGTGAAGGGTGTCATCGGACAGTGTAAGATATGAAAAAATAATAATAATTTATAAATTGAGGAAGGGGGGGTGGGATAGGAGGGGGAAAATGAGAAGCTGATATCAAGGACTCAAGTAGCAAGAAAATGTTTTGAGAATGATGATGGCAACAAATGTACAAATGTGTTTGATATAATGGATGTATATATGGATTATGATGAGTTGTGTGAGCCCCCAATGATTAAAAAATAAAACTTTAAAAACATAGAAAGATTTTAAAACATGCTTAGAGCTACGAAAAGATTTTCAGTTATAAAATAGTTGATAAAAATACTCCTCGGGATTGTAAAAGGGAGATAACAGGGCCCATTGATAAGACAGGATAAACATGAATCAACTGGCTTCTTTTATTCCTGTTTCATCAGTGGAAGGTCTCTTGGTTTTCATGTCTCCATTTTTGAGAAGTAAATCTGCTTTGGTTTCTTGATTAACCTCTTCAGTGTGTTTCCCCTTTGATCCCCTTTTCCCTTTCGCTTACATCTTTCTGTCTGAAGACTTATTCTCTTCCACCTTTTTTGGTCTCCATTTTTGCTGGCACAGTTTCCAGTTCTCCTCGAGTTCCTCTGCATGTGTGTGTGTGTGTGTGTGTGTGTGTGTGTGTGTGTGAACTTACCTGATACCTGTAGACCAGAGGACACCACTAGCTTTCTTAAAGCTGGGCTGCCTGACCACTGCCACTTTGCCCACTGCATTGTGCCTCAGGCTGGGTCTGAAATAGGTGAGGCATACCCTCACTTGACCATTGCACCCCGCCTCCTGCTGTATGTCCCCCTCACCCCTTCCCACCTTCTACTGATGCTCTGGACATGCATGCTATTTATTTTTATAGCATTTTAAAGAAGTGTCATGCCATTTTTCAGAGTGGGGATAGCATTATATAGTTCCACCAGCAAGAATGAGAGCTCCAATCTTACCTCAACCTAATCAGAACTTGTTTAGAACTCCTGGTGGAAGTAGGAGGCCCAACCTTGCTCCTGGAGAGCTGCTGCTGGATGAACCACCAACCCTGTGGCTGCAGTCCCACACACAACCAGTACGCCACTGGGGTTTAGCCCAGAACCTTGTCTTCTTTATAATTTATTTTTTAATTAGTGCCATTATACCAGGATCAGATTATCATTTTATTGTAGTTTTTATTTGCATCTCTCTAAAGGCTTAGCTAGGCCTTATGACATTGCAAGATAGTCCCTGGTCTCCTAAGTGCAAGGGTGGTGGGTTCAACTCCGCCTGCTACTCTGGAGAGAAAGATGAGGCAGTTCACAGGCTCAGAAACCTTATGCAGTGGTTCTCAATCTGTGGGTCCTGACCCCTTTGGGGGGCAAATGACCTTTTCACAGGGGTTGCCTGACTCTTAACAGTAGCAACTTACAGCTATGAAGTAGCAATGAAAATAAATTTATGGTTGGGGATCACCACAACCTGAGGGACTGTATTAAAAGGTTGTGTAAGGACTGTATTAAAGCATTAGGAAGGTTGAGAAGCACTGTTATATCGAGTCTCTATGAGTTATAATCAAATAGTTATGAATTTTGGATTGGTGACAGGACCAATAGCATCTCTTCATGCGTTTGTTAGCTTCTTGAATGGAACACAACTATCCTGATGGTTCATGATAATAGCCACCAATTTCCATGTTCCATAGCCACTCATGAAACTAGGAACATAAAACACAATGAAACTGGAACTAGCCCTGCAACAACCTGCTTCTTGCCCCTTTAGACTTTTCTCCCAAAAAACACATTAAGGTCTCAAGGATACCCAAACTTCCTTTTTGACATGCTATAAACGAAAAAGTGCAGTGTAATTCTGGAGAAGTTAGAAGTTTGGTAACGCCACCTCTAGAATGGTATTAACTAGATGAAGGAAGGATGTCAAGAAACAGCAACTTTTTTATTCTGATAGCAATTATTTTATAGCAATAATTTTTGGCTTATGCTCAAATTACTGAACTTTTATGTAGCTGTCTTGCACAGACATGTTTAAGCAAGTTTTGCTTGGAATAAAAAAAAAATCTGCAGTGATGCCCCCCCAAAAAAAAATCTGATAGAAATCCCAAAATTATTTTATTGTGTACCTTCCAAGAATGAATAGTTACACTGTTGTGATTTGGGGGGTGGGGGGATGGTGTCTCAATGCACATTCCTTGTCTTTTTCTCACCAGTGCAGTTTTTAATTTTCTCTGCCTTGAATCTAACTAGTCCACCAGATTCCCTGGAATTCATAGCTTTGATTGGATCTTTTTTCATAAACGCATACTAATAACGCTAAGGAAAGTGTATTACTGAGAGAATTTGTCTACACCCATACACTGATGGTAGAAACTGTTTAAACACATCTTTTCTAAACAAACCCATAACAAGAGAAGAGATAGATATGGTTATCAAGAATGTACCACCAAAAAAAGCTCCTGGGCCAGACGGCTTCACTGGGGAATTCTATAAGGCTTTCAGGGAGGAGCTGGCACCAGTCTTCCACAAAGTTTTCCAGAGTATAGAAATGGATGGAAAACTCCCCAACTTATTTTATGAAACCAGTATAACTTTGATACCCAATGAGGAAAGGGATTCCACAGGAGTAGAGAACTAAAGACCAACATCTCTAATGAACATAGATGCAAAAATCTTCAACAAGATATTGGCCAATAGAATACAAAAATATATAAAAAGCATAATCCACCAGGATCAGGTAGGATTCATCCCAGAGATGCAGAGATGGTTTAACATCTGTAAATCCGTCAATATTATACAACATATTGGTAAGATGAAGTATAAGAACCATATGAGAATATCTATAGATGCAGAGAGAGCATTCAACAACATCCAGCACCCTTTCTAATCAAGACACTCAGACAGATAGGAATAGAAGGACAGTTCCTCAAGTTAATACAAGCTATCTATGAGAAGCCAACAGGTAACATAATAGTCAATGGAGTAAAGACTAAATTAATCCCACTGAAGAAGGGGATGCCCCTATCCCCACTACTATTCAATATGGTACTGGAGGTCTTAGCAAATAACATAAGACAACGGAAACACATCTTTTTTAGAATAAACCCATGCAAGTATGACATAAACTCCAGTACTTTTTGACATATCCTCAAAAGTGTTTTCAGGGATTTCAAAGGGCTAATAGTAAAACATTTTCTTTAAAAATCTAAGATGGGGCTGAGGCCCGGTGGTGTAGTGGTTGTGCGGGGAACTGCGGCCCACTGGGATGGAGGTTCAATTCCAGCTCCACAGGAGCAAAGGCTGGGCCTCCTACTCCCACCACCAGAGGGCAGTGATGCCAAAAAAACAACAAAAAAATCTAAGATGGGGCTGAGCCCTGGTGGCGCAGTGGTTGTGTGCAGAACTATGGCCCACAGGGTTGATGGTTCAAATCCAGGAGCAGCTCTCCAGGAGCAAGACTGAGTCTCTTACTCCCACCAGGGCAGTGATGCCACAAACAAAACAAAACAAAAAAGATGATTTTGAAGGAGACAGGGATTATATTATTTATAGTATTAAGAAAAAGTGCAGTGATATGAAAAAGGGAAGGGAAGTTGCACCCAGCTACTCCCCATGCTAACCCCACTCTCCATAACAACCATGTACCTGCTTATTTTCTGAGGAGCAGCAAAGATTGTCCTACCGAAACTGTGTTAGGAAGCCTCACCTCCTCAAACTTACACCTCAGCAGCCCTAAGACCTCTTGCCCCTTTAGATTTCTTGCTGTTCTTCAAATTCAAAGAAAATTTAAAAGGAATATAACTTGATTCGCTCAAGGATGCCAAACTACCTTTCTGACATGGTATAAACAGAAGAGTACAGAATTCCTCAAAGAAGGATTACAGAGTTGAAAACATCCTCTTCACAACAGTGTAGACTTAGATGAAATGTTGAGAAACAGCTTCACATCTTATTTTTATTTATTAAATGTTTCTATAATTTTGAAGTATTTTTAACACTATCATATATTATAATCATTTGAAATACATTTCAAGAATTGGGGGGGGTGTGTCAAAAATAAGTACAAGAAACTAGGAGTGGTTCAAAGTGTTTAACAAGTGGCATAATGTAAGCAATCGCCTTCCAGAACAGCCTAACAAGACAGCACGGAGACTACACACATTAATGAATCACCAAAATGAATGCAGCTAGAGACAGCTGACAAAGTATGTACTCAATTATGCACAAGCACGCTGTTGTAGCTAGGTACCATCGAGTTAACGCTGAGTCAGAACAAGGCTATGCTTGGGAGTCCTGGGTCAGCTTCACAATTGTTATGAATGAGCCCATTGTTACGACAGTGGAGTATCAATCGATCTCCTTGAAGATCTTCCTTTTTCACTGTCTTATCACTTATGATCAATACACAAAGCTCAAAACCTTTTGCTATTTCAGTTTC